>OZ010680.1:19232390-19662390 GCA_963932265.1 Thymelicus lineola
ATTCACCAAAACACAAGTACGAAATCGAATACAACAGTAAATTAAAATAACTGTGTGCGTGTCGATGAGTTTCAATAGTAAATAGGACTCCAAATAGGTACGCTGAAAATATTTAATAGAAAAATACAAAAAACCACGCGTAGAAACATGAAAGATCGATGACAAATATGACAGTACAGTGGTGTTATTTATAAATACTATGGTTACCAAAATGACATTATTAGGGATTACAATCATCTTTGTTGTCAATCGATTAATCGATGTCAAAATATTCGAAATGTAATTTAATAAAATTAGCGTAACGATTGAATGGTAATTCTAAATATATTACATAGTTTTAATATGTATGGAATACGAAAACATGTAAGAAATAAATTAATATTATAATTATAATTAACAAATAATACATAAAATATATTATTATATTCCATCAATCGATTATTATGAATCAATTCAATCGATTATAAAATCGTTTGTAATGAGGTAAATACTGTGAAAACTTTTTTGCATACAGAAAAAATACAGAATTTAGCTAACTTCACGTTGTAGAATTTAGGTGTCGGTGTGCGCGCGCATCGTAGAAATTCACTCTCATCATTTTTCACCATCGCGCCAAAAGAAGTATAACTTCAATAATATATTTTATGTATTATTTGTTAATTATAATTATAATATTAATTTATTTCTTACATGTTTTCGTATTCCATACATATTAAAACTATGTAATATATTTAGAATTACCATTCAATCGTTACGCTAATTTTATTAAATTACATTTCGAATATTTTGACATCGATTAATCGATTGACAACAAAGATGATTGTAATCCCTAATAATGTCATTTTGGTAACCATAGTATTTATAAATAACACCACTGTACTGTCATATTTGTCATCGATCTTTCATGTTTCTACGCGTGGTTTTTTGTATTTTTCTATTAAATATTTTCAGCGTACCTATTTGGAGTCCTATTTACTATTGAAACTCATCGACACGCACACAGTTATTTTAATTTACTGTTGTATTCGATTTCGTACTTGTGTTTTGGTGAATGTGTTTTCGCAGTTTCGCTACAATTTCTGGCAAACCAATACTATATTAATATGGACTACTTAATCGCCTGTTTTGTGACTGACAAAGGTTCAGAATAAGTCCTGAACACTGGATAACGTACCCTATACATCTTTAGAAGATCAGTAGTTTGCTGTGGCCATACTTACAATGAGTATGTTATGGTATCTTGATTGGGCAAGGTACCAACGAAATATAGCGCCTCCTGCACAACTAGACGAAATATTAATATAAATGATAACTAATAAAATCTCTTGAAATATGCAATAGCTTTTATTATACAACCTTTTTATGACATTCGTTTTGGGTAAAAACCATTTAAGTAGTAGATAGTATAATAGACACCCGCCAACTTAGTTTTAACCATTAAACTCGTAGATTCTATTGGCAAGTCACGTATTAATTTTGAGATTTTATTATAGAAATGTACACCAAGCCCTATGAAAGATCGTTGCACTTTACTTTGGCGGAACGAAGGCGTAATTAATTGATACATTCTTTTTGTTTGGCGATTATTAATATCAAAATTTTGTTTATACGCGTTTATATTTTTCCTTATAAAAACTACATTATTAATTTATTAAGTTGGTTAACCTTAGCTGTGTGTTGTAATGTTTAGTTTGTACGATTCCCTAACATGAAATATTACATGTTTTTTCTGATGTATATAAATATTATTTACTAGGTTGATCCAAAAGTAACGATAGTAAAAATGATACACGTTCAAATAAAATAATGAATTTTTTTACAGTCTCCTAACTAACTAACTCCTCACATTCTCGGTAGTTATATTAAAATTACAACAAATTGAATTGCTTTAAATTGGGTTGGCATACTAATGATCCAAACGCACGCCTAATGATAAATAATCACTATCGGACGAACATGAATCATCAAAACTGCTCTCAGATTCCGTATCACACTCGTCTTTCAATTCTATAATAAATTTATCAATTTCCGCGTCTAAGCTTCCATCCATTTTACAAAACTTATCCTCAATATGTCGCACATGTTTTATACGCAGTCGGGTTTTTTGTATTTTTAAATTTTTTTGTGTGTAATAAATAGACCTATCATTGATTCAGTTGGAAAAAATATTAGAACACGATTTCGTGAGCCATGACCACGTTTTATGCTATAATATGTACCTACGTTTGCCCAAAATTCTTCTGTATTTTCATTGAGCGACTCAGTTTCTTTTGTTTTTTGTATTTATAACACTATTTTCTATTTTAATTTTCAATATTATATTAAATTGGTAGAAAATGTAAAAAATCGGGAGAAACGGTCGCTAAAACGGGACATCGGGAGACGATAACCAAAATCAGCAGAAAATAAATTATTCTTCAACTGAACTGAATAAAATCTTTCATTCCCTCCCCCCCACAAAAACTGGTTTTACAGCATGGTATCGTAATAGTTCTCGTAATAGAACATAGATGGTGTTTTTACAATTGTAAAAACAGAAAAAAAAAGATTTACAATTGATTTGTTTTTGCAATTGTAAAAACACCATCTATGTTCTATTACGAGAACTATTACGATACGTAGCAAAGTAATATTAGAATATACTACAAAATTAATCACTGATGGCGCTTAACACATATAGTTTGGCTATAGAGATTCGTAAATTAAATTATTTCAAAATATTATTTCATTTTTATTTTTAGTATTGCTGTTTTTGAATATTGTATTTTGAACAATGTTTTTTTAATATTGTTTTTTGATTTTTTTTTCATGTCAAAGAAGTATAACTTCTCACGCGCGTACAAAAGTACACGCACCCTTTTTTTTTAGATTTATTTTACCACGACGTAATATGAATATTGAAGTCGTATTACACCTCCCTAGCACTAAGAGTTTATGTGCCATGCTGGGAACCGACGGACGGACATGACGAAACTAAAAGGGTTCCTTTATGACTATGGAACTTATGGTTAACAAGATTGTAACGATTTTATGTTCCCCGCAGCAACGAGAGGGTAAAATTAGCTGCTTTATTGTATCTCATATCTTATTACTAAATTCTTCATACCATAAAGTGAACCAGCGGTATTTTAATATCTACATAACAGTGTTTGTTATGCATGCAACTAAGCAACAACACATTACCTATACGTCGTTTTTGCAGGAGAGAATCTCAGACGATATTGTGAGCCATCTGGAAATTATGGTAAATTCTTACCATCTTGACTATCTTATCTACCTAGAAGACCGTTTTAGCTAAGTATGTTTATTTTTTATGTTTCTAAAATCTGCAAGTTATGAGTGGATGTTTTACCGAAGAATATTTTGTCTGTTAGTTTGTCCATGTACCTACCTCCTACCTACAAAACTTTGTCATTAACGACAAAGTATTCCATTATGGATATTATTTCATTCGTCATGGATATTATATCGTTAGGAATTCATAAAAGATTGAGAACCTATGTCCAGTAGAATTTTTCAACCGATTTGCAAATTGTAAATTTGCATTCAATTGTAACATGAAAGAATTAAGTTAATCTTAAATTTGAAGATCATTACAGAGATATCACAGGTCAGTTGGTCAATGATGACGATATAACTCTCTCATAAAATATTATGGTATGTATTGTTAATTATGATAAGTTTTATGAGTAGGAAAGAAAAGTGAAGAAGTAAGAAAGCAATTCTAATTTTGTATTTACATAAACTGTTCTACTACTCATGAAGTTTGCATGGGAATGCAATGAAGGAGTAACCTTGATAAACGGTTATACGAACGTGGCATAAACGTGCATTATGCCTGCAAATGTTTTATCGCTTTTAAAAACAGTATCGCAATTTTTCTGTTTCAAGCTTCCGGCGGTATGCTACTTTTTATGTCGGGTCGCGATCGAACAAGTTCTAGAGCGTGTTAGACTGGTCGGCTGATGTTGCCCGTTATTATTCACATATGTAGGTACCTATTTGGGGCTTCCTCAAATCCTTAATCACATTTTGACTGGCTTAGGACAAATATTGGGTTCATTATCATCCCTATTGGTATCTTGTTAGGGATTAGGATAGCGAGTAAATTAATTTTTAACTTTTTCCTTTAAACCCAAGAAGAAGCTGCCATTTTGTGCTCTGAACAGAGTTTAGTTTGTCATTAATTTAAAATTATTTTTAAACCTTAGGTAACAGCTTATAATAAATGACATTTGCTTAAGATTGCCTTTATCTTTTTTTTGCTTAATTTATCCATTATTATCATCCCAGCCATAGCTGTCCCACTGCTGGGCTCGGGTCTTCTCTTACAATGAGGTAGAGGCAACACGTAGGCCCACCACGACCGAGAGCGGATTGGCAAACATCACAAACCTTTGAAAACATTGTTATTGTTGTTAAAGATTAAAATAATTTCCCGCATTTTATTATCTTCTATCGAGAAATAATTTAAAATTAATTAATTCCACGTAAGCGCCTTAAAGCCTTTATTTCGCCCACTTCTTCACAGTATACTTCAATAATATCGAATATTTATAGCTTATAATGACTATTTGCGCATTTTATATTTAATTACTCATTTTTACTGAAGCTACTAAAGTGCTATTAAAACCGTGCGATAATATCGGAATTTTCCTGAGGCTTTGCTGGGGCTGCAGCTATAAATGGGGTTATAAAGCAATTGATTGTATTCATTTCATTATAATTTGGAACTACTTACGTTACGTATTGTGTTATGGCTGGTGGCATGAATTGTTTTATTCTTTATTACTTATTTATTATACTTGACTTCAATCCTGCTCGATAATATAATTGAACATTAAAATACCATTTGCTGGAAACAGTTTAATACAGTTTAAGTTCTATAATTATGTGGTAAAGATACGTCCATTACTCAAAGCATTGAAACACTAATATCAATATTATCATGTGTTCTTGGGGGCTTAAGAGCCAGTTCTCCGTTCTTTCTTGGCGGCTACGATCGGTGTAAACTTTGTTTTTTAATTCTGCAAAGTGAATTGACACAGTCATGCTAATGTCATATGCAAAAATAATGTTTTTTTGCTGGTGATGTTGTCGTGATTTCAGTTACATGAATCGTAAGATATTTATTTGTTTAACCGGTAAATTTTATTGCATTAAATTTTTTAATCAACATTACTGATGATTTAGATTATTCATTAAGTTCTATAGACGTTACGTAACGTAAAGAGAGACTCCTAGGATGACGAACTTTTCCGATAAATATTTCTACAAAATTGATCGAAAAATTTATAATTGATAGAAATTTCTGGGTCGGGGCATATGAAATAAGGTGCGTTTTAATTTTAATTATATACCTCGATATTCGTTTTAAAACAAAAGTCGGAAATTATTGATTATGTTTTACTGGTTGTGGTACATCACTATTTAGAAAACAATAAAAACTTGCAATACGGGAAATGTCAACTTGCTTTGCGGAATTAAAAAAACAGAGTGTAATATCTTGGAGTTACTGATGTCCATGGGTGGTAAATGACTTACTATCAGGTGGCTTGCCAGCTTGCATGTCGGCTATTTTCATTATAAAAGTAATAAACGTGTTAATTTAGCTTCATTATGGAGTGTAGATAACTAGGACAGTAATTTTTCTTGTGAGTTTTATTGCGATATGATTTTTATGTACAACACAAGTAAAACGACGACTCTCACCACGAGATTCCACTTAGATGCAGTTTACTACATATCCCATCGTAAAAGTGCAATTTAATTCCATTATACTCGGAGCCCCACTTTAAAGTGTTATAACTTTTGTTCACTTTGAAATAAGGGTTGTTATTTTAAAGCTATTTAAGTCTTCTCTTGATGTCTCAGTAATTCTTATAAAAAGTAAATTCACACTCTAGTAGTATCCACACAAATAGGGAACGTCGCTTCAATCTTTTTCTCATATTGAAGCGGCTGTTTAATTAACGGCTCAGAATATCGAATGGAATATTGAATGGTTTTGTTTTATTTATTAAGTAAGCGTAACAATAACACGTATAAATTAACTTTGAGGGAGTTCATTTGTATGATGAATTTTGCTTATATTACAATATCGTTTATAACGATTGAGATTCATCCCCTGTCTCTAGCATTTTGCTTTCGGATAGGTATAGACAAAGATGCAATGTTTTTGTGGGAAAGTACGGAAAAAAACTTTTTTTCAGATATGAGATCTAGGTATCTATCCATTGCTCTCCTAAACCCGCATATTGCAAATTTTAGAGAAATCTTTAAGAGCTGGTGTCGAGATCGCATTACTAATAATTTTACTTCTGCAGTCGGAAATACAAGCCAGTTAGCATTGGTTTTCAGTTAAGCTTAACTTCTAAACGAGATTTATATTGTTATGTTCCGTTTCAAGTATTAGGTATTTGCAAAAGTTCGTGCGTATTTTTCAATCATTTTATTGTTTCATAAATTATTAAGTAGACAATAATTTTTAATCAAAATATTTTCCTTTATTATCTACCACCATTGTCCATCTTTCGGGCAACAAAGAAATACCACGACGAAAAAAGTTCTCTTGTTTGGAAGCAATAAATTTGTCCACTGTTTTTCTCACTTCTTCAACATTTTCAAATCGCTGTCCGGACAACACATGCTGCATCGATCGGAACAAGTGGAAATCTGTAGGTGCTATGTCGGGACTGTAGGCCGGATGTGGTAAAACCTCCCAGTTCAACTCCATTATTGTATCTTTCGTGACCGAAGCGACATGCGGCCGAGCGTTGTCGTGAAGCAATACTACTGGAAATGGGCGTTTTCGCTGTATTTCTTGGCTCAATTTGCGTAGTTGTTCACAGTAACGAGTTGCGGTAACTGTTTCACTAGGTTGTAGTAACTCAAAATAAAGTACGCCTTTTTCGTCCCACCATATACAGAGCAGCACCTTTTTTCCGTGAACTTCACGTTTCGCGGTCGATGTTGAAGGTGCACCAGGGTCTACCCATGCTTTCTTGCGTTTGGGATTGTCTAAGTATATCCATTTTTCGTCGCCAGTCACGATTTTCCATAAAAAAGATTTTTTACGATGTCGAGCAAGCAACGAGAGGCACACGCTTAATCTGTTCGATTGCGCTGTTTCGGACAATAAATGCGGGACATTTTCCTTCCTTAAGAATTTTGCCCAGAGCATGTAAATGACGATTTACTGTAGACTGTTCCACACAAAGTTTAGCAGCCAATTCTACGGCCGTTTGAGACGGGTCTTCTTGCAGTAACACCTCCAATTTGTCGATTTCCAAACTTTGAGGTCTACCGGATCGAGGTTTGTCATCAATGTCAAAATCACCGCTTCTAAATCTTTGAAACCACTTTTGACACGTACGTTCAGATATACTGGATTCTCCATAAGTCTTGCATATTATTCTTGTTGCTTCAGCTGCTGTCGATTTTTGATTAAATAAAAATAAAAGACAATGACGAATGTGCACTTTATCGATCTCCATATTACGATACGTATATGTCTATTCTGAGATTCAATTAAGACTGGTAAAATTTATGAATGTGAAACAATATAATCAGTACTTTAATTTAAACTGAAAATGTAATCTCAAATTGTTATAATTTTTACAGAGGTAACAACTACATGCGACCGCACGAACTTTTGCAAAGACCTATTATTATAAATCGCCATTATATTAATTTAGCAAATATTTGATCGTTGATTATTATATTTAACCTGTTACGTAAGCGTTCTTATCCATCTGAGCACTATTGTCGGTACATAGAGCAGATTGCAGTAATTGGTAGCTCGGGGAATTCGCAAAGGTTTAACTAGCAAATACCTGACCAAACGAGGTTATGGAGGCTATATAGTCAGTAATTTCAGTAATAACCAATGGTTAATGTTTCTAATATTGTAAACTGCCTCGCCTCTGTGTTTCTTTCTCTCTCAATCTCACTTTGTATGTTAACGTCTCCTGCCGCTAATTCTTCTCGGTGGAGGCTTTTCAGACTCGCCCATTTGATCACATGAAGCTATTAAAGCACACAGGGCCAACACAAACTGTTCATTCTAAAAAAACAACCTTCAGTTAATGTACTTTAAAGTTTACCATCTAGACACAGAATTTTTTGTTTTTCTAAGTAATTTTTTTTATGGAAATAGCCGGCAAACGAGCTGACGATCCACCTGATGGTAAGTGGCTATCGCTGCCCATGAACACCAGCAACACCAAAGGCATCACTGATGCGTTGCCGGCCAAGAAAGAAAAAGAAAGAAAGACCTGGCTCTCAAGCCCCCAGCCGGAACACGACGAGTCATTTGGCGGCTGACTCATGCTCGAGGGTGGTAGCTATCCAGGCGAACCCCTGGAGAAATAATAATAGTAATAATGGTATTAATTAACAATTAAAATTAATACTACCAATATAATCCCTCCGAGGGTCCTACCACCAGCAGGCTGGATTTAGTCGCCTTTTACGACACCCTTCCGGCGTGGGATTGGGGTTAGTATTCTAAGCCGCCCCAATACGGCTAAAAAATATAATGAATTAAATTTATAATTGATACCACGGATATATATAAGAAATATAGGAATACGCGGTACGCTCCGATGCATTTTCAGCAAGTTTCCTTGGTGGCAAGACGACCGAGTCATAGTGTTGCATAGATAATGTACGAGTATATGTGGTTCCCAAGTAAGACGGGAGTCTAATAATAAATTAGTTCTGTAGCTTTTGTCATTGCTCTTTAAGAAGGCATTGGTTACATTGAATTCGAATATCTACATGATTTTAGGTTATGTTACGATTTCGGCACATTTGCTATCATGAATTCTTAGACTATTTCTGTTCTGTTTTCGAATAACCGTTTCGCCGAAGAATTTTATTAAACGTCTCAAAGGGCAAGCAATACGAGTATTAACGTCGTGCACGAACCGAACGAAACGACACCATAGTAAGTTATTTTTGAACTAGCTATGTTGCCCGCAGCTTCGCACGCGGAAATTAAGCTAATCATATTTGTACCCCTTACAGAAGAAAATTTAAAAACAGGTTAATTTATATTGAACTACTTATATTTAGGAATTTATATACTGAAACCTACGATACAATAACAAATCATTCCTCCGGGCGGGAGCGGGTTTTGAAAAAAATACAAAATTAATATTATATAATTTGTTTTTTCTTTTTCATGAAATATTTCAAAAAACTCGAAAATTGATTTCCTTTAATTAAAGGAGGAACGTTTTCTGCAAATTTAAAGGAAATATTAATTAAATAATAATTAATAATTTTCCATACAAAGTTTCATCTTGTTTCCGGGGAAAACTTTTATTTTTTTCGGGAAGAAAGGTTTCTAAAATATGACCCAAAGTATAAGGAACAACTTAACTAATTTCCGTCGAAATCAGTTTAAAGGTTTTCATGTGATGCCGATATCAGAGAAACAGATAGACAGACAAACAAATTAAAACAAAATTTTGTTGGTGCTCTAGCACGTTATTAAAGTGCCCTCCCCCTCTCCCGCTCGCGGTCCCTCTCCCTCCCCCTCCCCTTCCCTTCCCCTCTCCTCCATTAGCCGTCCCCTCCACTCCCCTCCCCCATCCCTTCCACTCCTCTCCCCCTCCCACCCCTCCGTTAGCCCTCCCCCTCCCCTCCATTAGCCCTCCCCCCTCACGCTATCCCTTCCCTCCGCTCCTTCCCTCCCCTCCCCTTCACCTTCACCCTCCCCCTCCTCTCCACTCCCCTCCCCCTACCCCTCAGTCTCCCCTCCCCTCCCACTCCGCTCCCCTAAAAAACCTAAACCTAAAACTATAAGTTAAAAGTACCAACAAAGTACATTCACTGATTATTAGGCGATACTAAGTTCGCCAAGACAGCTAGTGTTTAATATTTATTGAATGATGCCAAAGAAGTATAACTTCTCAAGCGCGTACATAAGTATACGTTTCTTTTTTTTGTGAAAGCTATAAATTACTATAATTTTTTAGCTAACACAAAAAAAAGATTGTGTGGTTTTATGAAACCACGGTATAATTGAAACTTTTTTTCGTATTGTAGACATTTAAAATACATTTTAAAATTTATTGGATAAATATTCGATTTAGGCTATTAAAATGGCATCATCCTCGTTGATCAGTTTTTCGGACTGATTAACTGTGGCGTTGTTTATCAAAAGCAAGAAATAGCAACATAAGTATATACCTGGGCATCATCAGACCTTCAGAATGTATCATGTAGTAGCACCCGTACTCAATCAGATAAATGTTGAAAGCTAGGTCATCCTAAGTACTTCCGTTACTGAGAACCGATAAGTACATACCTGGTCATCATCAGACCTTCAGAATGTATCATGTAGTAGCACCCGTACTCAATCAGATAAATGTTGAAAGCTAGGTCATCCTAAGTACTTCCGTTACTGAGAACCGATAAGTACATACCTGGTCATCATCAGACCTTCAGAATGTATCATGTAGTAGCACCCGTACTCAATCAGATAAATGTTGAAAGCTAGGTCATCCTAAGTACTTTCGTTACTGAGAACCGATAAGTATGGTACCTGGTCATCATCAGACCTTCAGAATGTATCATGTAGTAGCACCCGTACTCAATCAGATAAAAGTTGAAAGCTAGGTCATCCTAAGTACTTCCGTTACTGAGAACCGATAAGTACATACCTGGTCATCATCAGACCTTCAGAATGTATCATGTAGTAGCACCCGTACTCAATCAGATAAATGTTGAAAGCTAGGTCATCCTAAGTACTTCCGTTACTGAGAACCGATAAGTACATACCTGGTCATCATCAGACCTTCAGAATGTATCATGTAGTAGCACCCGTACTCAATCAGATAAATGTTGAAAGCTAGGTCATCCTAAGTACTTCCGTTACTGAGAACCGATAAGTATATACCTGGTCATCATCAGACCTTCAGAATGTATCATGTAGTAGCACCCGTACTCAATCAGATAAATGTTGAAAGCTAGGTCATCCTAAGTACTTCCGTTACTGAGAACCGATAAGTATATACCTGGTCATCATCAGACCTTCAGAATGTATCATGTAGTAGCACCCGTACTCAATCAGATAAATGTTGAAAGCTAGGTCATCCTAAGTACTTCCGTTACTGAGAACCGATAAGTACATACCTGGTCATCACCAGACCTTCAGAATGTATCATGTAGTAGCACCCGTACTCAATCAGATAAATGTTGAAAGCTAGGTCATCCTAAGTACTTCCGTTACTGAGAACCGATAAGTATATACCTGGTCATCATCAGACCTTCAGAATGTATCATGTAGTAGCACCCGTACTCAATCAGATAAATGTTGAAAGCTAGGTCATCCTAAGTACTTCCGTTACTGAGAACCGATAAGTACATACCTGGTCATCATCAGACCTTCAGAATGTACCATGTAGTAGCACCCGTACTCAATCAGATATGTTGAAAGCTAGGTCATCCTAAGTACTTTCGTTACCTAGAACCGATAAGTTAAGAACCGACCGTCACGCGACATGCGACACACATACCAAAAAGTTTGAGACGATGTAATAAAAGTTTCACTTTAAAAAGACCTCTTCACTTCAAAACTTTAAGGGATGAAATTCCAAAAAAACTTAAGGGCCTAGTCTCGTAGTTCACAAAATAAGAATCGCGTGCGGCTAGTCCAAACGTCAAGCGTCTGCACGTAGGCTCCCCGCAGTCCCCGCATTCATCCTACATAGCGTAATTATTTGACTAGTTCGGAAAGTTGCTCTACTAAGTATTTTTTTTTCTATAGAAGAGTTGTCTGTGTTTTTGTGTTCTATAGTATCCCCAATATAGAAAATCTAAAGGCTGCAGTCTTGCAAAATTCACTCGCGGCGAATTATTTTCACAACTTTGTACATTTTTTCATACAAAGTAGTGAAATATCATAAAATATTATTATTACACAAAATAACCATAATATAAGTAATAGCTGGTTATTTTAAGTTTTTTAAGTTCATCTAGGTGGATTTTGTTAGGTAAATCAATAGTTAAATACAGGTCTTTCGCGCCCAAAGTAATTTAGAGTTATGTTTGTGCGCTTACTTTATGGCAACAAAGAATTAATTTACAAATCTGTTCTGCTCATAATTAGCTCCACATTCTTGTCTTGAAAATTTACTGAATATTTTTTTCTAATTATCTTTCATTTCTTAATTCCGAGGTCACAATTCCATCAAAATTCTGTTTTTTATCTCTTTACAAATGGTTTGTTTCATAATAAATAAGCATCGTATGTATGAAAAAATTTGATTATTTTAATGCCATGAGTTCAATAAAGCAAACACAAAAAATGCACCAAATGCAAAAAATGCATGGAAAATTGGGTGCCAACGTAGAAGTGATGAAGAGAAATAGAATCCAAAGGTAAGTAGTTATATTATTAATGTTTAGGGCCTAACTACAGGGGCAAAGCAGCCGGTATAGAAGAAATTTTTGTATTACAGAAAAGAGCCATTAGAGCTATTTATAAACTAAAATCAAGGGAGTCCTTGCGAGTCAAATTTAAACAAATATAGACATAATGACTGTATATATATACATATAATAATAATGTATAAATATACATATAATAACTGCATATAAACAAAATTGTGATTTTTCAAATCGTCAAACAAGAAGGATGCATCAATTGGCTACCTCTTCGTACCGTCTTTCTAAAGTGCAACGTTCTTTTATGGGACTAGGTATAAAATTTTATAATAAAGTCCCAAAACAAATACGTGACTTACCAGTGGAATCTTTTAAGAAACGTGTAAAGGCTCAGCTCTTAGGCAAGGGCTACTATAGCATAAATGAATATTTAAATGACAAGGATGCTTGGAAATGACTAGCTAGGCAACCAGTTCTGCACAGGTTAGAGAATACCTATTTTTGTAATAGATATAAGTTTTAGTTTTAAAAGATGTGCTGAGGAGTTTCTTTACGGCTTTTCTTCTCCTCCATGACAAAGCACCTTTCCGAAAAGCTGGTAGATTAAAAAAAATGACGTGCATAAGAGTATCAGTGATACCTACATGAATAAATATTATTTCATTTCATTTCATTTCATTTCATTTCAAATTAAATTAGCTAGCGAAACTCCACAGACGTGATAGGTATATAATAATATGATAGAACTAGGGATTGCAATAAGGAAAAACGGATCCGGTAATCTGGCCGGGTCCGACGTTTTTTACGTATACCGGATCTGGTGGAATTTACCGGATACGGTCACACCAATTTTTGGTAAAATAATCACCTTGTTGCTAGTATAGATGCTTTGAATGCCTGGTATAGATGTTGTAATTAATCTAGTATTACAATCTGGTATTCTCAACGTTCAATAGGGGTGATAATATAGTACAGCGTGAAATTATATTTTCGTTGAAATCACTTCTTGTTTATAATTGGTAATATTTGCCCTAAATGGATATAGGTGTAAGCTATAGGTGTATATCAATTGAAGCGCAATAACATGACAACAAAAACCCCCTTTAAACATATTAAGATGTGTAGTTGTATACATGTACACTTGTTATGTACACTTGTTCTGTATGTTTTATAGTTTGTATAATTATTTATTTCCCACTTTATAATATTATATCCCTAATAAGTATCATTTAATCATATACACATAAAATTAAATAAAATAAATAATTAAGTTGTAAATTATCTTCAACTTTGGATTGACCTGCTTCTAAAATAATATTAATATACAATATTAATAAGATTGACGCCACATGTGAAACTACACGAAAAAGGGGACTACACTGTAAATCAGCAGCCGTGGTTGGTTCCTAGCCGCTCCATGGCACAGGCAGAGGGTAGTCCTTTTTCGTCAGGTGACATGGTACCCGCTAAATTTTCTATGTTTCATGTCAAGCAATAATTTAGTAAAGGGTTACATTTTGTTAGTACTTTTTCTTTCACCGTAGTTTAACCTTGTAACCCATGTACCATGTTATTTTCATGACGGAATAAATGTTTCTTTCTTTCTTTCTTATTAGCTCCTTCTTAAAGAAAATAAAGAGGAAAAAATGTAGGAATTGATATAACTATGTAGAAGACAAGTTATATTAACTATGAGTTCTACTAACAGTCTGATAACTATATAGTTATATAGTTCTACTTACAGTCTATAACGAACTAGTTGAACCGTTTTTAGGTATTTATATAGTATCGATAGCATTACTACTAATGTACCTCACTGGCGTGTTGATGCATATTGTTTAAGTTTACGATCCATATTGAAATCAAATAATTATGTACAAAACTATTACTGATACACAAATATTTACAAAAACTATTATTAAAATACAAATATTTACAAAACATGCAAAAAATTATAAAAAATAATAATAAAGTAGAGCAACTTTCGATACACAATCTACGTCAGAGCCGGAGCAAGGTTAGAGTGAGAGGGAACAGTTTTATTCGTCGTGGACTACACGTCTGAACGCTTCGGCCGTGCATTGGCCACTAAGGAATTTCCCTCGCATTTCTTGTTTATAAACTCTTTTTTTGTAGGTCTTTTGAGATTATTATTGTTGTTAGAGTAAGGTGATTTAGGTGCACTTTTTTTTTGTATTTGCTTTATTGAACTCGTGGCATTAAAATAATCAATTATTTACATACATACGATGCATAGTTATTATGAAACAAACCATTTGTAAAGAGATAAAAACCGAGAATTTTGAAGGAATTGTGATGTCTGAATTAAGAAAATGAAAGATAATTAGAAAAAACTATTCAGCGCATTTTTAAGACAAGAATGTTGAGCTAATTATGCGCTGAACAGATTTGTAAATTAATTCTTTGTTTCCATAAAGTAAGCTCACAAACATAACTCGAAATGACGTTGGGCGCGAAAGAGCTGTATTTAACGATTGATTTACCTAACAAAATCCACCTAGATGAACTTAAAAAAAATAACTAGCTATTACTTATATTATGGTTACTTTTGTGTAATAATAATATTTTATGATATTTCATTACTTTGTATGAAAAAAAAATACAAAGTTGTACAAATAATTCGCCGCGAGTGAATTTTGCAAGACTGCAGCCTTAATACTTCCAAATTTTGTTTATAATTTGGACCTAATAAATAAATGTTCATGTTTTTAACTTAAAAAATGACGAAAATGCGTAATAAGTTCCATTACCTACTTTTGGAGTTTTCTAGATTATTGGAGGAATTTCTAGAACATTTTATATTGATCAGAAAATTGGCATACAATCTAGATCATTTAAGAAATTTCTAGATCATTCTAAAATCTAGAACAGTTAAAATGTTTTTATATTAATGATAATCACACATTTCTAGAAATCACACGCTGTTAATTCTTTAGAGGAATAACTGGTTGTTGCAGCGAATAATTAAAACTTTTTCGAGAGCACACATTTTATTATTTAAAAAAAAGTACAGAGAGGATGAATGCATTCAAGCGACAGTCGACAGATAACAAATAATTTTGCGTGGATAGCTTCCTAGTCATGTACCAGCAATGCGCGGCTCTACAAAACGTTGCTCCCACGAAAAAGTAGGCGCTTCAACACGTTTCAACCCCGTATCTTCTACACCCTAATAGGTATCAACTCGCAACCACCCTTATTCACGATGGGAGCCTTGGACCTATTGCGACATATAAACACTATGCGTCTGTAATGTGCAGTGTTGGCTAAAAAATGAAATACCAAATCACAATCTTCTCTTTTATATATATAATAGATGTTAGATGCTGTATTTATTGGTGGAATAACACCGGCTGCTTACAACACCGACTATACCGGTTATAGGGTAAGCAGTACAATGATTGACCCTTTAAGGTGATCATCGATTTTGACAATATCTTTTAACATAATCTGGTAATTGGAATTGATTATAACTATAATTATACTTTACTTCATTAATTTTACTTCATTAAATTTAATTCATTATACCTACATAAAGAAGGGATAAAAACACAAAAAAGTACAACAATTGTCGTTTGGTGTATAGCGATTGACGTGAATGAAATGACGTGTAATTTGTAATTACACAACTCATGAGGCTAAGATCATTTCAATACTACCGAAATTCAAATACTGCCAAATAAGTAAAAGAGTATAACGTTTATACAAACAGTAAAAACGATAGATCTCGTGCCATCTAAGTATTCAGACATTGTCCGTGAACCCTTTTACATTCCGCACCACGAGTTTCCTTTGTTAGTAATTGTACTCATCTTAGCACAGTCTTAGTGGCTTTTATATTAACCTTTATTATCATTAAAGCTTTCATCGTAAAAGTATTAGTATACAATTCCGAGGATTATTTTGTATTGTGTTTGAAAAAATATCCACTGACTTAAGCTTTCTTATGTTTATATTAAATCATTTAAAGCAATACCAAAGAAGACAATCTGTACTAATATTATAAAGAGTAAAAGAGTAAAGCTTTGTATTTTTGTATGTTGTAAGGAATAAACTAAAACTACTGAACCGATTTTAAAAATTCTTTTACCATTGCACTGCTTCATTATTCCTGAGTAACATAGGCTGCATAGGCTATCGAATACTTCGTCATTTTTGAACTGACAAATATGGAAAAATATATGTAAGCTTATACAATAGTTAGAAACAAAAATTAATTGATATAGTTGTAACACGGTTAGGGGAGGGGAGCAGGAGCGGGAGAGCGAGAGGGGGAGATATGCACACAAAAACTATAACGGCTAAGAACGGCTGTACCGATTTTAATGTGCTCTGATTTGTTACATTCTTAGACGACACGAAGTTCGCCGGATCAGCTAGTAGTACATAATTGCAATATCATTTCTGAGTTTACCGTCTTTGCTGTTTTCTTTAAAAATGAAAATTTCATGTTGTTTAAATTGTTAAAGATTTATGAATCTCTTTAAGTAGAAGAAATAAGAAATGGAATTCAGTATCATTAACGCCCTTGTTGGAACATCCTAGACTACCCCTTCGGAAATTAACCATATTATGAAAATTTACTTTTTAAGATTTTCAAAAATTTCAAATTACTCTGAGTACCTACTTGTTCTATGTTCACCATTAAGCTAACTTACACAGTGTCACAAAAAATATGTGATGGCCATTTATCGTCCGCGATATTCTTATCCGTCTAAACTGCCTTATATAACTATGAGGATCTCGTAAAATGAGCCATAAAGTCAACTCCATTTATGAAGACTAAAAGACCCTCTAGACCAGTTAATTCTGACCTTTCTTGCTGATCGAAAAGTCACGGCTCGATTCCTGACAGAGACTCAGACTCAATTACGTTACGTGGGCGGGCCCAGCGTAAAAATTTACAGTCCATGGGCAAATTATTGGACACACTGTGTTTGCACATTTTTATGCAGGTCTATCTAGAAAAAAAAACAATAAAGGGGCAGCGTCCATAAAATACGTGAGGCATGGGTGTTCGTTAGAGTAACGTATACGATGTATCTACAGTATTGTAAATGCTGTGGTAGGTACATCAAAACTTTTCCAGCATTGTAATCAAAAATCCGCTACATCAAACATCTAAATGTGGAATATACTGTTGAGTAAATTCAGAAATAAAACGTATAGTAGAATAGATGTGATCATGTTGAAAGATACCCATTATACGGTACAGCTACAAAAACGAGCTCTGCCGTTAATGAATTAGATAATTGACTATCTGCCTATATTGTTAGTTTCTTTCTTTTACTACAGCCATTAACAATGGTATGTATTTACAATGACTTAATAAAGTAATTATTTGAATATTAAATAGTAATATGGAATACGCCGAATAGTTAAAGTGTTAGTAAATACCACTTCAACATTTGTGTGTATAAATAAATTACTCTTATCGTGAATGAAGAAATACTTTGTGGAAAACTAGGACTAAAACTTTAGAACTAACATGAATACGTGTGTAAATTTGGGGCCTATTAGTTTTCCAAACTTTATGTAAAAATTAAAACAGAAGTTTGTAGCTCGGCCTTGTTAATATTTTGCAACACAACTATGAACTGCCGTGGGAAATTTTCATTATTCTGATGATGACGGTAAACTTTCACCACAGTACACATATATAAACAGTAATGTAACTCGGCCCGATTCTCGAAAAACTTGCCTACGCGTCGCCGCGCGCTAGGGCTGTCCGCCGACAGTATTTTAATTTTATAAAACGACTTGAGTTTCTTTGTAGTTTTGTATTTATAAATGTTATATTTTCTATTTTAATAAATGCAATTCATTGTGAATAAAAAGGAAGTGTTCCATAAAAATCTATGTTGTGTTTTTATTAGTACTGTGAAGGTTCGTAAGCCTTCAGTATTGTATTAGAGACAGAGACTCTTAGGGTATGGTAAGTTCTTCTTGCAGGTTAAGGTAAATAAAAAAGGTACAACTGTCCGATTCTATAAACTTTATACCTATTGCTAAATTAATTTATAACATTGAAATCAAAGTTACAGTAGCAAGTAGCAATAACGTTTTAATGACAAATTAGACGCAAATATTCAAATTACAATTATTACAAATTACAATATTAGGTACAATTATTTCCAGACGAGATTCATAGATTCATCATTATATTCTTTATCACGTCATTCATATTATATTCGTAAAACTAAAAAAAATGTTATTTGTACCGACCGGGCCGTGGTACAAGCTCCGCTCGTTCGCCTGTCGGCAATCGCCACGCAGCGGCCGCTGTTGCCCACGTATCGCACGCGTATTCGGATGTGGGTAGGTATAACGCGCTTTTCGGCCGTTTGTATGAAGAGCGACTACTGTTTATATCTTTACCGTGCTTTCACTGTAACTATAGTGGAACGTGATACACATGAATGTCAAACAAAGGAATAAAAAGGGGGTATGCATATTCTGAGAGACATGCTTATGACACAAATATTATGTACTTGTTGTTTTATTTAATAAAACTGCGACTTTTCTTTCTTCTTTATACTTTCTTACCTTCTTTATCATTCTGTAATGACTTTGCTTGGTTAAGTATGTTCCAGAATACTTTAATAATGAATATAGTAACATAATAATAGGTCTTTACCTATGAAATTAGAGATTCTATAACCAGCATTTGAAGATTTCATTATCTGGGGATTGGCGCGTAATTCGAAATTCAAAATTACCACAATTTTTATATTTTAAAATTTTCATATAAATCTCCAATCTCATAGGTAAAGACCTAATTTATCATACAGCGTAATAACTTCAAAAATTTATAATACTAATTAATTGGTAAAAGTTTTTAAATTTTAATGTTATTTTATTTTGAACTAGTGGATTCCAAACGTACTACTAGTAGATAAAAAATACTACTAGATAAAAAAAATTGTATGGGAAAAGTAGAGTCGCTAATACATTATTTATCAGTTGGACGGTTTAAAGTCTATAAAGGCCATCCCTACAAACATTTTTTGTGGTTTATATGTATACAGGTTGAATTATTAAGTGTACGCCCACTTAATTATGGCCAAATTCGAAATTATCAGAAATAGCGAAAATTGGTCAAAGGAGTCTCGGGCACTCACTCATTTTGATGAATACTAAAACTGCATCATTACGTTTTTGAAAAATCAACATTCCTAGCAAGGAATCGAAAACGTTGATTTTGAAAATTATAGATTTCATTTAAATTAAAAAATTCGTGATGTTTCATATTGCCAATTACATTAAAGAGAATTTTTGACAGTTGGCGCTGTATTATTTAATTATCAATTGTTGAGTCTTATTTAATAAATTGTATCGAATTATTTATTACTAGGAAATCGCCCTCGCTTCGCTTCGGGAAAAATAGTAAAAAAAATATAAATAATATAGCCTGTCTCCCAGGGATAGTGATAGTGTAGCTTTCCAACAGTGAAATATTTTTTCAAATTGGTTCGGTAGTTTCGGAGCCTATTCAATGCAAACAAGCAATCAAATTTATCCTCTTTATAATATTAGTATAGATAGTTTTCCAGTAAACACTTCCTAACTACCTATCTATTTCCACTGCAACTTGTGCGAACGACGCCATTTAAGTTTGCTACTCGTATTAAGCTTCTCACGTCCTTCCTTATAATTGAGAAGGCGTAGAGCTTAGCAAGTAGGTATATGTATAATATATACCTACAATACACGGCTCCATTGCAGATCAGTGGAGTTTTGCCAACTCAAACAAAGTATTGATGCTGATGCTACAAAAATAGGAGCGAACCTCTTGGAAGTGCAAAGAACCACTCAAAGGATGTCATTTTGAGCCTTAGCCTGTATTAATGCCAATGGCGGTCATTTCGAAAACGTTATGAATGAATTACTGTTTTATTTTTAAATTAATGATTTAAATTTCCATTTGTTTTTATTGTTTCCTTATCTTTAAAATTGTTCTATCAAAGGGCAAAAGTATTTTTGATTGTAAGACACTTAAATGATCCACTAGCCTGGTTTTAAAAGTCTCCTCTTCTTATTATCGAAGATAGGGTGCATACTTCAAGAGTTTGTAGTTCGGTAAATGACTGAGATCTACAAACATTCTTATGAGATTTTGTAGGTAATATTATGTTATTTAATAATAAATTATAAAATAATAATATTCATAGGGCATTTTTCCAACTTTTTAGCGAAATTCAATAAAAAAGGGTAATTTTTTTCAAAAAATTTTCACTTAATTTCTTTGTAAAAAATGTCCTATACAATTTTAGGTAGATTTTAGACCTCGAATAGATAAACTATGAAAACAGCTAGTAAATAAAAAAAACAGAATGAAAATAAATGTAAAAACAAAAAAAAATATTTTGAAAATAGTGCAACAAGTCAGGTTTTTTTACAAAAAAATTAAAAAGTTAACCAAACCGATAAGACCTTTACTTTAATGGTTTTTGTCGATAGTTTTGTCCACATAATCAATAGACGCCGGGCGGTCACTTCGCGCTGGGACACCCTGTATATTGTAGAATATACCCAATTATATGTATATTTATAATTAGTTACACTTTGGCCACCATTAAGCTGGCCATACACGATCAAGTGTACTTCTCAAGTTTGCAGTTTGACTTGACGCGGCATCCAGTTTGCATGAGATAGCTTTATAGCCAAATAGCCATACCGTGGCCATACACCGTCAAGTTTAGGGGAGAGTGTGTATGAAAGAGCCAGTTTTCAAAAGTGTACAAAAAAAGCAACTTGGACTTTTTGTTTTTAAAGAAAACTACTTTTTTTAAGTAATCACTTTAATAATGAATGTTATCAAATTTAAACAAAAGCGATAACAATGCTAATAACCTGAAATATATCTACTTCAAAAAAAATGGGAAATCGGCTCTTTCATAACAGCATGTCAATGAAAGAGCCACGGGGTGTTATGAAAGAGCCGATACCCATTTTATACAAACAAAACAGTTTTTTCAACAAATGAATTCTATTAATAAACTCCAAAAAATGAAACTGAAATTAATCTATGAAAATCACAATTCTTAATTAGTCTCAATAATAAGTTACTTAATCTTAATCAGTAATATTGGATAATATTATTTAATAATATAAATCACTAATAATATCCTTTTTTTAGCCGTATTGGGGTGGCTTAGAATACTAACCACAATCTCACGCCGGATGGGTGTCGTAAGAGGCGACTAAATCCGGCCCGCTGGTGGTAGGACCCCTAGAGGGATTATATTGGTAATATTGATTTTAATTGTTAATTAATACCATTATTACTCTTATTACTTCTCCACGGGGTTCGCCTGGATAGCTACCATCCTTGAGCATGAGTCAGCCGTCAAACGACTCGTCGTGTTCCGGCTGGGGGCTTGAGAACCAGTTCTTTCTTTCTTTTTCTTCTGTCTTTCTTGGCCGGCAACGCATCAGTGACGCCTTCGGTGTTGCTGATGTCCATGGGCGACGATAGCTATTTACCATGAGGTGAATCGTCAGCTCGTTTGCCGGCAATTTCCATAAAAAAAATATCCTCATAAAAATCACTCTCTAATAATGTCATTTAACTTTGATACTTATAATTTAAAAAAATACTTATAAGTAAAAGTAAAAATTAAAAACACTGTTGACAGAAGCAATTAATCACTCCTTTGTGGCCAGAAGACTCATGAGCCACCCTCCACACCTTGCATTGGTTTGGTACCATTTTTCTTTGCTGTTTTTTGGTTGTAGGTATTGATGAAGACATGTTTTTCTACTCTGTAATATAAAATAATATTAAATAGGTATGAAAAAACAAGAATGTTGAACTAAAACTTATTAGTGTATTGAAAGAGCCACCATTTGTGTCATGAAAGAGCCAGCTCTTTCAAAGCATTGATCGCTGGCTCTTTCATAACTTTGCGTGATCAAAAATATAATCTTACATTAAAGTTTTATTACCAAAACGTAAATCCAATATTTTTTGTGAATAAGAAAACCATGTATATGCATAACAACACAGCATATCCATTTTATCAATATATGTAATACTGTTATTCTTAAAAATATTTAAGTAAATGCAAATAAACTTACTTTTCGGCATCCATATCTTTGCTGCAATCCTACGACGCCATTTGTTTTCATAGAACTGTTAAACTTCTGTGGGTGAAAGCTATCCAGTGTTGCATTATAAAAAGTAAAATGAATCTATGGTAAAATATCGGTAAGTTAGTTAAAATGACATCGGCTCTTTCAAAACATGGCTCTTTCATACACACTCTCCCCTACTGGATGCCGCGTCAAGTGCGCTGCAAACTTGACAAGTATACTTGATAGTGTATGGCCAGCATATGTATAGGCCCCGTTTGTTTTTCGAATCGTCGTGAATACACGTATTAGCACAGCTGGAGGTTTAGAGCGACTCGATGTCTGCTACAAATAAATAGTCAAGATATCTATCTACATGTTTCGAGTACATACAGACCTTTCCATTCGTATAAACGATCCCCGTGATAAAAATACATGTTATGCTTTGATTAAAAAATAAATCAGAAGAAATTCGTACGTGCCACGATAAATAATAAATATTCATAGAACGGCTGAAAAATCCAGAACTTTGGAATAATTACTAGAATCTTCTTCTTTAAAACAATGATATTTAGTATACTTAAAATGTAGCGAAAGACACAAAAAAAACAAAGAAGGGCTGAAAACTTTTTAAAATTGTTTCAAGTGGTATAATCGGAAGACTGGTAATTAATTCCTTGGCGCATCTATTTATATACAGGTTTTAATAAAAATGCTTGATGAATTTGCGAAATTTTTGGCAAAAACTGGTAAAAACCGGTTTATTCGAAAAAACTTTTTACAAAAAAAATCTACTTCCTACTTTTTAATTGATTAATATTCATCAAGTCCGATTTTTAGACTCCTCACGTGCCCCGATCCGACATGGCGACATCTGGGACATGGCTAAGCGACAAATATTAACGACTAGCTGTTGCCTGCAGCTTCGCATACGGAAATTGTTTTACCTTAATTGCATTTGAAGCAAATCGGTTGATGTTTTAAAAATATATAATCCATATAATCCATACAATATTAATCCCGTTTCCCAGGGAAACGTTTTAATTTTCCGGTATAAAAAGTATCCTAAAATATGACCCGGAGTTTAAGACAACTTTACCAATTTTCATCGAAATCCGATCAAGAGCTTTCATGTGATGTCCGGACAGACAAACAGACAGACAGACAATAATTCTAAAAAAAAAAATTTGGTGCTCTAACACGTTACTGAAGTGCCCCGTAATCGATTTTTAAAAAAAATATTCAATGTACAGAAAATTTGCCCTTTGAGTTTTATTATAGTATAGATTTGCCCCGACCGACGACGGCTTAATACGCCCACAGATTCACGATATCACGTACATGATTGATATAAGACTTTAGTTATGAGAACGATTCTTATATGGCGTAGGTACATATATCTTCCTTTTCAGTTATTGCCTTTTTATAAAAAGAAGTATCAGATATCTGCATTTTGGTGTAATCCTAGTAAGCTGTATAACATTTTGTCGTTGCCTTTTTTTTGCTAGCATCAGTATCGTACAAAATTTGTGAAACGTTATTGTAAGTCTATAATTCGCACTAAGTCCCGTTTTATTGCTGGTAGTTAACAAGGTTTTGTATTGTAATTCTATTGCGACGCAGGATAATCCATGTGGAACACGCTAACACTATTATTGCATTAATGTATCCCATTGCCGGTGCCATCACTTAATTAATAATGCTATTATCAGCGCCCGCGCCACGACGCTCATGTATTTGCGGACTGTGCGATAAATACGAGTTTTAACTCGTTCCTTAGTTTTACTACTAATTCACTCAAGTGAAATGGAAAAGTCAAGGTTTATTGTTAGTAATCTGATGCCCGGCGCGATGTATCTACGCGTTGGTTGTCAGTTATCATCTTGAAAGGTCACGAACTTGAGATGTGTAATGTAACGTGTATATACATATATCATAACAACGAATTAAGATTATAGAACAGTGAAATAAAAGTTTGAAGTGGTAGAATTCGTAAAATACCCGTAAAAATGGGAATACTACAACGAAAGGAAAGAAACATAAATGAAGAAACGAGTTAAATTAGTAAATATTTCACGGCGCTAAAACGTTCCATCACTTTAGGCAGAGTTTCCATTGCCCAACGAGATTTAAGTAGATTAATTACGTCCATAAGCGACAGCAAAGTCGTTTAGGGAGATCAGTTTGACGGCAACAGTAGATTTAAAACCATATTTTACGGAAATTTTAGAGGTAACAGTGAAACTTTATACAAAAAACTTCATAGACAAATATTTAGATTGCTTTATAAAGTAGATTATTATCATTGCCATAGGTAATTTAGAAAAAAATATTAATGGCAATTTGTACTACTTGCGAGAAAATATCGGTTTCGATTCGCACTTGACTACTGTCCGAAAAATCGAGCTAACTTTTCTCGTACTATTGTAACATTTTGCGTCTAGTTCACAGATATAGATTATATTCTGTGGTCCATTGTGAGCAAATAACCAATATGTGTGTTGCCAGTGATGACATACGGATCAGAGACGCAGAGCTTCACTATTGGCCTAATGCATAAGCTCAAAGTCACCCAGCAGGCTAAGGAACGAGCTATGCTCGGTATCTCTACGCGATAGAATTCAAAATGAGGAAATGAAACTGACCGACATAGCGTCCGCGCTAGTTTCAATAAGCTGGCTGAAGTGGTAATTGGCTGGCCATATAATTCGAAGGACCGATAATCGTTGGGAAAGAAAGGTCCTCGAATGGAGACCACGCCTCGTAAAAAGGAGTACAGATCGCCTCCCGACCAGGCGGACTGACAAACCTGAAGAAGACAACGGGCATCCGCTGGATTCAGGAGGATCAGGACCGGTCAGAATAGCGCTTGTTAGGTAGACATCGAACATAGGTCCAGCAGTCGACTTCCAAAGGCTGATGGATGGATGGATGGAACCAATATCGGACGGGAAATAACGTCCACACAATGCTAAAAATGCTATTATACTATTCAAAGACTTGTCTCGTGGTTCGTGGGCATTTGGATATAAATAGCGTAGTAGCTCGATTCGAAATAAGATCAATACAAACTGTTGATGATTTCAGTACTTTTTATTTTTTTCAGTTTCATTAATTTTATTGAACACTAGCTGTGCTCTGCGGTTTCACACGCGTTTTGTGGAAAAAACTAACTACTAAAAATATATGATGTTATATAGTCTTATAGCCTTCCTCGATAAATGGACTATGAAACACAAAAATATTTTTTCAATTCGAACCATTAGTTACTGAGATTAGCGCGTTCTAAAAACAAACTTTTCAGTTTTATAATATTAGTAATAGTAATGATTTGATAAACTTAAGTTATTACCTTATCTTAGAAACATCCAAAGTATTTACTTCTATTTATTTATTTGTTGCCAAACTCTATTGTTCCAATTTCATAACGCAAAATTATCAATACAAACACTATTGTCCATATGGATTGATAAATGAAGATTGAGTGTTTGTGTAATTCAGGAGAATTGTATTGCTCCGAGTATTGAACTTATTTGCTTAGTAAAACCAAGATGCTATAGCAATAATTGAGGTTGCCGTCGTAGGCCGTAGCATTGTACCAAGCACACGGACACAAACGGTGATAAAAAAACTTACTTTTTATTCTGATGTTATTGATCTGTAGATATGTACTTATACGCGTTCACTGTTGTTTATTTTTTGAAGTACGTATTTTCAGTTGAGTTCGGAAACTACCATAGTGGAATGCTGTTATGAAGTTTTATTTATATTATCTCCTGCACTTGTTGTTTGTTTGTTGCGAGCATAGTCTGTTTGCTCTTCCGAAGCGGATGTACGGTATGTCAGGCGGATCGTATTGCAAAATATACTTCAGTGTATTCACGAGTCAGTTTGTTAATTAAAATTGTGAACAGTTTGCTCACTACGGGTAAAATATAACAGAAAATTTACCGGAGCGCGAACGCGATAAGTATTGTATAACTATTTCTTAGATACTTTTAATATAAGCCTACAACTGTGTCCTTCATGGCTTCCTCGTGTTGTCTTTTTGAAGTACGTATCTCCAGTTGAGTTTGGAAACTGCCATAGTTGAAGGCTGTTATAAAGTTTTATTTATAATATCTCCCGCACTTGTTTATTTATTTATTTAATCTTTATTGACCACAATACAGGATTAAGGTACAAATGGCGAGCTTAATGCAGCTTGTTGTTTGTTTGTTGCGAGCACAGTCGGTTTGCTCTTCCGAATCAGATGTACGGTATGTCAGGCGATCGTATTGCAAGTATTCTTATCTTTTCTTATATTCTTTATTTTAACATAAGCCTACAACTGTGCCCTTTATGGGTTTCTTGGGTCTCATGAATAAAGAGTTTAACTGGCTTTCAATTTTATTAACGGAACCTAAAACTGGAATTGTTCTGACCTATAAAGCTGTTTGTCTTGATTGACAAATCTATGCATGCCGGCCCGAAACCGCAATCCCTAGAGGCTTGAAATTTTCACATCAGGTTTCTATTATAACGTAGACATCGATCCGAGAGTCTCAAATTCTACCCTTAAGACGGTAAAATAAAGGATTAACCTTTTTTGAAATTCAGTCGTTTTCAGGTTTTTATATGTTCTGAAAATCACCCTTTCCACCGTTTAGTAGTATGATGATTGGGTAATTTGCATGGAACTTGTGCAAATTTTGCTCGATGGACATTAAGATTCATTTGTTGCATAAATTTACAATATGAATATCTAGAGTTTTAAAAATAAACCAAACTGAATGGGTTTGTGAGCACGCTATTTTTAACAATCATAACGCAGCTGCAATCAACGAGTTTCTTCTAAGGTTTTTTCCAGGAGTATCCATTGAATAGTTTATGTCTTATAGAGGCAGTGACGTAATTTGACGACGCTATTATTGAATCACTATTATATTGCATAAGTTAAATTTAAAATTCGAATCATCCCCAGGGATGATTCTTAACTTTTCTCAATAGTTTAATGGTACAAAGATATTGTGTCTCGAGAAAGTAAAATATTTGGCAGAGCTGTGAAGGGGATCCAACTACGCGGGATCTTTGGGTAGTATACCTAGAATGCCAAAGTGCTTTAAACTTCCTTTCGAATTTTAGAGAATGCGATTTCCTCTTAAGCTGCGCCTTTCAGGTGATTATTAATAAGGTCCAAGAGCGGCAATTGGATACAACTCGTTTCTCACATGGACAGTTGTATATCACCTAGAATCGAGTAGCCGACAGGCTCTGATTGCTTCATGTAGTCGATATTGAAAATCCCCAGCCAAAACAGCTCTTTGATCTCTCATGCCTTTCAGCCATTCTCGATTCATTGTTGGCCATTCTGTATTAAAAATATAGCGGGCCATAGCTAGATTGATCTTTTTCAATGCGTTCATGTCTAAAACTTGGCACACGTGTAGTTTATAACCTAGATTAAGTTATAAGTTCTAGGATACTTTTAGGTATAGTAACTTATTATGTATACCTACTTTTAATCCCGGAAAATTAAGATAAATTTGAAATCAACTATGCGTTTCTTTGATCAATTTCAATAATTATTTATTTACTGTATTGCGAATTTCTCCTAAGTTGCTCCAACTTAAATATTGTATGGTACTGATGGGTTCTGGTCAGGAGACAATAATGTGGAACTCCTCAACGAATCCAACTTTAAAGTATCTGTGGACGAAGTGACAGGTAGAAGCTAGTATTTATTACTATTTTAAATCTTAAAATGTAGTGCTCCCAAAAAAACTGCCGATGAAACGAACCAAAAATTACAAACACCGGGCAAGTGCGTGTCAGGCCACGCGCAATGTAGGGTTCTGACGTAGTTTATCGACTATTACTCATTAACTACTTATGCTAACATAGCCGTGATAGTTTTCCTTGTAAATTCATCATATCACCTAGCACTTTAAATCCAAATATTTCCCAAACGAACCCCTAATTCCAAAAATGGTCTTACAATACCCATAATATTTTTAGAAGACCCCACACTATAGGGTACGTGACGAAAAAAATTAATCCTCACGTTACCTGTAAGGAGATATCTTGGAAAAAAACTGTTTATCAACGTTTTATTCTACGATTCTGGAGTTTCAATAAATATGTATATCCATGCCAAATTACACCTTTCTAGCACTACAGGTCTCGGCGCTTTGCTTCGGACAGACGGACGGACAGACAGACAAACTATAAGGGATCCGATTTTATTTCGGAACCCTAAATATGCTGGTATTACTGTAAAATTTTCGATAAGCAATTTGGTAATAACCGCTTACCGCTACTATTGTGTACTACTCGTATTATGTCTTCTGCGATACCACAAAATTACGTTTGTTTCTAAAGCTTGCATTTAGCTCACTGCCCACCGCTGCTGTTATTGAAAAGCGACTATATTTTAATAACGACCGTTAAGGTTTCCCTTCAACGTTTTTAGTATACAAATAGTTAAATATAAATATTTGAAGGTCTTCTCAAGTATGCTTCTACCGTGATATTCAATATTTTTAGTACACACCTCTGAGACTAGTGTTAATCACTTACTCCTTAATTAATACAATTACATTAAACGGACTCAGTTAATATAAACAATTGAACAGTGTGTACTTTAAAAAGTATTTGTTCTAATTAAAACTGGTCTATTGTTAGCTTTCGTGTTCTACTGCGATTAAACAAAGAAATAAGCCGTTTGATTAAGGTCGCTTTAATATTTTAATTGAAGCTAATATTTTTTGTAATTATATTATAACTACTCGTATATAACTTTACTGAAAAATAATAGAACAAAATAGATACGTTTTTGGAAATGTCTCGTAATTATCTTAGTTATGGTGTTTGAAATTGTCATTTACAAAATCACACCGTTTTCAATTTACAATTTTCGATAGTTACTCGGATGGAGTGGAAATATACATTACACACACTACCGTGCATGGCATAATATACACACGAATATCAAAGTGAAGTAACCCTTTGACACTTGCGGTCGAATTTTGACCGCACAGCGTGTCTGTAGTAAATTTTAAATTGCAATAATGTGCAAGTGTATGATGCGCATAAAGAAAATAATAACTTCATAATTACTCGCTTCTATTCTATTCTAGATTGAAGTGTAATATTGTGCCTCCATTTAGTAAAAAAACGCGCGCAACTCCAATATGGTCTTTGAATTTCAATGAAGGCATTATGTACGGCAACGGTTGCTGTGTATATATTTCAGTGCTCACGAGCTCAATCCTTAGTTTATAGAGTTATTTGAAAATGATTCCTGAACTTTTTGTGTTTAAAATTTTTACGTAATCATAAATCGAACACTGACAGGAGGGATGACACAAAACAAGTTTGGACGGTGCTATCTCGGCTTGGTTCCAAATTGTTATACGTTGGATTCCCAACAAAATCGTGCAAAATAAAACAAACGATGCAAATCTGCTTGAACACTAAAAAATCCCCGTGTCAAACGTTTCAATAGTTTGTCATTGTATCCGAGTAACCATGTTTCTACATATGATTGATCCGGGAAAACGTGTTCGTTGCATTCGGCGCTAAGCATTGCCGTATTTCATACACGCAATATACTTTGAACGGTTTTGCTTGAGTATCATCCTGATGCTTGAATCCCTCCGCTTTAGCTTTGCGATGGGATAGTTTGTGACACTAAAGAAATGCGAATAAACCACGTCAATGTAGGTGCCGTGGTTCAGAGGCACCATTAAATTTGTCGCAGAGTCTACTGACGTTCGCGTTCATTGTACTATCGTCTTTTTAACGAGGGGTGTGAAACGAAGGCGTGAATGTACATGAAAATGGGGAGTTCGCGAAACGGCCCCAGGCGCCCGAGCGGGAGGCGGCGCGGCGCCCCGCGGCGGCGAGCGTACGATGACGCGTCTCTCATTCCACCGGCACCGCGCGATTACTTTGATATCGTCGTATTTTACCAATTTTACGAAACCAGTCCGCAACTCTTTTGTTAGGATTTTTATAACTCTTAAACACACGGACGTAGAAATTCTATGTCCGTGACTAAACAGTGTTACTGTGCTTTTGCGGTTTTTAACTTGAAATAATACTACAATTATGTACTACAATATTATGTCTTCTGTGATAATCATTTATGTGTAGGTACAACGTACCAATAGCTCAGTTATTTCGTTTTCATGTGGTTTTCATGAATGAATTTATTTGCTCAAGTATGCGTACATATAAGGTCACAAATAATTCATTAAAGTCCAGCACACCTTGCCGGTGGAACCGGCGTACAAATGTCCGAATAAATTATAAAACACATCCTTTAACTAAAACCTACAATATGTCATGAAAATAATAAAGTCATAAAATTCAGCTCATCTTTTAAGTTATCATATTGTTTGTTTTGCAACGGTCATTAGGTACTTTGTATTATGCTCAGTATTCAGTCATTTTACTGAATAAGGGGTAAGTACTTAACTTATTTGAAAACGATGGGAAGACGGATGTAAATTAAATATTTATGCTTCGGCGACTATTAGATCAATAAAATTAGAGAAGCAGCTACGCAGTTTGAGCACTCAACAGTCGCAGTAAGATTGCTTTCTCTCGTCACAATGCGACGTCTGCTGAGCTTAGCTTCCGATGCAATTGCCAAGTTAATCTGAATTTTCCCGGAATTTCATCTGCAATTCTGCAAGTTTAATGATATTTGTATTCCGTGCATATAAAGAACGGTCCGCGATAACGACTGTCTTTCTAAAACGACAACTGGAACAGCGCTTTGCGTCCGTTTTGTTTGTTCTAGATGGCACAAAGGAACTCTCACTGTTCCACAAAGATAGACATATTCACAATACACAACTACTTTCGCTTAATTCATTTATTGTTCAAATTACTTGCTTGAGCCAGTTGATGATGATAATGCAGTTGTGTTTATCGAATTAATGCAATCGAATCAATACATTAGTATTATATATTATCAAATTAACCATTCACTTACCTTATTGTAACCGCAGCCAATATACCCAACAAGATTTGAGTTAGAATGTACCTATGTGGTCAAGCTATATGCTTTCAGAGGAAATATGTGACAGAAAACATATGCGGTCGATGTGCCGGTAGCCGGCCAAGTGCCAGTACCCGGCGATCTGACGGACTACGTTTTTTTAATTAAAGATAATAATTCTCCACGAAATTATAGTCTAGTGTAAGTTAAAAAGTATTTCAGATAATGTAGAAATAAGAATTTGCAATATTTACGACTATTCACTTATCTAGGAAGCTACAAAAATCCACTCAGTTAACAGTTTCCCTCTTGTCCGCACATGCGTTATACAAGATAAAAAATAAAAAGCAGAGCGGCGTTCGAAGAGAAATTTTATTACTTATTAAGGTGGGTGGACCATGGAAGGCCATGCTCCTTGTAAGGCCAATTATTTAAAAGTCGTATTTATTGCCATCCAATGACAATTTCCTTCCACTTACACTAACATCCATCGAATTCAAGTACACAGACGTGGCGGCGAGTCCCTCGCACCGCTATTTTATCAATGCGGGCCCTCTCTTTGTTGACTTCGGTCATCGATGTTAAAATTGTTATATTTGCTCTTAGTAAAATATAAGTTTTCAAGTAAATATACTATTGTTTTCTCTATTTTTTTTACTCTAAATTGATAATATAAGGATTTGCTACGGCACTGAAGAAAAAAATATTACTTTATTTCCAATACAATTAAAATATTGGTAGTTTTCCTAGGAAAGCCAATGGTTCCTTGTAAGGCCGATCAAAAAGTTGACAGTTTGGCCTTGCTAGGGCACAAGGGTCTTCCTAGGAACATCTAGAAACTATGAAAATATTAACACTTAGTTTTTACTTGTAAATAAATATCTGGAAATTTAAAACAATGTGCAAGTTAATATAATTGCTACCACTTAGGTAAAGGCCCCCAATTCCGAGGTGTTCTAACATTTTGGCCTTACAAGGAACATACCCTTAAGAAGGCCATTTTAATATTTTTATTATTTTACTATAAAAGTTATTGGCAACTTATTTGATTTCGATTTATTACTCATTTATATTATTTTTAAAACAATTACACAAATACATTCTTAGTTTTACGATAGAGTTCTAGTTATGTTCGTTGATTATTTTTTATCAGAATATGTTATGGTAGGTATTTAATATTCCATTTTAATGAAAGACCTTTTTATGTAGTTTAAGTATATGTAGATATTTTGATTGTCACAATGTTAGTTTTAAGTTAAACGACTGATTTATTATATTGGCCTTGTATGGAGCCTTGTTCCTTGCAAGGCCATTTGGCAGAGGTTATTTAAACTTAAGTTTATTAAATAATGGTTAAACCTTTTTTAAAAAGAAATGTTTTATAAAACACATAATAAAACAAAGCGTTACTTAATGATTTGTTTGATTCATTTAACCAGTAAATAACGAAGTAATGAATGTTTAATCGTTAGAGTGGCCTTCCATGGTACACCCACCTTATTAGTTATTTACATAAGTTACTGGTCTTATTATTTTCATTATTGTCACATTTTTATTATTTTTCCAATTATAACATTATACAAAAATCCGGATACCAATTTATGTTAAACGCTAGTATGGCCAGTTGGCCGGGTATTGGCTCACCCAGTCATATTTTGTTTTGTTTATTATGTCAATGAATATTAGGGAGGGAGGAGAAAGATTACTTTTTATCTATTTTCTATACTTACTTAACTTTAAAACTATAAATCTTAAAATTAAAGACCCTCATAACGAGCCCTTTCATTTGATATGTGTGCACAGACAGGACATTTAAAGACGAACAGACTAACATATATTTTCACTCGCCCAAAGTGCGCAACTCCGATAAGAGGCCGTATACGGGCACATCGACCTACCTACCTACTGATTAAAAACATTACTGGTTACTTTACAACTCGACTGTCAAAAGAAAGTCTGAAGGTTTGATTCGAACCTTGACAACTGTGCTAACCAATGATATTATATCATATGTATAAAAAGAGGTAGACATGCCAAGACGGCGCTGAAATTACGTCAGTCGAATTTAGTCAAGTATAGCGACTTTAATTAAGACAATTGATAGCTGCCTCTGAGTGAGGCCGTCTAGTTGACTTTTTCACTATTATGGTTTTAGTAGTGCCATCCCTTTTACATAATTTACCAATGTAATAAGGATTGGTGTAGTGAAACAAAAGATAAACGTGTGTGTGTGTTGTAGCTCGGTCGGAACAGATTTTTTGGTTGATTTGTAAGGGCATAACGTATCTTTAATATCATTGGTGCTAACGATATACGAATAACGAAGTCGATTTCTTTACGTAACATATTTTTCCCGAACGAATACGTAGGACAGCATAAGCTCTGACCGCGACTGACATTGCTTAATTTATTCGCTCACTTATGAGTTTATATCTGTCTTCCTGAGTGTTATTACATAAATAATATTATATACGTTTAATTAAATGTTTTTCTGAGACACCTATAAATTATTTGTTGCGGAATTATTTAAAAATGACTCGTTATATTGTTGAACAATGCTAGCGTCTACGACATGTTATATTACAATAGCACTGTGCACACATTTATTATTTTACTTGTAAGTAACGTTCACACTATTTATGTACATGACTGACGTCAACACAAATAGCCACTAATTGTAGTAATAATGTTGAAGGAGGTAACGTATTCATGAAATGGCAAGGCGCAACCGCCGCTGACGTGACTTGAATTTTATGTATGTGCCACAGTAGTCCTCAAACTAAAGGTGGTGAACGCTTTTGGCCTTCTCCTAGTACGTGTATCAAATAATAATAGTAATCAAATTGAGGAATATAAGGTAGGACGTATCCACCTTTTTCTTGAAAATAAACAAGTCTGTTCGTTTTAAAAATATCTTTTGTTTTTCGGCTAAAACTTGCATGATTTTGTTTTTTACCAATACTATTCGGTAAACGTAAGTCTACGTTTACGTAATATAGGGTGGTAAATATGGCTTATTGAATTGCTAAAGTCGTTCTTAAGATACACGATCTGTATGACACGCATCAACGATTATAACATAAAATATATTGGTATACAGTTGTGATGATTAAGTTGCTCTAATTTGACGTACCGACTTACTTAGGTGCCTAATTTAGGTAACTAATTTAACTTACGTGCGTGGTAAACTCATATTATATTGTCGTTCGTTTATCAAACATCGCTGACATTAGTTAGGTACATCACAATCATCAATCGTTAATCAAAGATATTTATATGTCTATCAATTACGCCGTCATGTTTAGAAATCCAAACCATCACGTGAAATATCTCTCCCAAGTCGAAGAACCGCATTTAGGTACATCAATGTCCATTGTCCGTATTATGGTACACCGCCTTACCTTCGAATTTATTGCAGAAGTATTCAGCGCTCGACTACTCGCTTCTTAAATGTGCATAAATCACTTGGCTATTTTTTCCTTACCGTTCGGAAGCATCTGAAAATAACCATTCACTTATAAGCTTTTTGTGACGTAATACGGCGTCGAGTAACCGCAGCTGTTATCTCAGATAGGTATTGAGAGGGAAAGTGGTCAAGATGAGATGTTCAACCTTAATTCGATTTCCGCTGGCTTTTCCGAACACGTGAAGCGATAATGTAGTTTGCTTTGACACTTGAGAAGTGTTACGTTGCACTTCGAAATTAGTTTTTCTTTGTCAGGGCTGAGTAAAACTTTTAGTTTCAACACTTTCAACTAGTTAAGTTAATTTGCACATATCGATCTGGGTATCTTTCTACATCCCATTTGTCTTAATTTGTCACAGCTTGCATAGAAATCTTGCTACTCGAAATATTAAGAGATGTTTTTAGACTAGTGAATAGGGTTTTCAAAATGCGTTAAATCCACTGTAACCCCGAAGTGAGGCCATCCTTTGCTTAATGAGTATTCCGTAGGTCGCTAGGTGAGTTGTAATTAAAATTTTGTACACATCATCTTTTAAAAATAATTCAAAAGACGTCTCGTTCTTTCTTTTTAACCGACTTCAAAAAAGGGGGAAATTCTCAATTTGAATGTATTTTTTTATGTTTCTTACCACAGAACTTTCGACTGGGTAAACCCATTTTGATGTTTTTTTTAATTGAAAGCTGGTGCTTGTCTTGTGGTCCCACTTAAATTTGAGCAAGATCTGACCAGCAGTTTTTGAGTTATCCCTATTTTTGAAGTCTTTTATTTTTTGTCAAGAATTATTCAATACTTCTTAATGAAATAGCGCATTATGATATACTTCATAATATGTAATATGTATAAGCTTATCCTATATACAAGATAAACATATATGTTCAACAACAGATTTTTAAAATAGTGGCGAAATCTTCGGATCTCGAATTTTCATTTGATCTGTAATAAAAGCTAGGTACAACAGAATCGCTGAAATAAGACTATTCTTTATAGTAATGCATCGTTTATCCGCTACGTTGTTTTAACTAGATTTCCCGCGGCTGGGCCCGCAGTAGAGTAGTTTCGATATGAAATTTTTAATTAATTAATTTAGATTTATATGCCCGTGGCATCGCGCGCGTGGCTATTGATTTTTTACAAGTCCCGCGGAAACCCCGAACTTATCGGGGATAAAAAGTAGGCTTTGTGTTAATCCAGGGTATAAGCTATCTCCAGAACATGAACAGACGTCCAAACATCTTCACATTATAATATTAATAGGATTTAAGTTTGCGGTGCGTAAGTGAGAGCTAAACGAGCTTGAATAATGAACTTGCACATTTATGAGCGCTCATCAATAACCTGATTTTGTTTATCGAATTTCCCCTCGATACAATCTAAACGTTGAAAGTATTCATGATAAATTACGCATTTGCCGCGTATATTTTTCAGTAGAATATATGTACCTACTACTAATACCACCGTTAGCATGTGGTCACTGTTGCTTGTGGACATATGCAACGCCAAAGAAATCATGAATACATCGCCGACCCTATTGGTCTTGGACCTGTTTTTTTATGAATCATTGCACTACTCCAGTTGGTTCTATAACCTAAATAATATATACAGTGTAATAGTGATACGCGTGTAGGCCTTGTATAAGTTGTATACTATCAAAAGTAGCATTGATGAATAAGGACAATTAATAAATAAAATAAAATGATCATTATACCTGTACATTATACGAGTACATGGTAGTTTCTAGCCCAAGAGTTTTCGCAGTGTTAATGCCATTACCTGAGAGTGTGCTTGATATATTCAAATATGTATGACTGATTTATTCAAATAGCTATAGTTCAGACCGAGACAACTCAACAAAATATACAGTATAATAAATAATTCAATTTGGTTTTTGTTCGCTATAGTGCTTTGTAATTTTAAAAGAGTCTGACCTATACCGGGAGAACCTTTGACTCAAGTGAATAACTCTCTAAAATTCAATCATGATAGTAACTTTCGATGTTCAAACTAAATAAATAGTATCTTTATTTCTACAGAAGATCTAAAAACAAACAATGAGAACGGGATGAAGACTTGGTGATACAGTAAAAGCTGCCTTATCGCTAAGTAGCGATCTATTCTTTTGTAAAAGAAATAAGAACCTTAGACGCACAGCAAGTGTAGAAAAAGATTTCTTGTAAAACGAAGTTAGGTTTTCAAGAGTGAGAAGGGATAGATTGTAAGATAACAGGAGACCGTGATCATGTGAATGGGACATGTTATTTTTGCCAACAAGCAGGAGCAGTTTCATTATACAGAATGCAGTTTATAGTAGATAGAATAATATGTCAGTTCCCTCGAATTAGAGTAGAGAGCCTTGACTTTGCTACAATATTCATATATTTGCAAGGACCACATATGAAAAAAAAAACAATCAAATTTGTTCAATTTTATTGCATCTCTGTAAGCTATAAAATATCGGCGTACTGAAATGTAGGCAGAAGCAAAAATTTAAGGCGTAAAATGTTTTAAGAAGTACGTTGTTGGCATATTTAAAAGGCAACAAAATATATCATACATTAAAACTTCTACGAGTATAACTTGACTTTATATCAAATAGAGTTTAGATTTAACAAGCTGTCCAACGTAGATTTAGTATCTGGGCCACGAAGATGAAATACAATAGATCTCCGAATTGCCCACGCTCAGTTATAAGGAAGGGACGTCAACTGCAGACGTGACCACAGATTGAAATTACTAGTACTACGTGAAATGGCTATTGAAACAAAGCACTACCATGTTGCAACGTGCACAAAGCCGCACAATTAAATTACAACATCGCTCGGAACTGTGTCCGTCACACGTTGATGTCATATGCACTCCTGTCACAAATTTCGAGGCACTTGCGAGTGGCAATTCAATTTTAACTTCGTTCAATGGCAGCTTTCACATTCATATTCACAGATTCACTCTTCGTTCAGTCTGTGAAAAGTCGCAAATATCGTTATCAAATATTTACATAAAGTACTTAAATCTGATGCTGAATAAGTTCAAATGACATTTTATGCAGATCTGCATTGGATTCGATCATCAATACAGTAGGTCGTATTGGAAGTGGAGAGAAATTTTATTGAAAATGAAATTTAAATATGAAATATAGATGTGCGCTACGAAATATACGAAGTACAATTTGTGACGTAACAAATATCCAAAAGTTGACAAATAAATTTTACCTTGCATTTTCTACAGTATAGAATAGTAACAATTCAAAGCAAACATTTGTTTTGAAACATTTAACATCTAAACGAATATCAACTTGTGGAATTCCTTATAATTCTAGTGGAGATCATTACCAAATCAATTTTATCTTGCTTGCTTTATGGCTTTATGGCGGTGGCACCTGAATTGAAAGCAATCAAACTGAGATCAATAAAAAAGGTAGGTATTGTAACTCACCGCCTTGAATAGAGTGTAGCCGAAATATACCAAGCCGGCTTGGCTTCAACCCATTAATGACCCACTACTGGGCTCGGGTCTCTCCTCTTGAGGAGGCCTAGAGCATACTCCACCACGCTGCTCCAGTGCGGATTGGTGGAGGGGTTAGTGGCCAACCCTAGTGTCGGAAGTTTTTCAAATCGCCCGAGGGCCTCCGACATGGCCACATTAACGACTGTTATCATATGATAACAACCGGGACCGACGGCTTTACGTGCCCTCCGAAGCACGAAAACGCTCAAGAATTTTTTGCCACTAGCGGTCACCCATCCAACTACCCCCCCGCGCCCGCTGTTGCTTAACTTTGTCGATCACTTAAGATCGACGCAAGCCGCAGGTCTATGAGCGCTTCACGCAATTCGTGTATTTACACGCAATCACGCACACACATACTTTGAACCAAGCCGGTTCCTGCCAGTACCTCTTACCTGCCAGTACCTACTTGGTTTAAGTATTATTTATTAGAGTAATGTTTATTTCCCTCCTTTTTCTTTTCTTCAATCCTTGTATGTATGCCGGAAAGTAACGTTCAAGTAACATTTTGCAATGCTTCATCGTACTGAGTCTTTGGTTTTAAAATCTCGAGTATTTAATCTACTTCAGCCACAACTTTTAGAGGTCAGAGCGTAAAGCCGTCCCATTTATAATTAATTTAAATACGTCAGCGATTTAACGTTTCCCGAAATTTCGACGTTTAATTATACTACTTATAATAACTATGGAATGTTTTGAATATGTATTACGTACGCCTAGGTTATTATAATATTAAAATTATATGCGATAATCGGGTTCCATTACATGAGGCGGTGGAGGAATATGCAATTTTCGCACGTGGCACGCCACTTCCCCGCTACAAATAATTCCTAGTTAAACTTTGGTGGAAACTACGTGGGAAACATTACAGCGGTGACAGCTCCAATTAAAATACACTGGCCATTCCGATAATTTACAAACATGATAATGACATTAGAATATAAAGGATCAAAGTAAAAAATATACTTTTTTCATAGCATCATATTTCATCTATAACTATGTGTTATAGAAATAACAAGTTATTAAAATGTTTATTAAAATATTTAGCATTCACAATATTAAATACGACTTTCAAAAATTACTGTCTCAATTGACACCTGGATCACAAATTCAGAAATGTACTGGACTATTATAAACTTTTGTAAATTTCCTTTTGTATAGTCTCAAAGGTTTATTGCCACTGTGGGATCACGGTTAAACTATTTTAAATAATATACTTGATGCTGTGCGAATTTTATTTACTTTGTTGCAATTACATTAAAGCGAATTCACTTGATCTGAAAGATTTATTGCTAGGTTTAAGGCAAAGCACTTGCATAGAATTTCATTGTATGGTCATATTCAATTTAAATGGTCTGTCATCCCTCACATGAGCTATCAATTCTCAAAAAGTAGAGCGACACTTATAGTAACGTTTTCAATTGTTTTTAAATCGTTCGACATTTTTTCAGATGAATTTATTGACAAGTTACATAGGTATTGAAAACGATAATTATTTTCTTCTAACGAAGGGCGCGCAGTACGTTTTATCTTTATCGGCTTTGCGTCCATGACATTTCCACGCCCGAGCCCTCGCCGCCTGTGTCACATCAAATACTTAACTTATCCGTCGATACTGTATCCAATAATAAATTTTATAAGCCGTAATCAGGTACCATTAGAATGCGAAAGGCGCTATCAGAGTTTATTCGCCTGTATAACAGGTCTGACTACCGTGATATTCGCGTACTGTCCTTCTTGAATTGTCAATAAGAACACACATTCCGATTCCCACGTTTAACATTTCATATTATCCATTCATCCATTTATCCATCAGCCTTTGGAGGTCCACTGCTGGACATAGGCCTCTCCTAACTTGCGCGACTCTGACCGGTTCTGAGCCTTCTGAATCCAGCGGATGCCCGCTGTCTTCTTCAGGTCGTTAGTCCACCTGGTCGGGGGCATCCTCATTTCTCGGATTTCATTTCATATTATAGTTCGCGTTAAACAAGTAATACTTAAGTGTTTAGAAAAACGCTTCTGGCAAAAATGTTGGACTCAAAAAAGTGTTGAGTGGACGTGGTTAACGAGAAACATTCGCGTTATACTCAAACGAAGAACTGAAGGCACTCGTCGGCTCGCGGTGTTGGTTCACCTAGTTTTCTATTCGCTACAATTCGAAAATTGCAATGCACCTAAAACAACTCATTTGTTGATTCAGATGAGTAGTTTTATTCCTATGCCATTGCTGTATGATTTCCATTGTAGTTTCTTAAATTTTGTTTTATGATTAGCCCCTTTTCCAAAACATTGATTGTGATAATCAAATTTTAGCAGTATTTAGTTTATATCTTAACTTTCTTTTGTTCTAGAAAAGCAATCATGGGCTGTTTCGTCAGTAAAGACAAACTGACCAAGGAGGACATGGATTTCCTTAAGACTCATACATCATACGACGAGACCACGATCAAGGAGTGGTACAAAGGCTTCAAGGTAGGTGAAATTAAATTCTTCCGTTACCGGATCACAATTCCCTCGATATGTCTAGTCCACTCATGCTTGCGTTTATTGCTTGTTCACAGCAAGACTGCCCTAATGGTAGACTCACCCCTGCAAAATTCGTCGACATGTACAAGATGTTCTTCCCATCCGGCAATGCCGTGGAGTTCTGCGATCATGTCTTCCGCACATTCGATATGGACAAAAACGGCTACATCGATTTCAAGGTAACTGATAGGGATCCATTTAAATTATAAATGTATTTTGTTGATGTGTGTACTATATTACGTAAGATTAAAGCGAGCTTTGCGTGATTTAGTCAAATTTCATATATGTGTGTGTAAGGGTCCGATGAAAAGCCCAGGCGAATTGTTTAATCTAACGGTTTGTTGCGACTTCTATTGCGAAACTTTGTAACTTATTTAAATTGAGTTGGCGTGCAATGTGTGCTGAGTATGTTGTATTGATTCAACAACAGACAACTTTTTAATTGAAAGACATCGTGAACGAGATGTTTACGTTTGTTATAGGAATTCCTGCAAGCGATTCACGTGACATCTAGTGGCACTCCCGAGGAGAAACTTAAGTGGGCGTTCCGCATGTACGATGTCGATGGTAACGGCGTGATCGATATTCAAGAGATGACGAAGATCGTGCAGGTACGATCGCTTTGAGAAACGTGAATCACTTGACGTACTAGACATAGGATAATAATTGTTAGGATAAAATTGTTAATTATTATCCTATGTCCAGTTCGAGAAATTGAATATTGTACCTGATCTAGCGAGCATCGTCGCCGACGCTCGGTAATGAACGATGACCGATTCTCTAATATGTTCAAAGGGCCCTTTGAGGAGCTACATTACCTAATGGCCATCTCTCCCACTCTCATGTGAACACTTAGTAGGTAACTGTTCTTTATAAATTAACTTTCTGCTAGACATATAGAGCAGTTAATTCACCGCTCTACACTACCTACTTCAACTCTACGAGTATCATACTTGAAAAAGCGTTTTTGGTAAAATACTTGTACACTTGCAAAATTAACTTAGTGACGGAAATGCAAGTCTACGTAATGTTCTCTTTTGAAAGTATTCAGTTGTAGCAAATATGCAAGTTTTTTACAGGCGATCTACGATATGTTGGGGGCTTGCTCCAGCAACAGGCCAGCGGACTCGGCCGAGGAGCGTGCGAAGAACATTTTCGCCAAGATGGACGAAAACAATGACGGTCAGCTGACCCAGGAGGAGTTCCTCAAGGGATGCCTCCAAGACGAGGAGCTCTCCAAGATGCTCGCGCCCTAAAGCCAGCGGTCGACAATGCCCGTGCACCGGTCAACATCACCCCTCACTCACCTCTGACATCTGACACAGTAACTCGACAATATACTCCCAGTTACATGTCAGTTTTCTAACAAAAATATGTGTACTATAATCATATCACGACGTTTGTTTATTATTCCATTGCTCACAAGGAAACCAAAGAATGTTTTTCTTTTATTCGGCGTGCTGTATGTATTTCCTTAGTTTGGTATGTTTAAAAAATGCATAGCAACTCGTTCGATGTATCGGGTGTGAAGTGTTTATTTCGGTCTCATCGCTGTCGTGTCGACATACGGATTGAGTCGTCGTCTATGCGTATCCTTGATATGTTAGTTGTTGTTTACGCGACGGACGCGATACGTTCTGGCGCGGTAAAGAAATTATACAGTGTTCTATCTTCATACAAACGGTCGGAACGCGTTATGCCTACGGCCTACGCGTCGCGAGAACCGCACACAATGCGCTCACACTGCGGCGAACGAGCGATGGTTGTGTAAGCCAGTAAGCGTGCGATTTGGTATTTACTTAATATGATTGGTTTTAAACTGATTTATTTAACTGATGCAATGTTTCATAAAAAAGTAATTTTTCAGTTTTTAATCCTACTAGGTACATTAATATTATAAATGTGAAATTTTGTTTGGATTTTTGTTACTCTTACAAAAAAAACTTTTTAACGTGTTTTCATAAAATTTAGCACGCACCTGGAGCATGATCTGGAATAAGACACAGAGTACTTAATATCGGTAAACGAGAGCGCCGGTTTTTTTTTATTAAACACTTCCTATTTCATTCACAAGAAATTTCATTTATTTGAATATAAAATATTATATTTACAATCACAAAACTAGTAAGAAACTCAAGTACCCAGTTAGATGAAATTAAGATACAGTGCAACCTCTATATAACGAACCTGAAGGGATTCAAAAGAAATCGTTATATCAAGTAATTTGTTATGATGAGGTTTGTTGTATAGAAGTTAGGTTAGTCTGCGATTCATTTTAATAAGGTAGAAACATAATCAGCCATTTCAATCTTAAAAACTAATAATAATGATCGAGAGACGATTTATTGTGAAATTTTGTGTGATTAATTGATAGGATACGTGTCGTTATGTAAAGATTAAAAGTTGCCAAAAATCGTTAACCAGAGGTAAACTATACTTTCTGTTTGTATTCTGCAATGATTGAAAATTCGCTATACCTAAAAAGGTTTTTTTGATAAATTTGTTTGTAATGTGAAGGTATATTTTGTATTGAACCTTACGGGCAGTTCTAGGGGATTTGGAAAAATTCGCTTGAATCAATTAAATCGTTATATTGAGGCTCGTTATATTAATAAGGTTGCACTGTATTTAGTTAAGGCTACGTATTCCCGCAGAGGCCGCTTTTTGAGTTTTTTAAAAGCATCTGAGACATAGAAAATAGGTTTATTAAATAAAAAAAAATATATAATATGTATTAGTTAAGGATCTAATCTAGGTAAAGTCGTTTTCAGTTACAATCTCTGATGAACTTCAATCGATAAAAAAACTCTCAAAGTTACCCCTTTTTAATGTTTTTTTCCATACTGTAACTAAACTTCGGTAGTTTAGTTACAGTATGGAAAAAAAATAATCCAATTTCCATTTTTTTTGTACACAATTAAAGAAACTAAATATTATTATATTTTTATTACTATGTTTAAATACCTACTAAATTCGTAAGCGCGGTGGCTCCGTAGGACCGATCAGTCGCGTGGTTTCGCTTGCGGACGAAGGGAAATACTTTTGTGGGAAACTGGGGAATACCTGGCCTTAAAGGTAGGGTTGCCACGCGTTTCCATACCACGCGGCTGCATGTAATTTTTTCAAGGACAGGGCCGAGTTGCATTACTGTATATTTCTTTACCGTGGTTCTGGTGTGGTGCAGATTGCATTCGTTGATAAACATCCAGCGTGCTCGAGTGCATATCGGTACACTTCGGTACCCTAACGTCGTTTTACTGTAGGAAAATTTTAATATAGAACGTGTCGTTGAGACGTCGCTATCGATTTCCTCTCTTCACAGCTATTGACTGCCCGGGGTTCTGAACATAAAAATCAATAGATACCGGTGTACCGCAGCAGAGGTTATTGAAGTTGCATCACTAATAAAATTTTGATGCATAAAAATCGCTCCTAACATCCGTATACCGTACGACCACCGAGCGAATTCGATTTAGCGATTATCAATGTATTCGTATTCGTAATTACATATATTTCAAATATTGGAAGTAATTAAAATGTCCATTCCTATCTTTTAAATTGCATGATTGATAAAGTTGTTGTATGTCGATTAAATAGTCGTGTCGTTATTGGAATGTCCAATTCTCTATTTAAATAAGTATTGTGTCCGTACCATTCACGATTTAGGCAACGTACACCTAGATACCCTAACTGTTTAATACATATATTTACTATATTTCTACTATGGAACACTTACGTAATTGATGTAATTTCGTCTCATAAAAGCAAGGATCTAGCACATCACATTTCAGGGCTCGGTTTTGAATCAGCCCTCTCTGTCTATGCGTCCCCTCTTATGATTTCAGAGCTTTACGAAATTATTTCCACTAAGACCTCAGAGCTTAATAGGTACATACTTGAGATTCCAATCTAGGTATAATCGATAACAAACAATCATTCACTTTTGGTTTTGTTTCAATCTCTTCCACATCTCTATTTTCCACTACTGTGCCTTCTAGTTCTCTGTGTAAATAGTTTATTTATTGTTTTAAGTTTAGCTTTTTTAACTACTATTTAACTGATTCATAATAATTTAAACTGTCATCAGGAATTTCATCACATTGTGCGCGAATTTCGTTTCCGGCGTGGGAGCGATTCCTGTAGTGTGTACTAGTCCCATTATTTAGATTGTATATTTTTAGCGGTTAGTATTAATTTCGTATCGTAGGTACGTAACATTGCTTTTATTTGTTTTCAGGTGGCCAGGAAACAAGTTTTGGGTCGCGAAATATTTTTTGATGTTTAAGTTCCTAGTTTTCAGTGTGCAAAAACAATTACTAAATAAATATAAATAACAAACATCCCATCCTCCATTTAGAAGTAAAAAGTTGACGGTTTAGAAACAATACGCACAACGTGGAACTATTAGTAGACTGCCATGAAACCGCAAATCATTTTACAAAACGTGGTGGCATTTAAATACTTAAATAAATTGAAAATTAAAACGTTAGATTAAATTAATTAATACGGTGCTAAAATATCAACTATTTACTAATTAATTTTATAGTGTATCTTTGGTAAATAAAATCATATCCTCTCGTAAAATTTTTTCATAAATAATTCTTAATTACAACTAATTAAAATGTGTTGAAAGTTTAAACTGAAATCTTTAAAATAAATGAGCACTCGGCTAAATTGATCTCATTCCTGTGCACTGGAAACTATCATTACTTATTTCTTTTTATTGAATACATTCCACGTTTGAGTACGTACTTAGCTTCTAATTAAGTTTGGCCATCGCAACAACAATATCTTAGTCTCTCATTTGCTTATTATCCCCGCGACAATTCTTCGCGATCTTATAATTTGAAAGTCTGAGTTATATATATTTTGATAAACTTTACTGCTTCAGAGTATTTTAATTGTTTAATTTTAGTGTTTGTTGTATTTTCGATGCATTTGTTTTTCGATTTGTCAAAATACGATGTAACATTCGTATTCGTATTGAGTTACATTGCTGCAACTTGTTTCATTCGCTGTAGAAATGCCTACATGGTTTAACAATTCATTGGCAAGTGGTAGTTCGCTATTGGTGATAATGCCCTTAATGACATAATTGCGACGTGGTCGACAATCGATACAGACGTCAGCATGGAACAATATGCATTTTTATATAATAAAATTAAGAGCGAAAGCACAACTGTATTATGAAAGGCAATTTAGTATCTCAGCGTATTATAATGGTAGGAGAAAGTTGGATATAGCATTGTGATCGATAAATTTACGTGTTCGAGATTAGGGATCAATAATACTCATCTTGGACTTGAATGTTCACGCTGACAGGGTGTAGTGTAACATATCAAGAAATTGGACTTTAAAATGAAATTTTTATATCCACCCGAAAAGTTGCCCTTGACGGAGTGGCAATTGAGAATTGACAACATTTTGGACCCTCAGTCAGAACGTGCGTAAAACTTAAATGCATTAATGTATTTCATTTGCACGCAGAACATTTTCTAAATGATTTGAATTGCATAATATTATTGATGGATGTAAATTGTTTCATCGTTATTTTTCTTCGTTAATTGAGTTATGTATTAAATACGCGACCCAGGCCTATGCGTCATGCGTCAGTTACAGTTCTTCACAATACTTACCTGTTCTTTTTAGTAATTTCATCTTTAGGTCGCTTCCCTAGATCTTCGTGTCTTTCTACTCTTCAAGTGTAACAATTACAATTGTATGCCGTGTCCTTGGTCAAAACTAGATATCGATTGAATTATAAATAGTAATTATAAAGGCCTCAGTGCAATAATTGTGCCATATTATGTTCAAATGCCATTACCTGTCTGGTATTCGTATGGCAACAATTTGAGCAACTCCCTTTCGTACGCTTTGAAAGTAGAAATGTCGATGTCAATTTAATATAAATGTATTTACTTACCTAAGTATTCAAAATGTTTTAAAAATTCCTTTAAAGTATTTAAGAACTTAGACCGTATGTTATTTTTTTGTGTAATACGGAAGTTAAATCTCTGTAGCTCTTCTATTTACTATAAATGTAAAAGAACCTGGATTGTAATTTTACAGAGGTAAATTATAAGTGTTACCAATTCTACTATGAAGGTATTGAAACCTTACAGCAAATAAAAATACCTGGTAAAACGCGCTCACATTTCTATCATAATAATTATGATAATATCCGAGTAAATACGATGAATAGTGAAACAACTTACACTAATAAGCTACGCAGCCCAGTTTCAAGCTTAAGCACAAAAAAACGCCAAGTTTGCGACACAGCTTAAAAACTTCGCTGTAAAGTTGCAATGTCTTCCATTTTTAAGTCCTCCGCGTCACTATTGGCTTCTTGTGGAAATGTCACTATCCTTGCATAATGTAATTATTTAATTGAAAACGCATAGTTAGGTACTAACCGTCTGGCACATTTATAAGGTCTTTGCTGCAATACTTACGTAAGTTTGTTGCAAACACAACTAAGAGTACATTCCTCTATTGTGGTCTTAAACGGGATAGAACCATCGATTTTTTTCGCAGTTGTAGTTCACTATAATAAAAGAAGTTCTAAATTGATAGAAGACATGCAAGTGAATTAACAGAAAATTCCAGCATCGTATTGCATGCACATTATTGTGCACCTAAAATGCTTCGTTGCCGTGATATTTGGAATAAAAGAAAACAAAATGGCGTGGGAGCGGCTATGCCAGCTTGCAAGAAAATGTTCGAACCCCTGAAAAAATTGCGACGTTAAGCAAGCAAGAGTCATGATATTCAATATTAATCAATTTAAGTTGTATAAATATAATTGGTAGATTTTCCCTTAAGCTTTGAGCACAAATACGTTTTTACACAATGTGTTATTTATTTATGTAGTTCGTGTCATAGTATAGGTGTATTTAAGAATATTTAAGAAGTAGTTATAGTATAAGCAGTCAGTTTATCCCAGCGTCCGTAATCAAACGAATTGTCATTACTGAAGTCAATACTTCTGATATTCCTTTTGATGTTTCATAATAATAATTGTACCTAAATTTCAATGTCAATGTAAGTAGTGCAATGAAAACATTTTAGTCTTAAATTATTCCAGCAGATTGTCACCTAACGATAAAATTCAGGAAAGCTTATTTGGCGACTGAACTAACGGCAGCCTAATGTAGGGCAAATGTCTCATAAATAAATAAATAAAATTTGCATATTAAATGAAGTCTGGTTGTACTGCATGGATCTTAATTAAACCAAATCCAGCCAAGTAGGGCGTAGCTATACATTACGCCGACTAGCGTCAATCTTAAATGATCGACGGGTTAAGCAAACAGCGGTTAGAAATTATATTGGCAGAAGTAAAATTTTATTACTGCTTCCGTAATTCAAAGGGCACGTTAATTAGTTTCGATAAATATCGTTAGATAACAGTCGTCAGGTCTTTTGGATGATTTGGATTTCCTTAGGGCGGCTTAAGAACTTCTGTCATTCGGATTGACCTTATTTTAACTCATTGCGAATAGTATGTATAACCGGTGTCCTATAGTTTATCGCTAATGGGTGCAAGTAATCCAAAATTATATGAGTTTAGAAAATATAATAATAAACATCCCAGATTTCAAAATTACCTGAATTTTTCGGTTCTATAAAATGAATTTTATTTTTGGGTGAAAACTGCTGGTATTGTAACCCTCGAGAGATAAAAAATTTCGTCAGTTTTACTTAAATTTGATTACATTTTTTTACGAATTAAGTACAATAAGGAAATGTTTGAAAATAAATGAAGAATTAAATTTTTATCTCTTGGCCCAAAATTTACACTTTGATTTTTTATAAAATGTATTTGTACTGAGTCTTGACAAAACTGTAATGAGAAATAAACAACGTGCCGCGTTTTCCTGATCATCACATGAATATCCAAGTCTGAACAATGGTTTTTTAAAAGTGTTTACAGTTCATATTATTGGTATTCATTATTTACTGACGAAGTGTTGCGGCGTCTTTTAATAAAAATGTAACCGTATTTTACCCGTCATACTCTAGTATAATAGATAGGCACTTGTAATAGATTGAAGTATTCACTGTCTCCATAAAAATCTCTGTTGTATTTCTAAGATTACATATTTTTAATGATTCACATTTTGCCTATTCATGTATAATATACAAATTATAAAAAATAGCTCATGTCGTGTGTCATTATTTTGTGGTACCCATGTGATCGTACGTTTACGTTAACGTTTTGTTTCGATTCTATAACCGTAAAAGTATATGAAAATTTCAAAATGAAATTCGAGTTATTGGGGACGAGTGTATGTATCCATTTTATATCATTCAGCACATGTAGTCGCTTATGTCTATTATTGGTGGCGACCAAGTTTCGTTTCTACGTTATGTTTCAGGGCACAAGATCTTAACTAATTAAGTTTGGGAGAAGGTTGATCTATACGAGTGACATCCTATTGCAAGATATTAATATATTAATCAAAATGGGAAAGCAAAATAGCAAACTAAAACCAGAGGTTTTAGAGGATCTGAAACAAAATACAGAATTTTCAGGTGAGTCAAGTTTTTTTATGATTTTAGAAACGATTATGTCCCGAAGAACTCTGAAGCGCAGAAATAATGGATCTTTCACAATAAAAGCTCCCACCATTTAGACAGCGTGTACCATCCAACGTTTCGTGTTGATATTAACAGCGTTGTTATTATTTTCTTAATAACACAAATAAGACGACACATACAAATAAAGTTTCATTATTTATTGCCGGTAACCCACAAACTAAGAGATCGTCTGGTGGTAATTGTCTCGGCGCGACCAGAAAAAACAGCGTCTTGCCCAGAGTAATCAGTGAACCTGCTTTATTTTTAATGTTTACTTTTTAAAAGAGGATAAATAATAAATTACCTGAATAAAATATTTATGAACAGAGTCTTATGACCGCCATATTTTTGTACTGATTTACTCGTGGATAAAAGGTACAGCTTAAAATTATGCTTATATATAAATACCTGTGTAATACATACAACCACTTTACTCATAATACTCACAATAATTCTTGTGAAAGTCGCAATATTTCCACAATAATTTAAATGCTGTAATAACACCCTTCGTTGAAATACAAAGGTCAATTAAAATGGGCATATTAAAGAAGCGGAAAGAAATTATAAATAACCTTATTATGCCATCATGACGACCGGCTCTGAAACTGTTTTTCAATTATATAACAATAAAGTAAAAAGCACTGGACATGTCAAAATAAGAACAGGAAAAATGTTATTCTATTTCGCGCGTCGCTGCTAAAGAAATTATGAAAACATTTCACGTATATTTTGCGTTAGTTAAAAATTTCCCTTTTGGGTGCAGAAGTTGGTGTCAAACGGCATATGTGAATAACTCGTTGAAATCTGTTGAAATAAAGTGAGTAAACTGAGGAATGTTTCTAAATTCATTTTATAACTTCGAAATCGTTTCAGGAAGTGAATGTTGGATAGGCGCTGCCTGTCTGTTTGTTTAAAAATAAAATATTTTTCATTTTTATCCCATATTATAAGCCTTCTTTGTGAATCACTGTATCGTTTATGTACACTGTACGTTTTTATACTCGTATCATTGTATGAAGTCAGACAGGGAATTTGTTTGATGGTGTGTAATGTAATTATAACGTTAGGTGTTGATTGAATTGACGCCAACCGCAGTTTCCGTCCTACTCGAAGCCTCACTATCATTACACAGTATTTTACGGGTAACCGCCGAGCTACGCCCGCATATTCTGTATACAATTAAATTAACGTCATCAATATTTATCAGTTAATATTATTGAAACGCATGGATTGCGATAGTCTATATTACATATTTCGATGACACGTTTAACAAGCGTTGATGAAGTAACCTATACTGAAAATTGCATTTCGATACTTACTTAAAGCTCGTATCAAATTGCATCGATTTTACGCCATCGTCAACTTCCGAATACACTCAAGCCATTTCCGGCTTGACCTTCCATTTTTCAATTTCCGACTTGTAATTTGATTAGTCAACGAACTAAATTGCGAATCTTGTTTTATTTATAACTTTCAATATTTTCAGGCGTTATATAAATAACGTGATTAACTAATTTTATTATTAATTGCACAAATGCTGACAAAATGTTAATTACGAAACTTCGACAGACGACAGATGAATAGCAGAGTGGTCATTTGACAATCTATTGTCTACCTAAAAATAGTCATTTTAGATGCCATATACGTATAGTATGTTCAAATAACTAGCCTTAAAATTTCATTTCCTTCACTTCAGATGCCGAGATACAAGAATGGTATAAGGGATTTTTAAAAGATTGTCCAAGTGGTCATTTGTCCGTTGAAGAATTCAAAAAGATATATGGGAATTTCTTCCCTTATGGTGATGCCAGTAAGGTAAGTTTGCAAATTAGTATTTTATTTTTAGCCAGGGCAATTATATACCTAATAGTATTTTACATACTAGTTTCAGTCCGCGTGGACTTTAAAATGAGAAGTGTGTGATGTAATAAAATATGTGATAAAAATTTCAAAGCTAATGTTAAACACTTGAAACGACATGAAAAGGGATAAAATTCCAATAAATAGCGAAAAATTACAATGAAAATTTAAACCTGTAATGCGCTTGATTATGCGTGACCCACTGAAATGTGCGAAGTCGGCGCCGAAAGATTATGATAAATCTAATAGATTGATTTTTTATCGATAATTTGATGACTGATGTTCAGGTTTTGTTACATCAATATTATTATAAATAACATTTCTTTTCGTCTTCTCCATTACAAAGCACCTTTCTGAAATGGTGTTAAAATAAAAAAAAATTACGTGTATATTTAAAAGCCCACTTTTCCCCACTTGGAGAAATTTACTACATAATAAAAAAAATTAAAATCGGTCTATATAGAACTTAGTATCCGTGTATCGTACGTTATCAATATTCTTTCAGCTGTTTTTACGTGATTCACTTACAAACATCCAAACTTTTCTAAGAATTCCATATTATTATTAGTAGGGTGATCCACCGTTAAGTGTATTTTGAACTAAATGATTCTTGGATCAGGTTAGGTTTATTATCTTTTTGTTAATGATAATGATTGTAAAATTCTTACACAGCGAAGTCTGCTAAATAGAATACCAGTAAATTTACTTGTTACATAGCTAAACAAAAATTTAATATGTTTATTAAAACATTGGTAGAGACTAACCGAAAGCACTGTACTTCCAGTTTGCAGAGCATGTCTTCCGAACATTCGACGCGAACGGGGACGGCACTATTGACTTCCGGGAGTTCTTGTGCGCGCTGAGCGTGACGTCACGCGGCAAGCTCGAGCAGAAGCTGAAGTGGGCGTTCTCCATGTACGACCTCGACGGCAACGGGTACATCTCGCGTCAGGAGATGTTGGAGATTGTCACTGTGAGTTACCTACCTTATATTTTACAGTAATCTACAAACTTATTGGCCGGGCTGAAGTTAGGCGTGAGTTGATGCGCAGAACGTAATGTAAAGTAAGGTAACAGCGGAGGAGCGCCAGTGAACGCGGCATCGACTACGTACACCAGCGCGCTCCCTTCGCATAGCTGTGCCAACTTCAGTCCGGCCAATAAGTTTGGAGATTACTGTACCTATCTCTCATACACATATGCAAGTGTTCGGCTCAACTTAATCGGTTTCTAAATTGAAATGTAGGTACGCGTCGCATCACTGTTTGAGCCGATCTGAAGACGTTTCAATTTCTGTAACTCTTTCTATTCTTCGGAAAAGATCTAAGGTTTTCTAAGGTATAAAAGGTTTTCATTTTGTCTTTGATTAATACCGATATTATTACTCTTTTATAATTTGCTTGAATATCTTCCTTTTAGGATAGCCTTGTTTCTTGCTATTGTCTTACCAGGGGATTTTATAAAGTAAAGAAAGGTACTGTGATCTTCTAATAAAATATTATATTATGTTTTTTGAACACCGACCCTCATAATAGCAGTGCGAATTTCCTTTTGGTATTTTGAAATAGCATATTACTTGTAACTCGCACAAAGAGGCTTATAACGTCTTTCTTCACGACAAAGCAACAATAAAAGACAAATCACGATTATTTGTATTTCCGAAAAGCTCTTAGCGGAATTCGTCGTTCTATTCACTGAATTCCGTTACGGATAATAATAAGCATCGCGAGGGCTAGAATACTCAGTGTATTTTTCTTGCACAGCAATGTTATACCTACTATGGTATACGGTAGTGTTCTTACTAATGATATGGTATACTCGTATAGTCTTAACAGTTTTGTTCTATTTTTAACTGACTTCAAAAAAAGAACGAGGTTCTCAATTCGACTGTGTTTTTTTTATGTTTGTTACCTCAGAACTTTCGACTGGGTGAACCGATTTTGATGATTCTTTTTTTTAATCGAAAGCTGGTCGTTGTCGTGTGGTCCCACATAAATTTAAGCGAAATCTGACAATGACATCCATGTCAAAAGCATATAAGTCTTAAATTTGCATTAAGTATATGCGTGATAAATGAACGAATAACTCAATATCACGCCAACCGATTTCGATGATACTTTTTTTATTAGGTGTACTTCATTTGAAGTCGGTTCTTTTTTTGTTAAAATTTTCTACTCTCAGTTTATAGTCGAATCACTAATCCACCAGACCGATTTGACGTTTACAATGATACCAGTTTAAAAAAAAAGTAGTGTCGTGGCCGACCGATTCTAATGTGAATAATCCAATCGTTGTGATTCGAAGAGTATATTGAAGGAAACTCCTTGATGATGTATAAAATACTATAATAATTATAATTAATTAATTATTAATAAGTATGTTAATTGTTAACTTAATTAAATTAAAATATAGATCAAATCTAATAAGTTACCGAAATATTTTATTAACTATATTATTAAATTGCTTCGATATAAATAATTAAAATTAACCTATTGTTCGACTCGAATGTGACGTCATCGCTTTTTTCAGAGATCGTCGCTCGTATAATTTATTTAGTCATACAATGGCCTCGTAAAAAAGAGTTATTTTGCCTACAATTATATTAATTATTCTGACAAATTATTCTATTACGAGTCGCGCGGGACAAGTACTGATAAGTCACAAAATATCTTTGAAAAACACAACTTTAAGGCTTCATTACATTTCCATATCTAAATTAATGTATGAGGTTTCTTTCACATTAATGTTTTTTAATTATCTTAATATAAATTATCTCCCTTAAATAAAAAGTTAAAGATATAATACCTCGAATTATAATGTACCTATGTATTATCTTAAAATGTTGACAAATATGTCTTCTTAATTTTTACTTTTTTCCAAAGTTATTAGAAGTTTCTTATTCTAATTTTTAAATGGAACGAAACGTCATCCAAACGTCCATCATTATCTTCTTGATATTTTGAATACCGAACAGTACCCGAATATTTCCGAATAACACAATAAGAAAAATAAAGTTGTTGAGTTTATTGTTAATGAGTAATAATGGTATACGTGCTATTAATAGTGATATACTGCCAACAACTGGAGTTGCAATTATTTTAAAAACAAAATTATTAGTAGGTTTGAAAAACTGCCAATTCATTACACTGACTGCGATACACTTATGCAGTTAAAACCAGGTGTATAGCAAAGAAATATTAATATGATTATAGAATGTTTAAACTGTTGTAATAAGAATCACGGCAAAAATATGTCAAGTCCTTAGACGCTTTAGAAGCACGTGAAACTCGAGAATTATCTGTCATGTAAACTATCTCGGCAATCGGCATCCAACTGGTACCAATTAGAAAGCTGAATATTTATCAAACATTGCATAAATTAATCGTAACTTGTTTGTGAATATTTCATCCTTGTATAATCATATTATTACGCGTTTCAGGCAATCTACAAAATGGTTGGGTCTGTAATGAAAATGCCCGAAGACGAGTCCACGCCGGAGAAGAGAACGGACAAGATCTTCAGACAGATGGACAGGAACAAAGACGGGAAACTCTCCCTGGAGGAGTTCATAGAAGGCGCTAAAAGCGATCCCTCTATCGTGCGTCTCCTTCAATGCGATCCACAATCCCAGTGATACCTTATACAGTAAACAACGATCGACCGAAAACCATTAGGTCTCCCTAGCTAAGACAAAAGTTATGTACATTTTTCACACTTATTATCATTGCTTGTAAGAGCTAGTGCGACGTTATGCGTTTATTGCACGTGATGTATCCTTAAGAGTGAATTGTCCTGTTGCTTGGCTGCGTACATACCCATATTACAAGTAGCGCGTTTTATCATGTCATACACACCGTTAGGGGATATTATATCGACATGGCGTAATTTCTGATTACTAATGCCCCTTACTGTTTATACATCGAAGCTTCTAACATATCAATTTGGAATATATAATAGTATAGTATTGGCGGTGGAGTGTATGAAATAGCTTAACATGTTTTTAAAATTTTAATTAAATTAATATCATTCTCTAAGTCGTTGCTTGGTATCGATACGATAAGTGTTATCAGAATGGAGATTACCGTTTGACCGTAGCAGCCAGACACCAGGACAAAGGTTGTATATTGTGGCGTGTTTTTCCCAATTATTGTATTAAGATTCGAAACACGTGTTTGGTCCCGACGATTGCTAAATCTCTTCCTGCAGGGAACGTGCCTGCACTCTCGGTACAATTTTTCATCGATCGTTGCACTACGTCAGTGGTGATAGTCAATGGTTGACAAAAAATAATATTCCACCAGTTTTGGTTGAGTGGCTGTGATATGAGACTCTTGGAAAATAATCTTGTAAGCTATATACCGATCTGTCTGTCCAGCGCGTCTCGTAATGCAGTCACCGTTTTTATATTCGAAGTAAATTTGCGTATCTTGAATTTTATTATAGGATACTGTAACTATTATAGTTAGTCTTATCCCGATAGAAACTGAAATCCTAGTTAATTACGCTCTTAATATTGTATTGTGTTGACGGTTCGTTAGTGACAGTGCAAGGTGAACAATTACAATATTAGCGATGTAAGAGTCAAAATATTTTATATACCGTCAGCTGTTGACGATAAAATTGGCTTCGGTTTCATTTTGATCCCAGTGTTGTTGTAATGTGTGTAGTGTTGCCAGCCGTCGCGTTTATATTCTAAATAGAACGATCGCGTACTTCGAGGGTGGTCGGACGCGTTTTCGTGGAGACACCGTGCGCTTTACATTTTTAGATGAGAATCTGCTTTATATTTATATCGATTATTTATATGCGCCTGGCCGGCCTCATAGTACGGCGTTGTTGGAGCTGTACTGGCTCGTACATAATTCCGAGAGGAGTAATGATGGACATGCAACGGTATGTCTTAAACGTACACGGATAATTCTGTAGACGAATTGAAATATTGCGTCTCGTTCGAAACAAAGCTAAATGCATATGTTGCATGGTCATTTGTCTGTTTTTGAGCGAGATTCACAAACGCTTTTTTATTGCGCCGATATCTCGAAAATTTGGGCTTAAATCTTATCAAAGCTTAAACAAATAAACCAAACCGTAACGGTCCACAACTAATTTACAATTTTTATTAAATAAATATTCAGTCTGCAGTATTATAAGTGTACGATCAAAATGCAATATTTTTTTGGGTAATGTCAATTATTGGCTGTGTAATCGTCGTGCCACGCGAAAAGTAAGTACAGCTATTCGTGTGGTCGTACCTTGCGGCGGCTGCGACTCGGTACACCTAAACAAACATGTCTCGGAGCCATTAGCCGTTACAGTATAAGTAGTACATAGTTAAGTTTACAAGTGGTTTTCAACAGACCGATTTACACTTGGACTCGGAAAATATCGGCACGGCAAAGAACAATGTGAGTTTGTAATGACGCTCGGTATAATCTTCGGCTTTCTACGTGCTTTTTCGTTTTTCGTATCGGAATATAAAAAGTAGGTTTCCCATTTTTTCATCTGTTTTCAACCGGTTTTCTTTTTTATTAGTTAGATATTGATTTGATGGTCTTTAGATAAATAAAAAATATTGGAAAAAGAGTAATAATAATTTCAATAATGATTATGGAAAATTATGTTTTTGTTAAAATCACATTTTTTACATTTTACCACCACGCTACTAGACATGGAGAAAAACGAAGATATCATAAGCACAGTAGATTGAGAAGTGTAAGTCGGTCTGACTCTCATTTTTCGTTTCCGTTTACCGACCGTCCAGTTTAAAAATGGAGCTTCGACCGGTATAAAAGTATGAATGTTTTGGTGTTAGATTCCGTAGTTGAAATCCCTTCTCCTCCGATTCGCAGTAATATACGAGGTTGTTTACCCGTCTTCCCATTGATAGGTATTTTTATCCTTACGCCCATAATGTTGTTGTTGTTCTCGTTCTAGATAGATAGATTCCTTTACTAGTTTACATCAATATAATTTTTTTTGCTGCCATTATACAGTAAGTTAACTGATCGGAAGACGTATCACGTTGCTAAAGTCAGCGAGACGTTGACTCCGATTGCACAATAATATATACATAAAACAATACGCAACAATAGCGGCATATTAGCTAATAATATACAATTATATAAATAGTAATATTATAATCGTATTCAAATATTTATGACTTGGCGTAGCTGATATTATTAAGAATTAGTTATAATGATGGAAAAGATAATAATCTTAAAGTAGACCTGAGTCAGCCTAAGTATTATTAATTATTTTGTTATGATGAGATTTTGTAAGGAATTTAACAGTTTTGGTGTTGATGTGACATTCGTTTAGGTTTTTGAGGATTTCAAATTATTGTGGTGTTTCTTAGATATGGTTTTTTGTGACGTGTTGGCAGCTTTAGTTTCTAAGTAACGATCGTGATGATAAATATTATTCGGGTTCGCATTGCACATTTTCTTCGAATGAAGAGTTGCTGTTGGCCTTTACAGCTCACATGCTTACAGTCATTGCATATTTCGTGGTGAGTCGTTGATCAGTGAAAATGTTGTTTTTGGTTTAGTGTGAATTATCATTTTTATATACGAAATGAAATGAATGATTAGTTTACTTATAATCATTACCTTATAATTATTTTATCTCGAATTCTGTCGAATACTTTAAATATTCCTCAATAGATTTTCTTAAGATTTTTAAATGAAGGATAACTCCGAAGTAATTTAATATAATTATATAAATTATCTCATAGAATTAGTATTATTCTAGTAATAGTAGTTTTAATTTGCATGCATAAATTATAATGAACTAGCGACGTATTGAATTGAAATCTCACAACATTTTTACTGATCATAGACCCATTCTGAAGTTTGTGAAAGTTTTTGGCTTTCCAACTTAAACTTGCGGAATTTTTATTATATTTAACCGTTTAAAACACCTTAAAGAGGCGATAAATACCATATCTGATGAAATACTATTCGTATACAAGTACATAGAATAGACGGGATGAAGAAATTATTGGCATACGAGAAGGGACAGTTCTATTAGTCCCTTAGCTTAGTTACAATGGCCATGGGACATTCAATGTAGGGAAGCGTCTAGCGACAGAAACAAATGAACGAATCTGTACGATGCAAGCCATACCAGTTTATTCACATTTGCGGATATTGATCAAGGTTTTATGAACATGGAAGCCTTTATTGCCGAAATAATTAACTAGACCTGCTATTTGGAAATATCACACATTCACATTCACATTGGTCACTCACTTCTATACATTCAATATTTAATTAATTCTACGAATTTTATTTGAATCTTACCACAAGTTCTTCCAATCTGCTAAAAAATGTACTAACGTTAAAAAATATGTTGTTTATATTGTCTGTTGTTAAAGTCGTTAGATAAAAGTCTTATTATTAATTTGACGTTTTTGCGTCTTAGCCCCGTCTATTCTACCTACTTTACGTTCTAAAATACCAAATCCGCGGTGATGGCTTCGACTGAATTCCTTAGTTGTTCCAATATACAAATTATTCGGTGTTTATACTAATCATCGCTAGGAAAATCTATTAAGACATTGAATTTTTTTAATTTTTTGTGTGTAGTTAATATACGTACGTGTCTCGTAAAATTTTTGCTCCGTTTTATAGCATAGCTGTGTATATTTTTAAACATTTACTTGACGTTTTAACGGCCCGATCGCCAATGATTTCTTGATTTACGCTTAGATTTGAAATTAAATGAGATAAAAAAAACCTTTTTAAAGATTCTAAATAGTTTAAGGTCGATGTAGATTTTTATCCATAGTCGGTCGACGCCTTTAGGCTTACCCAAGTGTGATTTGTGAGACTGCGCTCTGTGACGTCGCATAACGGGCGAAGTCTCACGAACTCTCAGTATAACAAATTATGGATCTTTACAATGTAACTATAATATTTGTTGCGTCATCGTAAGATTGTCATTATTGTCTTGTTATGTAAATGTAATGTTTGTCCATTTTTATTGTTTTTTTTTTACTAATGCTGATATATTTATTGATATTTTTATTAATGCTTTTTAATCGGCACGACAGCACGCTTGGTTTTATTTTGTGTTTATTTTAACGTGTGTGTATTATTTTTAATTGAATTTGATTGTTATGAAATTATTTTATGTGTTCGCTATTTAATTTTAGTTTACTTATAGGATCTGATGTTTTGCGAGCTGGTGATTCAATGCACAATTAATTTTCCCCGCACAATTAATTAATAATATGTTTCGAATACTTAGGAGCCGTATAGTAGTGCGGATGTTATTTTTTTGCCTTGTATCACAGTTAAGAATATTTAAATTATGAACTAATTTATTGTATTTACTTATTTAGTACCTCAATAGAAATTTATTGTAAGTACACAACAATGTATCTGTGTTGTTTACATGTAATTAATAATTTATATACTATCTATACTATAATGTAACCCCTAGATTCTTACAAATAAAGCAATAGTAATGATTATTATAAACAAATAATTCGATAAATAGGTCTTAATTCTCAATTAAATAAATATTAAGGAACGTAAAATCTCATGAGATTATGACACAATAATTCAGGAAAACAAATGCAATAATAAAATTTCTAAATCTTAATTGCTCTTTAAAAGTATGTGAAAGAGATTAATATTTTTAATAGATAATTTTAAACCGTGTTTTGATGGTTAGATGTTCAATAAATATTATCATTCTTAGTAATTTAATTAATTGGTAGTACATAATGTGTAACTACATTCATATTAGTTACTAGTACCACGGTTGAATGATGGTATGGGTGGCGATGAATTGGTGGTATGTCACCATCTCTTTCTGTGTCCTATCCGCTCCCTAACTAACCATCATAAAATTAACTTTCTATTTTCGATCAAATCACACGGTGATGTCAACACGAATAAAAAACTTTGTACAATACAGAGTCGTGATGATATTGTAACACAAAATTGCCTCATACCGAAACAGTCAGATAGATTTTCTAATGTATTATTTTTTTATTATTATTATTTAAAACAAACTGCCTTTTTTATTGATTATTATTTTCAATTATCGTTTAAACGTTGATAACTGATACATCACATTAATCACATCTATGAACATCACAAGTAAATGATAGGTCACTGTGACTTATTAAGTTTATATAGCAATGGTACATAGAAAAGGCTGTCTGGCAAATTGGGTATAAATTAATTTATAAAACATATGAACTGGTACTTGAGTCAATATACAGATTGTGTTGTGGAATGTTGCAAAGGTACAGATGATAAATTTTATTCAGAGGGTATGGCATGCTATCCATATATGCAACTAAGCATAATCGATCGTTTTTCATACAACTATAGTAACAGAATAATAATGTTTTATTATTATTACGTGATATTCCAAAAATCTCTTGTCTCTTGCAAATTGTGGCTGTGATTTACGAAGTATATTGATGAAAATAGAATTCGCGAATGCAATAAACCTGTATTTATTAAATAATAATCATAAATTATATTAAATTTTACCACACATTGGTTCCCAAATTATTTTACATTGCTATAATGAGAACAGTTCAATTTATGGACAAATCGCTCAAATAAATATATTGATTATTTTATTGAGATATTTTCATTATAATATTGAATCTTACATATTTCTTGGATTAAAAAGAAAAACAGCTGGAATTTATCAAAGACGCGGAAAAAGATTTCGCGCTTGTAATACAATATCTTAATAATAAAAATATGTATTTAAATGATATTAAATTAGTATATTTGTAACGTCCGTGCAGTTGTATATTATTATCTTTATTTATTAAAAGACAATAGGTATACGCTAATGTGAAAATTTTGTTTTAGTCGCATTTATGGACGGTATGCCACTATTGAGACAGTTTCCAGTATTAGCATAACTTCAGTTTCTGTGAAGTTTGATGTAATTATTGTGTTCATGGAATTATTGTTAGGTAGTTGCTTGCGTGTCCAGCCAAGGCACCCGGTATCTCGTGTCATAGATAGTAGCTATACTAGTAGCTATACTATCACAAAGTATGTCCGTCGCGCCAAGGGAATGACTAACCAGTGGACGCATAAAAACTTGGATTTCCACTTACAGATTGATATATATATGACTCGTACAACAACAGGTTTTTTATTTGAATTTTTATTTTTATTTGAATTTTATTTGAATTAGTTTTAGAAAGTTTACTATGGGTCATAATTAAACTATGTAACATTTGAAAGTTTTCATTTTATGTAGCAATAGTTTTGACATCAAAGTACCTTGTACCTGTAGTTTATTCGTTACTCCAAACTTGCTAAGTCCATGTTTTATGCTGATACTTCTCGAAGGCTCAGGTATGTTGAATGGTTTTGCTTTGTAACTGGTATATTTCTCAGGTATTAGTAATCGGGATTGCCTCTTGCACCATTAGACGCTTCATAGGTTTAGATACGATAGTTGTTCTCAAGTCTTTTCAATGTTATTTTAGTAGATATCGCTGCCGAATGATTATTTTATGGTCTTCCAGTAATGTAAGAAGTATTCGACTTAATTTCGAAGAACGTGGGCCTTCTTAACGAATATGAAGTTGTAATAAATAATACAATTTGAATACCAATTGTGAAACGATATACATAGAATATTTAGTAGGCACCGTACTAGTTTATTGCTAGCATTATGTGGTGCTAATTCTATATACCAATTACCAGACTTACATTATGGTTCTAGATAGCTTGGAATTACCTAACTCTGGTATAAGCAGATTGAGGTTTCATGATTCAATTAGAAATTATCCACTTTTACTGTACTGTTATATCCCTTTTACATCTTAAAAGTTAACTTTATGCTCTTTCACATCTTAGCTTGGAAAACTTTTACTAAGTTAATAATTATATTCAATATTTCATTTATCACTTTTAAAATCTATGGTGCATAAAATGTCCTATGAGATTAAAGGATTGTTAGGTAATAAAATACTATTACTATTTTTTTTGTAAGTATCTATAACCAATACTGTGTTTAGCAATATGTAATTTTATTTTTTAAATCGTATTCTAGTACTGTATATCCAGGGTGCTATTGACAAGAGGGGTGCTTCGCCGCCCCCACACTCGGTACCTCACATTCGATGCTACCATACAATCATAAGTAATATTTAATCTGTTGCCGTTGCCTTTGTACACTGAACAAATGATCACTTTCTCAATTACAGAGTAGATCGTCCGTTGATGTTAGTAACCATAAGTGCCCAATGTGCCTTTATAGTGGCTGGTTTTCATTGTATATCCAACGTTAAGGAAGACGTTTTTACAGGAGTTTGTGCGAAGCTTGTTAAAGATCATTGTCACGCTTCGAAATAGACCAGTTGATGATGTAGCGCGAGTGTCAAGTTATCGTGGGTATAAATAGCCACGAAGAGAACGATCCTCACAACTTAAGTACAAATAAATTCTAGTGATAGTACCGTGGTGACACCAGTCATCGCGTAACATATTCTAAACTAGATTCGTTAAGTATTTAATCAATAAATACGATAGTAATGAGATATACCTAGTTGATGTTGTAAATGTAATTGATGTTTTATTGGAAATTGTAATCAAATGTGAGGTTTCGACTGTTGCTGAGCTATTCTTCAGTCTCGGTGCTCGGGTTTTCCGCCTTGAGGCCTCAAGCCTTGACTGTAGCCGAGGGCAGGTGACGCTTCAATACGCTTCCAAGGACCAATGTGTACGATCTAGTACCTAAGCAATTACAAAGTGGAATCAAGCCATGTATCTTCCCATGGGCTCTTTTAGTAGTCTTGGATCATATCATGAAGTCTCACAGGAAAGCGTTTTTCAATGTAAATTAATAGTTTTAGTGTTAAAAGAAATTGCAACATGTTGCTTTCCAACGAATATCGTTTTAACTGTGGGGATAGTCTCTATTTAATATCGATAATTTGATCCAATTACATAGATCAGGGTTACGGTGAGATAGCAGAAGCGGGGAGGCACTCACACAGAGAAAAGCTTGACAGACTCAACTGTCAACTGTTTCTCTTTGTATGAGTGTCCATGTGGTCACTGTGGCCATGATTCGCGCAACAGAGTCCAAATACCGGTATAAAATATAAAGACTATGATTACCTGGTATAGTTACGATGAGCGATGATAGCAGTTAAAAATCATAAATATATATCGACGGGTGTAAAGTGTAGAGTCATCTACAAAGCAGTTATATTGCAGATAACTCTTCACTTTCCACCCGTAGATTTATTGTCTGGTAAAAAATGTTTATTAGACTAATGTAGATAAAATCGGCTCTCTTAAGTTTTCCAGGCATTGCATCTCGCGGGTAAGTTGAAGTGAAACGCGACATAGGTTAATTGGTTGCCATGTTGTTGGTCATCAGATCCGAGTTACAGTTTGACGCACTATGCGTGACTTTAGCGTTTGGTCGAACAGTTTTGTGTGTGATTTTAGTATGTATACCTACTTCTTGTCTTACATATCAATTTGCTTAATAATCTCAAACACCTCCACCCACCGTGGAATCTTTGTGCGGCTTATCTATTTTGAATTTATCGTTGTCAGTGTTTTAAAGTTAAGACACAATTTGTCTTTCATATTTAATAGCACCCTGCTCTTTAAACTTTGTACCGTGGTTATATGTATTAAATTTGATTTATTGTAATGCTTCCAGCAAGGAGTATGACGAAATGTGTATGGAGTGATACGTACAATTGTATGCTGATTCATAACATCTGATCGGTGTTATGTATTACAATGCAGGTACCTATATATACGGTCATTGTTGCATTATTAAATACGATAATCTTAAACTATCTAAAAATGAACACCAATGTATTTGATATAAGTATTATCTTTATCTTATCAATGTCGTTAAAAATAAGCGTCTATGAAGTATTGATATTACGCATAACTCCATATTCCCAGAATTTTGTCATTCTTCTGTATACTTATTAATAAATTGTCTCAGATGTGTAAAAAATATCTACGACTAAAATCAATGATGCATTTTGTCGCGACAATTTAATTGTTCTGTGTAGTAAATTTGTGATTCCAAACACCATTTTCTTTAAATTGACCTTCTAGTTCTGATACTGTTTTAGATTTAAATTATTATATCTATTTATTAAATCTTTCTTCTCTCAGTGCTGTTTTATTTATCCAGACACAGAGTACTTAATCAATCAATTAATTACTTAATAAATTATTTAAAAATACGAGAGACACGTTTGCGGTTAAACCATAACCGTGTGTCCAAGGGTAACTTCACAATGTAAAGTAAGGAGGAATAACTCTGTTGTGAAAAAATATCCGTCAAACTGTGTTAAATTGGTGGGGCCACAGTAGCAACAGGGCAAAGGAGTACGTAAATAGTTGAAGTTTGGTACCTACACTAGATTGTCTAAACTAAATCAATAAACATTGTTCAAATGTGTAAATAAGTTCTATACAGTAAGCACTAAAATCACTAAAAGTATTATTCAAAGTTCACATAAATTCAATTAGATACTTCTCACCATTTCTAAAATAGTAATCTATACTAATATTATAAAGAGGAAAGATTTGATTGTTTGCTCCGGCTCCGAAATAGGCTCCGAAACTACTGAACCGATTCTTTCACTGTTAGGAAGCTACACTATCCCCGGGTGACATAGGCTATTTTTTTACTATTTTTCCCGAAGCGAAGTGAGGGCGATTTCCTAGTTTTATATAATTTGACAAAATTATTTTTACTATTTAGTCAAAATACTGGGCTGTTATTTTCATATTCAACATACTTCAATCCTTCAGAGACTACTATAATCATCACAGACATGTCTTACTATCTATGTCTGTGATAATCATACTTTGTGTATCCGCCATATTGGCATTTGTTTATTGCTTACCGCTCGACACTTTCAATTTTCCCCCTATATTATTATGAGTTATTCCTCCTTACCTCTAGATATACATAGGTATGGAGTATAGATTCCATGCCAAGAATGAACATCAAAATGATTCCAAAAGTTTATTTTAGTTTCATAGAGTACCTAATTATATTCCAAAGAAAGATTCTGCAGAACAACACAACCCTGTAGCCTAGTTGGTAGCGACCCAGCCTGCGCAGCGAGGGGTCCCGGGTTCGATTCCCGGTCGGGGCAGATAAATATTTGTACTCGGGTCAATAGGTGTTATTGTGATGTGTCGTCCATGTCCACCCGCGACAGGCAACTGACCACAAAATTAAACAAAATAATTTATCTGGAACTAATATTTAGTGAGTACCTACTTATTTTTCTTGGCGTAGCTAACTGACACTTCTAGGTAATTTAATTAAAATTAGTTAAAACTTCGAGCACATAGGACTTAAACTTGAACGTGAATATATAACAAGGAATAATAGCTGTTATGGGCAAAGTGGGCAAAATCTTGGGCACTCAGTTCAAAACAACTAACAAACTATTGTAATTGTTACTTGTTCATTTACAATTTGCTACGCCAAGAAAAAAAAAGTGCGCCCTCTATCCAGACGCACACGTTTACGAGTAGTTAAGCCCAGCGACTGTTAATAGGAGGGACCTGCTAGCATAGCTCCGTCTGTTGCACCACATGTAATGTTATACCGTGAGCAGGGGAGGTTGGCTTGGGAGTTGGGCTCAAGGATGCATGGAGCCCCGCGCAAAGTGGGTAAAATATGTAAGTACCTAGGTACCTTATAATTTTACTTTGAAATAACGTAAACTAGAGAGTCTTAGTAAAATTGTAGCCTGATTACAAGATAATATCTACCCTTATAACTAGCTTATACCTAGCTTGAAGCAACCTACGTGTCGTTTTGCGGTGAGAAGAAATATAATTTTATTTTTCTTTATTACTTATTTTATTACCTCAGGACTAGAGTTCCAATAGAAAATTCAATCCATCTGTAAGGAAAATCAACTCCGACGGGAAATCCAGGCTATGGTTTGCATTTCTGTAAACTTGTCCTGTTTTAAATTGAATAAGGACGGATACAAGTGGTTAAGTTAGGTACCTGTTGAATTGGTTTTTGGAAAGGTGAGAAAAGAACCTACTCACATGCTCGTCGTAGTTTGACCTCGGGTAGGTACCTAAGGCCAGGTGTTCAAATGCATCGCCTAGGTACACACGGCACAATCGGCTTCATTCCACGTAATCCGTAACTCAGTTTATTTGTTTCATTTTATTATATTAATAGGTGAACAACACAAAATGTCAAGACGGATGTTCAGTGCCATTAGTCCTGCTAGGTCAAAGAAGTAGTATTACTGGCTTCTCCAGGCAAATTATCTAAAGGTTCCTCCTTGCCTAGGTGTTACCTCCTAAATCTCAACAGTAAAAATATTGAGATTCAGTTGCAGCGCTATTGCCTCTTTATCGGTGACAAAATTTCCCGCCTTGTTTTTCGTGATGTACCTACATGTAGAAGAGCATGTTCGGAATGTATTAAAAGTAATTTTAAAAAGTGATTTTTGTTTAAAGTTATGGAGATTTTCCTTACCTAAGTAGTGCCAATTCCCCCGTGTTCACCTACTTACCTAATAGGTAACTTACCTTCAAGTGGTCCGTCATTCTTTTGTCGACTTTTACTAACAATAAGAGAAATAAGTAGGTAGGTAACTACCTATGTACCTATATAACCTTTTTTTATGCTTAGAGCAGGCAAACGAGCAGACGGGTCACCTGATGGTAAGTGATCACCGCCGCCCATGGACATTAGCAACACCAGGGGCGTCACCAACGCGTTGCCGGCCAAGAAGATGACGATAGACCCGCTTCTTGAAGGACCCCATGTCATAGCTAAGAGGGAACACCGATTCAGGTAGTTTGTTCCACAGTTTACACGTGCGAGGCAGAAAATGACGTGAGAACCGAACTGTGGACGAATGCCATGTATCCAGGTAGTGTTGGTGGAACCTGGTACGTGATGTGCGGTGACGAAAACTGACTGCAGGTATTAAGCCAAACAGTTCTTCAGAACATTCCCCATTATACAGACGGTAGAATATGCAGAGAGAGCCTACATCTCTCCTCAACTCAAGCGATTCTAATCCGTCTGTAAGCTTGGGATCGTCGACAAGACGAATAGCTCGCCGTTGAATTCGGTTGAACGGATCCACTTGGCCAGCTGGGGCTCCGGCCCAAAGGTGGGAGCAGTACTCCATGTGCAGTAACCTATATGTATTAAGTAGAATAAGAATCATACTGCCACAAATTCTAAATGTAGGTGATTCTACCAGTGACTGATTGCACAGTGCGCAATCCACCATCCACCCTGATTTGCCGTCGACCCAGTGGCAGAACTGGCAGATTGCCTTTGGTTCTTTAATTCTTACAGTTCTTTTGGTAAGAACGTAAGTAGGTAAGTAAGTGAGTTGATTTGCCCGAATCCCGTTGTTTTGTCGATCCTCAATCGACCGACAACAGCAGGCGCGGTCAGTAGTTGGATGAGTGACCGCTAGTGCCTAGTGACAAAATTTGCTTGAGCGCTTCTGTGCTTTGAAGGGCACATTAAGCGATCCTGTTTGTTATCGTTAGATAGAGTTATACCTACTTCCAACGATATCGTTACCAATATTTACAAGCTGCGTCTCTACGCAGCCTAGACACAACAAGCCTAGCCTTTACATACCTACATACATAGGTATAGATTTCCTTTCCCTGTTTGGAAGAAATTGAAGAGCCAAACATTCTGCCTTTTTTCAGTGAACAGTTATCTTATGTACCTATGTATAAAATAATGAATACCTAATACCTACCTAATTATTGTTGTATTTTTGCATATTAATTTATGTATTTTTGTGCTTTTCGAAATATCTTCACTTAAATGTCATTATAGTTTTTAAATTGAAAACACTTGTTTATTTGGTCTTGAATTCAATTTTATTTCAGACATTAGTAATTATTAATTACTTGTTTAGTTTCTTCAAGAGGTTCACGAATAGTTAGACGATTCGGTTAACATGAAACAATTAGTTCCAATAATGAATTGAGTCGGTAAACTTTTTTTATAAAATAATATTTAATTAAATTTCATTCTTCGGAAAGCGTCTTGACGTTGCGACCAATACAAAAAATTAACAGCGAGTACGAACAAGCGCGAAAATTAAATTAGGGCGATTAATAAATCAACGCCGCCGTCCGCGTCGCGCGTCGTCTCGTCAAGGGAGTCCCAACACTTAAGTACCGAAACGCGTCCCACGCGATCTGTAGTGCGGTAGGTAGGTACATAAAGCTACTAGCTATACCACTGTCCCCTAACTAAACTCGCTTTAGGACAACGGACATTTTCATAATCTATCCATGGTCTCCCGTCTCCGGCTAACTAAGTGGATAAAGTATTCCTACCAATATTATAAATGTGAAAGTTTGTATGGATGTTTGTTACTGAACAACTGACTGAACGGATTTCCGTGATTAATGACGAGATAATGAATTGATTGGAACCAGATGGACCATGATCTGGAATAAGGACCCCATGTATTTATTATCCCGTAAAACGCGGCCAAAGCTGCGAGCAGAGCCCTAGACGCCCTAGTAACACCAGGGCTGGCGCACTCCGCACTTTTGGTACGTGACGCGTTCGACGTGTCGGGCCAATTTCAGAAGGGATTCCACGCGTCGCCGCGACGCACCGGCCGTGTTACACATTCGTAATCTATGACACACATGTCATCACAACAAAAAAGACAACCCTGACGTTATTAGAGTGGATAAGAGTTATGATTAGAAAGAGAGACAACGATTATATGTCAACCTGCAACTGTACGACCTGAATTACATTATATTTTGTTGGAGCAAGAGTCGCTATTTATTTAAATGATTTTGCTGACTCTTCTGTACCATTAAGTACTATTATGTATTCTGTGGTAATACTATAATTTTGTGACTAACCGCTAGCAAACTAACTTGATGATTGTGGATAGATATCGAGAGTGGCCTAATACTAACCGATTTCTATAACCTAACCTTCCCTTATTTGTAGATCATACTATAGTACTAGAAATAGATCATAGGTAGGTATGACTCTTCTTCAGCGTTTCAGTAAACAAATTTATTTAATTTAGTCATAAAATTCATTTTCAGATTTGTATACATAATTTGGTTAAAAAGACAAGTCATAAAATTAATTTTCAGATTAGTATACATAATTTGGTTAAAAAGACAAGAAACGTTAACAGCAGTAAGGGAGAGATAGTTGATAGGAATCAGCCGTAAGTAACAGTAAGAATAAAACACGAGGAGTCCCGGGTTTGATACCCATTTGATTTATTAGTTTGGAGTCATTTGTGTACTGTCACATTTGTAGCTATAATATTTTAGTCACCCATATCACAGGGAACTACTACTATACTATGGTTGCGTGAAAATGTTAGTTTTTAGTGTTCCGTAAAAAAATGGAACCCTTATAGTTGCGTCATGTCCATCCGTCTGTCCGCATCCTTAGTGCTAGATGGCTCTAATTTGGCATGGATATATATTTATTAAAACTCCAAAATCGTAGTATAAAATATTAAAAAAATATTTTTTTCACGGTAGGTACATTTTGCGATTTGTACATTTTGCGTGTTGTGTTCATTTTGCGTTTTGTACATTATGCGCTGAAGGGTATCTACCCACCCTTAAAGGAAACGTGAGGATGACTTTTGTTTCATAGCGTGCCCTATAGTATGGAATATCATTGAAAAGGTCTTTCAAAAATATTATGAGTCTGCAAAAATCATTTTTCATTTTAGGGGGCCATTTGGGAAATATTCGTTATAAATATTATGGTCGTCGTCCCCTTGCCAGCTAAACAGCTGGAGTTGGACTAAAAGATACTATAAACTGAAAAAAATCACACAAATAGGTTATATGAAGGAAAACTATCACGGCTTTTCTTCTTTGAATAATTTTAAAACTATCCATTGTTGAACTACAACAAAAATATATTTGAGATCATTACGATAATAAACCCTTTCATATAATATCAGGCCACGCGATACGGTTTGCAAGACAGTTTTTTTTATTTCATTGAAATTGTTTTTTTCTTAATTCATTTGTTTTCTTTATACCATCGTCTTTGAGTTACAAGAAAACACATGAGTATCAAATTTCAACTCATTTGGTCTAGTAGTTTCGGAGAAAATCGGCTGTGAAGGGCGGTCGCCCAGACACACGAGTGATCCAAAAGGGTTCCGTTTTTCGTGTTATTCGTTCGGAACCTTAAAAAGTAAGAAAAAATAAACACAGTACGTTCTAGATTAAAACGAATAAGCAATTGTGAGGTGATTTCTTCGCCCCAAGATTCAAATCATATTAGCAGGTCATAAGTCAGTGTTTGACAACACGTTTACTTTGTGACAGCACTCCCATCAAAGCTGGGTAAGTGAAGATGTAATCCGCGGTCATGAAAGTCTACTTAGTAGGTAAGCGTTTCTTTACCTATTTACTTTTTCATTGAAGACACCTGTAAACAACGTAGGTAGGTATACAATCGTTTCTTTGTATGACGGTGATCTATAAGTTGGGCAATAGAAAATTGATACACTCAGGTCTTTCATAATTTTACTTCTTACTTCTATAGGCACCTATTGTGAGCACCTAAGTTCAGTTAGGAAGCATTTATATTGTCTCTAGCACTAGCACACTTAGAATAAACCCTTCCACAATTCAATTAAATTTACAACTACGCAGGCACTTTATAAAACCACATATAAAACAAAGTTGCAAGTTCATTTTGTTAGCCTGTACCTAAGTGTAGATTATTAACCCACGATGAAAAAAGAGGGGTGTTATAAGTTTGACATGTCTGTGTATCTGTGTGTCTGTGTATATGTGTATCTGTACGTCTGTCATCGTAGCTCCCAAACGGATGAACCGATTTTGAACTAGTTTTTTTTTGTTTGAAAGATGACTTAATTGAAAGTGTTCTTAGTTATATTTAGTGTAAATAAAAATGTCTAAGATTATTTTAGAAAAAATAAGTAATAAATACGAGTTAATAAAATCATCACGATCAAGTATACGTATAAATAAAAAATGCCCTACTTTTGCCCAGGCTTTACTGCAGGTCCATTTGTATTTAATCACCCTGATTAAACTATGCTAAATTGATTGAAGCCTACACGTATCCACTTGATAAGAGGAGTACCTACCTACGTTCTAAATTGCGTATTTAAATAAGTCGATATATACACACATACATGAGCGAGTTTATAGAGGCTGGCAGAGTTAGTTCTCTCTGTATGGTGTATACTATGCGTGAGGTGGGTCCGAAGGGGACAGGGAGAGGGGGTCACCCTCCTTCCCGGGTGGTTCAGGACGCGCCTAAGGGGCCTCGTCCAGAGAAAGTAAAATATCCTGGTGTGAGGGAGGCTAGTATTGTCAAACCGATGTATAAGTATAGCTTTAAACTATATATCGGAGCCTTATACTATAGGCTGTGGGGCACTTATTTACATATGTAGGTACCTATATAAGTTTATCTATTATGCAGACATAGGAAATGGAACAGGTTGGGAAAGGGACGCACTTGGAAATTTGCTTACATATTGGACGTAGAAACGTTCTACGTAGTTAGTGATATCGATTTGTATTTTGCTTAGGAGATGTTGCTGGTTACTAAAGGAAGGACAGAAAGAACTAGAGGACTAAAGGAACTGAAGGAACTAAAGGACTAAATTGTTATCTACCCTCTGAAACTGAAGTTAGATAGTTCGTAAAATATTCTGATCTTAATTATTTAAAAAAAAACAACGAAAATAAGCAAGATAGCGATATATTGTTTAAGATTTAATAAGTTTTCATAATGACAACTCTCGTGACGTATTGGATACCGTGCCAGATCATTGCGCCGCCTATCGAAGAGTCCTGAGTTCGATTCCTAGAGAGAGAAATTTGAACGATGCGTTTGAATTTCTGTTTTCTTTCTGGGTGAGTGTGTGTGTGAGAGATATACACTGCACTTACGATACTAATCCTAGCAGCGCTGGGCTAGGAGTGTGTTCTGTGTACCGTTTTTTATTTATTGATATTGATAAAAATCTGAGATTTTTTTCAAAATACCTTTAAAAATCGACATAACATGATTAAAAACGGTATCTTAAAGTGAAGACCGACTTCAGAGTATAGATAGGTAACTACTTGATATTAATGACTTGTCTTGTGAACTATATGCCTCGCTCACAGGACTTGTAAATTTTATTTATAGGTAGGTAGATACCTGGGTCTAGAAACCATGTAACATTTTATTAATTGGGTGTAAAATTTAAAAGTAAAAAATGTATCTGCTTGTAGCAAGTAGGTATACATATAAAATAGATAAATTTATTTAAGACACATGAAATATAATGCCAAAATATCGAAATCCACATTTGAAGATTTCCAATTTTATCGTCATTTTCGCAAGGAAAGCAGGACTTGGTTTGTCCAACTAGGATGCGGCCACACTGTAGGCGACAGATCGATCATAAAGATCGAGATGGCGTTTTTAAAGACTTTAGAAATGATTTTAATGAATTGTTTATTTAGCGGGAAATAAAGTTTAGTGGAAATTGATACATTTTCTAGAGGTAAACAAAATATTTACTCCTGAACAATTTGGATTCAGGAAAAATAAATCAATAAAAAAGCAATCTACACATCACTTCAGACCTGTATGGAATCCTTAGACCGTTAACTCTCAGTTATATGGATATATCCAAAGCATTTGATCATGTCAACTAGAACATATTACTAAACAAAATATACAATTATGGTATAAGGAGAAATGTCCATGATCTATTTAAGTCATACCTAAAAAATGGAATGCATATGACAAAAATCGCCAAAATATGCCACAAAAATAAGGTAGACAAAAATTACAAATCTGACTGGAAGTAAGTATGGCATACCGCAGGGCAGTGTATTGGTACCATTATGTACCATTTTTACTTCATATAAAATAAACAACAATAAAAATAATGTAATGAAAACACAAAAGAAATATATTAGAGGAATATGTAATTTAAAATACGATGGAACTTGCAAACCATATTTTATTAAATTAAAAATTCTAACTGTGCCGTCTATACTATATTTACATCTTCAAATGCGCGATGATTGATTATAGAACGACATGCTGATCTATTTACGTTTTCCAACAGGCTACGCCTACAAGATAGATTACGAGCTGTGCCCAGAAACAAACAAATTTAATCAGAATGTGTTCTGTTGTGGTTTTGTTACATCTACTTATAATCAACAATACCATCAAAAACATAACTCGTAAAAAAACCAAGCAAGTCTCGCAACTCAGTTATTCTACCGTAAAAATTTGTGAGATCCATGTAATACAGGGATAGAGACAGGGAACCTTAGAGCAAGGAATTACAAGTTAAGACCTGGATGCTAGGGTTAAGCCAAAAAACCTACCTGGTTTTTAAACTAAGAACTTTGAAATTTTAAATTTATTTGTTGTTATTTTTAAGTAGTGTGTCGTTATGTTGTGTTTGAGGGGTAACACGCGACAATTACAAATGGGACGGCCCATTTCATTTATCAAAGGATCTTTTATACAGGTGGATATGGAGGGATTCATATTCTTTCGTAACCAAACCCCGCTTTATACTTCGAAAAAAATTGTTACGTGTTGAAACTGTATCTGCACCGAAACAATTTTCTGTCATTTTTACTAGATATTTTATTGATGTTCACCATACATTAGAACTTTTCCCATGAATCAATTTCAGTGTACCTTAGTGCATTAAACCATATATTATTGAGCTGCATGAAATTTACAGTTACTGAAGAAATATTAGGCTTTAAAAGTTTAAATACATTGCAAACCTTGAATTAAAAACACGTATGACGTAACACGCCTATAAAGGGCTTTGCAATATTTTTTAAATTAATACCTATATTCTTTCTTTCTTTCGTAAGAACTAGTTAGGTATACCGATCTGCGGTCGTTTGACTGTAATTCGTAGTTAGAAAGATTTACGTCATATTGATATTATTTCTAATATTATCTTCCCCCTAATAAACTTACTAAAACACTTATTCCTTATAAAATTTTGCTTTGTGAACTTCCTATGTAAACCAGTGCAGATACCTTTGAAAACGATAAAAAAAATGAAAAAAAATGATAGTAGGATGAAACCGTTTCATTGCATTTTCTGAGAACATTTAACATGGTAGTGTATATTTTTTTATATACCATCAGAAAGTAGAGATTTCAACAAACAAAAAGCCTACCGACTTTTTTAAAAAACCAGATATTTTGACGGGTGAATTTTCGATTGAAAATTAGGGTGCTTTTTCGATATTAAGTCAAAATAAGGTGGAAAAATAAATATTTTAAATAAAAAAATTACAGTATGTTTGGGACATAGAAAGGTAAGTTTTCACCAAATTTCGTGAAAAAAGAAATATTTTAGTAAAAGATAAAAATAAAAAACCAAAAACTTGGTTATTTGAATTTTTCACATAAATTTTGAGGTTATGTAAAAAAGTGTAAATTCAAAAGTTGTAAATCTTTTTATTACCTACAACTTTGTCAATTAATTTTTTTCCATAGGACTTATAGTTTTGCTGGAAATTGAGATAAACCGTTTTTTACCCTTAAACCCCCGCTCCCCCCACTTCACGACCTCAGATCGCCCGTAAATTATTTTTCCTTTCTTTTTTGTTATATTCTTTTCCTTTTGCAATGGGTTTCATCCTACTATTATTTTTTTGTTTTCAAAAATTATCGGCACTGGTTTAATTTTAAGTTTTATGTATCTACCTTCCAAATATCTTATATTACAGTTAGATATATACTTTATACTTTGAAAATACAGGTACATGAAGAATACGTCACTTGAATAAAACATGCTACAAGTTTAATATTATTAACATTTAACTTACCTTTGTAGCACAAGCAAAGATGTTTATTTATTTTGTTTTTTTGTTTGATGTCAACAATCATAATTGTATGGGTAGAATTTCTTCGCTGTACTTTCTTCGGTGTTACTGTTACTACAGACAGGTATCTAGATACAATATGTCTGTCCACTTATCATCATTTTAAACTCAACTCATCGTGGACTGTAAACATTTTTAGTATAATACGGGTACTCACGATACATATTTTATACGCCAATATTTCGACCCAGTTACAGGGATCGTGGTCACGGCTAGACAGCCGGGACCAAAATTTGGTACTTTTTTGTGACCCAAAGATGATGGTATAAAGTAAAGAACTGAATTTTGAAAAAAATCAAAATTAAACAAAAACTATTTTGCAAACCGTATTGTGTGGTATGTCAAATGAAAGGGCTTATTGTAAGGATCTCTAATATATTTTTATATCTATTATATTTTTTGATATAGTTCTACAATATTACAGGAAAACCTAAACGAACTCTATGGTCTTAAAAAAACCTGTAAAAATAAACACAACAGAAAAATAACGGTAAATACATAATACTGAAATCTAGCATGTTTTTTTACACAATTGTATATTAGTAACTGTCTTCAGTTCGGTAAATATCCTTATCTTAATACATAGACGAAATTCGAAAAAATGTACCTATGGATGGACGCTGTTTTCAACCCCCGATGAAAAAAGAGGGATGTTATAAGTTTGACGTGTCTGTGTATCTGTATGTCTGTTTGTGGCATCGTAGTTAATCGATAAGGTGACTTAATCGAGAGTGTTCTTAGTTAAATAGACATTTTTTTATTTGTGTAAGGATTGAAACAAAACAAACATTACATGTTAACCCAATTTTACTAAAATACGTCAGTGAAAACCGTATGCAAATCGATTTAGCCGGTTTTTAAATTACCCTGAACAAACGCACATGAAATGGAACAATGCACAAACAAATGAAAATTCTAAAATAATTGTTATGATACAAAATATGCCCTTCGAGATAGTTTTCTCTAACATCTTCCATGTACACAGATATCGAGCAGTTACCGTATCATTAGAATGGATGATTTGGGATTTAGGACTTCAAAAATACTACTAGTGAATGCCCTCGCTTTGCTTCCGTAAATCTCTCGGTAAGCTCTCATTCAATAAATATTATGGACGGATTTGACATAACGTAATTTATTTGTGATCCGTTTGAAATAAACCAAACACTTTTAAGCCAAAAACTAAGTGAGCTTGAGTCACTGCGATACGCATAAGTCAGTGAAAATAGCAGGTAAATCTGTTAAGCCGTTCCTGAGATTAGCCGGTACAAACGCACTGACAAACAGACAAAACATAATTTTTATTTAATCTATCACGGCTAATAAATATCCCTAGTAAAAGAATTACTCAAATATCTTCCAGTTACAGTTTCAATATAATAATTATGCTTGGCAATGACGATAATGTATACCTACAGACAGTTTAATGGTGTTAGAAAAAAACCGGCCAAGAGCGAGTCGGACTGGCGCACGAAGGGTTCCTATAATATAACCTTTTCTTTCTACCTGTTGCCGTTATTAATATCGAGTAAAAAAAATCACGTTTGTTGTATGGGAGACCCCATAAATATTTATTTTATTTTCATATAATTATTTATTTCTAAGGTGAATATACAACTAAATATTCTGTGAATATTTCAAGCGTCTACCTGTTTCCGTTACTAATAACGAGCAAAAAACACCAAAAAATCACGTTTGTCGTATGAGAGCCCCACTTAAATATGTATTTTATTGTTTTTAGTATTTTTTGTTATAGCGGCAACAGAAATACGTGATCTATGAAAATTTCAACTGTCTAGCTATTCATGAGTTACAAGCCTGATGACAGACAAACAGACAGACGGACAGTGGAGTCTTAGTAATAGGGTCCCGTTTTTACCCTTTGGGTACAGAACCTTAAAAAAAACAATAATAAAATGAAATTCCTCACGGAAAAAAATTATGTAGTTAGCAATTTTTTTGTCACTATTTCATTACAAATCATCATTACCAGCCTTTAGTCTACTGTTCAACATAGGCAGGCTATGCGAGTAAGCGCCAAAGCACCCTGTCAGGCGCAATTCGGATTAATGAACAAATATCTATACTAATATTATAAAGAGGAAAGATTTGTTTGTTTGCATTGAATAGGCTCCGAAACTACCGAACTGATTTGAAAAATTCTTTCTCTCTTGGGAAGCTACACTATCCCCGGGTGACATAGGCTATATTATATTTTTTTTTTTTATTTTTCCCGAAGCGAAGCGAGGGCGATTTCCTAGTAATAAATATGTTAAATGAATGGCTTCACTTGGAAAGTCAGCACTCACGAGTTAGTCTCGAAGTTAGCCGAACGACGCACGACAATTCAAGAACACAGAGTTTCGGTTTAGCCGAAAGTTTCAGCCAAATTTTGCCGAAACCGAAACTAAAACCGAAACTAGATTTTTTTGCCGAAACTTGCTGAAACCGAAAGTTCGGTCGGTCTCTAATTTTTGAACATGTGGTTACGAGGTAAAATGATGTAGGTATACCGTTCTTGCCGTTTTTCTTTTACGAGACCTAACGTGCGTCGACTGACGAACGAAATTTTATCACCCTGTCAGTTAGCATCAACACTTGAAATACCGTAAACTATTACAATTTCCGATAATTTAGGTAATTAATAACCATTAATCTATACTAATATTATAAAGAGGAAAGATTTGATTGTTTGTTTGCATTGAATAGGCTCCGAAACTATCGATCCGATTTGAAAAATTCCTTCACTGTTGGGAAGCTACACTATCCCCGGGTGACATAGGCTATGTTATATTTTTTTTACTATTTTTCCCGAAGCGAAGCGAGGGAGATTTCCTAGTAGTATAATAATATCATACAGCGTCAACTACACAAAGTAACCCGTGCTTGCTGCTTATAACCCAATTCAGCGGGGTAGTTTGGGCAGGCAATGACGAATTTAATTAAGTTTGATTGAGATGCTGATACGGTCGGGCGGGGTTCGTGCGTTCGGCGTCGGCAATCAAGAAGGGTGGCGTCCTGTCCGAGTTGCGCATGTAAATGCGAGACGCACCGCTCTCGGAGCGGCCGCAGTAGCCTACATCGGGAGGAATGGAAAATATATATCAAGCAGAGCGAAAAGTCCACTACACACCCCGAGGGGGCGGTGGGGCCTGTACGTGCGTTCGATTCAAACGAGCCGTAGCGTGACGCCCAGTCTCAGATCAGCTCTTTTATCGCTGTGCCATGCGAGAGATCGTCACGGTCCTTCCACGAGGAACCACCGCGGTAAGAAACGGCTTTCTTCACCTATGCCTAGGCCATGCCTGGTCCTGACCGACCACGGAACAAAGCCACGCCCGCCCTCGTCCACCGCTACCTCGCCCTACTCACCTTTCAGATGTAATTTTAGATTCTTCCCCGTATTCCCGAGAAGCTCCCGAGCAAAATAAATATGGTTAAACTCGACCCTGCCTCGGAAAGGGAGGAAAAAAATATTAAAAATTAAGAAAATATTTGTTTTAGAGTTATGTAAACATCTCTAATTACGACCTGCTCAAATTATTATTTTTTCTTTGCAGCGCGCGGAGCGGTGCTCTAATTAACATCTATTACAGGTATTTCGGGAACAGAGATTATCATTTGGCGAGGGTGCTGAATACACTCAATTAAATGAGGCCCCCTTTTGCCTCTCCTCGTCCGCGCCGCGCTATTCGTGAGCACATTTGACGTCAGCGAGGAGATGCTATGCGAATGGATAAGAATTTAATTTACCTGGTTCATCATCGCGTTTGGATTGCATTTTCTTGGGGACAAATGGCAAATAGCATTTCTGGTAACGTAGTGGGTAGCTACCGTCGGAAGTGCGTGGTCTGCTGCGAGCGTAGGCCGGCACCGAAGCACCCGGCGCGCTAGGAGCTTCAGCAGCCCGGCCGAAGCTCCCCGCGGTCACCCGCCCGGACGCCCCCCGCCACCCTCTTTAAAAGCCAGTGGTGAGCTTCAAGAGAAAGTGCCGCGTGTGTACACTCACATGCGTACAACCATCTTCGGCGAGAGCCGCTAGTCCGTCGCCCGGCGCCCGGCGTGCGGGGAGGCGACGGATTATGTGGAGACTGCTCCCGCCGCCCCGTATGCGTAAGTGCGTACACACAAAGCCTTCCTACATACATTTGCATAGTGACATCGTACGGTAATAATGTATGTGACCACTCGGCTCGCCCTGCGGCGACATCTTTCAATAGATTGTTCCGCGACCCCCGCGCCACTCCCCCGCCCGCGCCCGTTCGCCGGCCGTATCTTCCGACTGGCTTTCTAATTAAAATACGTCTAGGCGACGACTTTAAAGTTACGTAAATTCATGAATTATTTTACTTTAACTGGACTACGGAACCGGGTGCGGGCGTTTGCCTGTAGTAAAATCTTCAAAGGTAATAACTAAATAGGATTCATGGTCACGATTAACTCGGAAGATTATTTCAATTCCTTTTGACGATTTTGTAAAGTGAAAATTGTGTTTAATTTGAAAATGTTACAGGATACACCTAAGTATATATGCGTATAGGTACCGGGATTTCTTGAAGTTTCGTCGATATATTAGAAGGGTGGGCGAGGGAGGCTCGGACGCGGGCGCGGGCGGCGCGCGTGTGCGTATGTCTCGGACATGCACGTTACGCAGATTTCTCTAACGATTTTCCCGGAGTGTGAAATGTAAAATAAGGGGTTAGACGAGCCTGAGCTCGCCCGGCCGCGCGCCCCTCGCCAAATTGATGACCGGCCACCCTGAGGGAGATCGGTTCAAATTTAACACATATCGTGTTTAAAAGTAAAACGCTTCGGAACCTTATTCTCGCTCATTAATATTAACATACAAATTGTGCGAGAACGTATAAAGACCATCATTAATTGTTATAAAGTTTCAGCGCGAGCTTACTTTGCATTTTTCCCTTGGTTCCTTAGGTATTGGTGCCTACTCGTTATCAGTTGAGAACTTGTAGGCATATTATGAGTACCTTTGTAAAAGTTTTTTAAGTAAACTCAATTAATAACAATTTCTTTCCAATAACATCCACTACATTAACAATCTCACTTAACGACGATCGTATTGGTCAAAATGCTTCTTTCTTTCTAATTATAAAAACTATGTACTTACCCGCTATTTACAATAATCAAGTTCTGTTCACATGGAGACGGAATGCAGAAAGCTAATATATTTCCACATAATATGCATTAGAAACTCATAAAATGTAATAAAATACATTATACAGGCATACATTTGACATACACACACGTATAATTAAATAGATCGGACTAACTTACCAAGTGACGTCCGATCCTCAATTATGTGAAGTAATCTCGTCCTCATATTTTGTACTATGTAGTACGTGCTCTGTGCTACTTGCCGTCACAATGTTTAAAGATAAGCGCGTTCTTCATTCTCTGTGGTACGTCCCTAGCTCCATCTGTCCACCACTGGCAATGTCATTGTTTCAAAGCTCTACAACACAACTTTCAGAGAAGGGGTTAGAGTAGGCAATACAGATCATTATGAACGTAACTTGCGAAATACAAATTATTCTTCAAAGGATACCAGCAGTATGTAGGTATATTCTTTTAAGAATATTACCTGGGAAGGGTTGGGTCTAGGATGAGGACGAGATTACTTCACATAATTGAGGATCGGACGTCACTTGGTAAGTTAGTCCGATCTATTTAATTATGTTCCGTAATCTCGTCCTCATATTTTGTACTATGTAGATGTTCAAAGAAGAAAGTTGGGTTGATAATAATTCATAATTCATTAATAATTTCGTGATGATAATCACATACAATTAACAAATAATATTTATATTAAGTAAAGAAACATCCTCTTTTTATTGTATCGTATATACCACAGTTTTAAAAAAAAACGTAAAGAAATGATAACAATAATTGTTAAATTGTCAGTCTCATAATGTGTAGGTGTCTTTATGCAACTTTATGCAACGAGCATACATTTTGAGTTAATTGACTGAGACCACTAATCATTGGTCTTTTATAAAATGAAGCAAATGTGGAGGAAAAGGTGAACTAACCGGCTGCTTTCCTTATAACCTCAATAGTCCACAATAATGCCGGCATACGAGGCTTTTGAAGTAAAGCATGTCTCTGGCCTGTAAATATGGAAGTGTCTAATCCACTATTAACCCGAACTTGTTTAATCTATCGGCTGATAGTTGCAGTGAGGTTGGTTGGTGCTGTTTCCTAACGGTTAGAATTAATGATTTACAATTTTGCCTCACATATTTTTGTAAGTGTAAATAATATAGTAGGATTGTTAGCCGGGCAGATATCTGTATTTTGTTTGAAAAACTGTAAAGTTAAATTATGTTGTATTTGATAAGAACCACAAGTTTTCATAAATTAAATTTTGAAAATTTTGATATTATAGAATCAGAATTAACAGCAATATCCTTAATGCAGATAAAAGACAGCGTTAGTAAGGAGTGTACCTCTAAGCTAAGAGTCTAGAAATAGTCTAGAATCTACTATACTTGGATCCCACAAACTTGTAATATCATATCGTATTATGCCGAGTTGAGGACCTTATTTTGTTACGGAAATTGCTGAACTGATGGTATTCATTGAACTATATGAAACAACCTTCCAAAAGGATCTACATTGTAGCTCTGGCAGTGTGAAATTCATGCACCAAGAGCAGACCCGTATTGTTTCCTGATAATGAGGCTAACATTATATCCATTGAGAAAGCAGGGATTACTTTTCTTAGAAATGTTCTCCTGACTATATGGCTGCAATCAGAGTAAGGCTCTTATATGTATAACACGTGCAAGTCTGTAGAAGGAGATAAGAATAAATTAGTTATATCGAGGTTTAATTCTTATTTTTTCAGATATAGCCATGGAGTTCTAAAGTGGATCCCAGGGCTGTGAGAGCCACATAGGAACCACAACTTTTGTCTTGTCTCCTATAATTTGCTTCAGCACTCTTCTTATAAGCGTGAATAATGGAAATGCATAAAAGAACATGTCATTCCATCTCAAGATGAATGTATCTATAGAGTATGCTTCTGGGTCTGAGAACCATGTTATAATTGTAATCCCGACATTTGGTGTTATTCCTATCAGCAAAGAGGACCACCTGCGGTTCATCGAATCTGCTTATTATACTTTTATTTAATTAATTTATTTATCTTTATTAGATACACAATTGAATTATCACTATGTATTGATAACTATTGTAAATAAATTGTTACAATTGATCCATCCAGTGTTATTTGTCATCTAAGGCGTATACAACTTTCATAAACAATGTCACTCAGTTGGCATTCGATTTCAGATTTTGAACGTCTGGATTCACTATCTGTGATGGAGTTTTCTTTTGAGCTGATGTAAAATGCATACACCCATATGACGTGTCTTCTCTCATTCCACTGCCATAGCTCTCTCGCTAAGTTATTGATATGTGGCAACCTTGTAGCTTTCATTTTCTTAACGTATGCTATAGCAATTGTGTTATCTTTCCAAAGCAAAAACCTCGCAGTAATTACTTAGATGTAAACGTTTTTAAACATTTAAAAGCTGTTCCTAATTTTATTTGAAAAGATTCTCTTCTTCTATTCAGTGTCCGTGACTCCTCACATTATTACAGACAAGTCCGCAATCTGTTTGCGAAGCATCTGAGGAAATCTGTAAACTAAAATTAAATTGTATAATTTTCCTGTTACTACTTGGATGTGTAATGTCCCGATCAGTTCATCCCTTAATATACATATTATAATAAAACTGTACTTTTTGTCTGCTTGTCTGCGCGTTTGTTTCGACCAATCTCAAGAACCGCGTTATAGTTAGGTGCAATCTTCACTGTTGTATTGCAGTAAGCTTGGATCACCATTCAGTGACTGTTTTACTGCAATCGGTTCATAAATAATAAAAAAGTCATGTCGATTTAAAAAATACCGTCCATACATTTATTTACTCAAATGTGGTTACCAATAGGTTTACCGAAGCGAAGCAAGGGCGTTTAGTGGTTGTTAACAAAGATAACATGGTCCCTCTTCTAGGGAAGATGATATTATATATGGAACATGGAATAAAATCTGGCATAAATCCTAGATAAAGACAACCCTGACTGAGTTTTAAAGAACTTTTTTGTGAGTTAATAATAAACCTTAGATTCCCCAGTAGTCAATGCATTCTGCGCACAATCATCATAGGAGTCTGCAATGCACAAAGTATCATAAAGGTGACACCAAATTTTATAAGTTTCTTAAGGTTAAGTATCAAACTTCATGTCCCTGAGCAAGAAATCATGATTGTATAGAACCTAGTTCCAATAGCTGTCCTACTTCGAGAGCAAACAAACTATTTTCTATTTTAGAAAAAATATTGTAACGTAAACGCGCCCAATAACGCCACCCCAAAATCTGCTTCCAATACCGACAGTTTTTTTAATCACTATTTTAAGGCATACTATAGATTTCATGAAAGTTGTAGCCTAAAAACATTTTAGGTATGTATATTGAGAAACAAAAATAATAAAGTTTGTGTGCGTAAATAATCAGCAAACAGAATAATTAGATAATAACTGCGACGCGTCCGCAACGGACGCCCGTCTCATAGTGTTGCGCTCCCGGCTACGTAAGTAAACATAATTATTACTTAAGAGAAATTAACTTAAATAAAATGTGTATACCTGCATACAAATGTATAAATATAATTAATAATGTATTGGTTTTCTAGATTCACATCTAATATTACCGTTCTGACTATTTTTTGTGGTTTAATTCGAATTTTACCTTAAAGCGGTAATAGAAACATAATTTTCATAAGTTGCTTCTAATACCGCCTCATGGCGTTGTTAGATGTTTTATATTAGTTAGTATTTTAGATTTTATTTCTTTTAATACGTTATTTTCAATGTTTCTTTTAACTTGTTTGATTCTTAAGAGTATATTACATAATTTGATCAATTAACGCCATACATTTTGTCTCATAGATTTTCTTTTAAACAAGATTCGACGTAAGCAATAATTTTTAGTAATGTATGGCAATGTATTTTAAATAATATCTCATATCAAAATTAAGAAACTTTTTGATACCGAAAAATAATCATAGCAATGTTATCCATCAAAACACGTTTGCATTAAAGCAGAAATTTTAGCCAGTTATTGTTTATTTTTGCTGTCGCTAATAGAATAAAGTAATCTTCATACTTAATTCTATAACCGACACATACGGTTTTATTTATAAAAATCTCTTAACCGCTCGCTTGCCCGTGTCGGCCAGTAGACGGCAAAAAAAATATAGCGAATTGACCATGTCATGTCATGGATGACATTGCATCGCAGTCTAAATTGCCCGTGTCGAACAGGACGTGACATGGCGCTGCCACGCCAAATGCTCGTGTCGACCTGTAGTTGAAATCGTCCCCGCGGCGCCCCGCGGTCGAACAACGGTAAATATACTCGTCTTTATCGCTCTAGGGCATAGTTTGTATTTTGTATCTCGTTTCTACATTAAATTTGCCGCCATATTGGGCCAGACGTATATTGAAGGCCATAGGAAGAAATGAAGAAATTAAAGAACCAAAACTTGTCATTGAGTGTCACGTGACTTGTTTGTGTTGTTTTTGTGTTGGTGCTCTCAGTGTTTTAGGTGAATATTCAGTTATTTCCTTGTTAAATTGTGTTGATAATATTGTGTTTATCACGGTAAGTAAATAACTAACACGTAGATATAAAAATTCCAGCATGAAGCATAAGATTTGACTTTTTTTCGATACTTGCAATACGGCAGATACATTTTGGCGCGACACATCGAAATGATTGCCTTCAATTTCATTTATCTCAGAAACGGTGAATACTATCCCTATAATTTTTTAACATTGAGTAGCCAGTTTCATAATGAACATAAAACTATCAACAGTTGATAAGCTTTTCATAACAAATTGACATTCGAGTGCCACTTGAGTGCGAACCGCGCCACACGCTGCTGACGTAATAAGCGCGGGGCAGAGGGGGCGGTAGTATTATTTATCGCCGGGCATCGGGTTACACCTCGATAAGAGAGGCCGGACAGAGGAGGGGGGTCGTTAAATCGCGCTGGGCAAGCAAGCGGTTATTGTAATCGGTCCTTCGCACTATGTGTCCAGCCCATTGCCACTTCAGCCGGCTAATTCTTTGAGCTATGTCGGTTACCCTTGTTCGTCTACGAATCTCCTCATTTCTGATGCGATCACGTACCCGAACCGAACGATCAAATACCGAGCATAGCCCTCTCCATAACCCGCTGCGCTACCAATAGTAAAGCACCACGTCTCGGATCCGTATGTCATCACTGGCAACACACAATTCTCGAATACCTTCGACTTCAGGCACTGAGGTAGTGTTTTGGACGACAAGATATGACGCAGTTTCCCGAACGCAGCCCATCCGAGTTGGATTCTATGAGTGACTTCTTTCTCGAAGTTGGACTTACCCATCTGGATCACTTGTCCCAGGTAATTGTATTCGTCTACAACTTCGAGAGCAGCGCCATTAACAACAACCGGTACAGGTGTGACATGGACATTCGACATGATTTTCGTCTTGTCCATGTTCATCCTAATACTCACTCGTTGTGAGGCGCTGTTCAAGTCTCCAAGCATTGTACCAAGTTCTTCCAGGGAACCCGCCAGGGTGACTATATCGTCGGCATATCGCAGGTGTGTGATGTATTCGCCGTTGATGTTAATGCCACGTCGTTTCCACTCCATCAGCTTGAACACGTCTTCCAACGCAGCGGTGAACAGTTTTGGGGATATGACATCCCCTTGTCTACATTTTTAGTATAATACGGGTACTCACGATATATGTTTTATACGCCGATATTTCGACCCAGTTACAGGGATCGTGGTCACGGCTAGACTGCGGTGGCGCGGAGAAACTCTTGACAGGTTGACAAACGACGTTAATATTAGTCTTTGACGGATGACGGATGTCAAAAACCGGATGTTGGATGTCGGATGACGTTTGACACTAATACATCAGTCTGTCTACCTTACGTCTCGATCGTTTTTGAGCTTTGTGAACCATGTCACAGCTTGAACACGTCTTCCAACGCAGCGTTGAACAGTTTTGGGGATATGACATCCCCTTGTCTGACACCTTTTTGCAATTGGATGGGACTCGTTGCTGTGTCGTGTACTCTGACGGACATGGTGGCAGATGAGTACAAACATTTCAACACCTCGATATACCGGTAGTCGATCCGGCACCGCTGGAGAGAATTTAGTACCGCCCAGGTCTCAACAGAATGAAAGGCTTTCTCATAGTCCACATAGGCAACACATAACGGCAAATTATACTCCTCGGTCTTTTGTATAATCTGCCGCAGTGTGTGTATATGGTCTATGGTGCTGTAGCCTTTTCGGAATCCTGCTTGTTCGGGAGGCTGGAAGTCGTCAAGCTTGCGTGCAATGCGATTTGTGACGACAGCTTATAAACGTGGCTCAGAAGTGCAATGGGCCTGTAGTTCTTCAAAAGGGCATTATCGCCCTTCTTGAAGAACAGCGTCACCACACTTCTGCTCCACGCTTCCGGGGTAGTTCCGGTTGATGACGGAATCGAACAGTTTTTGGAGCGCCACTAGAAAGGGTTTCCCTCCAGCTCTCAGAAGCTCCACTAGAAAGGGTTTCCCTCCAGCTCTCAGAAGCTCGGTTGTGATTCCGTCATCTCCCGGTACCTTGTTGTTATTAAGCTGTTTGAGAGCCTCTCTAATCTCATAAAGGCTGACGTCCGGGATATCTTTAGCTCACTTGTCGCTCTCCTCGCGAGGAGGTGGAGCTTGAGAGGAGGCACACAACCGTCCGTAGTATCTCTCAGTCTCCCTCAGAACTTCGGGTTTCGACAAAAACATGAAACCAAACAACTCGGTCTTCAACCTCGTAAGCTGACTTTGCCCAATAAACAGATCCCTGGCGAACACTTTTGAGCCCTGGTTTCGCTCAATAGTGTTTTTTACATGATTTGCGTTGTGTTTTCGCAAATCGCGTCGCCTGTACTTGGAGATCTGTTCATTGAGCAGTCGGTATTCCCTCATAGAGGTTGGAGACTGCACACATAGTTCTCGTCGATCCCTCATAAGACCGAGAGTTTGTTCTGAGAGAACCTGAGATCTATCACTAGGGTGGGTCTTGAAATACTTCGACCCTACCTCGTGGACAGTTGTTACCATCCTGGTGTTATACTCGTCCACTGACGTGCACGATTCTAGGTACACAAAACGGTTTTGCAGCTCAAGTTGAAAGTTTTCGGATCCCTGAATTAAGATAGGTGTTGGGCGAAGCGTAGACTTCATCAGGCGTGACCGTTCCAGCTTCAGGTCGATATTTAATGTGCCTCTTACAAGTCGGTGATCGCTTCCGGTTTTAAACCTGCTGATCACAGAGACATCCAATGTGTAGGACCGTAGGGACCCACTTTCATCTCGGCGCCGCTTTGCATGCACAGTCTCACGTTGAAGTCCCCCATCACAGAGCTTTAGAGGTATGTATGGCTCTGCTTATGTCCTCATACATAACCTCAACCTCATTGTCAGGATGTGTCGAAGTCGGCGCGTATACCTGTACAACATTCAACGAACACCGTTTGGATATTCTGAGTGTAAGGTACGCTACCCTGGACGCACGCCCCCAACTTGCACAATGTTTTTGACGAGGCCTGCCCCGCCGTTACCATAGCCGCCATCGGTGTGAGGTCCGGGGAGCGCGCCGGCCATGGCACAGGTGCTCCTCGCCCTATCCACCGATCACCGAAGTGATCATCTAAGTATATTATGTATGTCTGTAATATTCTTTATTACCTCGTATCTTCCAAACGGCTGAACCAAATAATACAATTAAGATATCGTTAGATTCGTTTTGATAACCCAAGTATTCTTAAATAAGTGACATTAAAAAAATGGTGGCTGTAAGATGTCACTGTTTGAAGTATCAAGAAATAAAAATAAATCGAATAATGCAATATGGGTATCAAACTAAAGAGCTCAGCATAAGGATTTCAAAAAGGTATAATATCATGATACCTTTTTTGATGGCAGGCAGCTTTTTAATTTTAAATTTATAATAGTTTAGTGGTCGGTAATAGAAACATAAAAAACGGTATTAGAAACAAACATCATCCATGCGTCGGTAATAGAAGCAATCGCTATTTTAGATTCAATTGTTATTTATTAAATATTGTGTGATTTAATACTGAATTTACGTACTGAATATCATAGGATATTTAATCATGTTAAAGAATAAATTAAAACACCTTTTCTAGCATAACAACATATATCTAATTTTCTGAAGTTCATCCAAAGTCGGCTTAAACTGGCGGTAATAGGCGCGTTTACCTTACTGTGGACAAAACAGTTCGTGTGGTCTTGCGTTTAAATAGCATTGTATAACCCCTTATACTGCCAATAATGGTTGGATTGGATGTAATATCACTTTTCACACCATTGATTATAAAATAATTTTAAACCACCGCATTGTATCTGAATCATGGTTGCTCTTGACCCCGATGTCGATGATAATGATACCTGAGTCACATGGGTATTCAGACCAGGAAGAATTAGTGTCCTATGTGTAACCGATCATGGAATAAGTCAACTAACAGCCTTATTGAATCACTCAATACCTCAATGTGCTGCTTATTATTCGTTGACAGAATCATGTCATTGAAGCCTCCACACTGTAGAGATAGCTATAGATAGGACTACTTGCTGGTCACAGATTCTATTGTCACATTTGATACCACTGTCATTCATCACTGCCACAAGTTCCCCATTTAACTTGGGTGATACTAGAAGACGTCAGTTCGAGAGGGGATCTTGTTTCTTCAACATGGTAGCTTTTAGGTCTGCATTGATGATCTACATCAGTGAGAATAGCTGACCAACGTGTAGCTATGCTCTCATATCAGTATATAGAATTACAAGTAGTTTGCTTACCATCCTGACCTAGGAGCTCTTCGCCGTCTGCTGGCAGAGAGCTATCCTTTACCTGGTGTTGTTTTATTGACGAGGTACCTGTTCTTCCGTAGTAGTCTGCCCCCCCCCCCCTCTCTTTCTGTCTGACTGCATCTCTGTCAGGCAGAGTCGATGATCGGCTGTGGATATTAGAATTGGAGGAAAGGAGCGGCGCCTGCTTTTATGATTTCTCGAGCATCGGCTTGATCGACTCCGATCATGAGGCGAACGGCTTCTAGTTGTGTGACTTGAGTCTGTTCCATCCTCGTCTTCCGTAAAAGCTCCATGAATCCCTTCTCGCTGCATAACATGCGGCACCACTAGCTAACCTCTCGTGAAAGCATATGCATGGTGTGGTACCTATTTTATAGGTGGTCACAATATCCTGTCGCGTTACATGCGGGACCACTAGCTAACCTCTCGTGAAAGCATGTGCGTGGTACCTACTTGTAATAGGTGGTCACAATATCTTATCGCGGAACACGCGGCACCACTAGCTAACCTTTCGTGAAAGCATATGCGTGGTGTGGTACCTATTTTTATAGGTTGTTACAATATCCTATCGCGTTACATGCTGGACCACTAGCTAACCTCTCGTGAAAGCATGTGCGTGGTGTGGTACCTATTTTTATAGGTGGTTACAATATCCTGTCGCGTTACATGCGGGACCACTAGCTAACCTCTCGTGAAAGCATTTGCGTGGTACCTATTTGTTATAGGTGGTAACAATATCTTGGTGCGTAAAATGCGGCACCATTAGCTAACCCCTCGTGAAAGCCGAAACATGGTAGTTACCTATTTGTTATAGGTAGACACAACATCGTTCTCATGGTTAACCTCTCGTGAAAACTCCAGAGACTAGTGTGTGTAATAAAATTTGTCGAAGGTAGACACAACATCGTTCTCATGGTTAACCTCTCGTGAAAACTCCAGAGACTAGTGTGTGTAATAAAATTTGTCGAAGGTAGACACAACATCGTTCTCATGGTTAACCTCTCGTGAAAACTCCAGAGACTAGTGTGTGTAATAAAATTTGTCGAAGGTAGCCACAACATCGTTCTCATGGTTAACCTCTCGTGAAAACTCCAGAGACTAGTGTGTGTAATAAAATTTGTCGAAGTAACATCAGGGGCAAAAAACTGCGTTTAATTAAGCTAATAGAAGTTATCAAAACATACCGCTGTTTCTAAGACGGGACCTATTCATGTGTTTTTCCAACTCTAGAATCCGTGGACTCAATTATTTTCATTTTCTCTTTTCATATTTTCCCATATTTAATTCAAATTGGGCGTACTATAATAACTGAAAAAATACTGTAAAAGGACTGTAAAAACGATTATAAAATTCGAAAATAAAATGAAAATAAAATTTCGTGACAGCACGTTTTGCACAAAAAAGCACAATGACATTGCCAGTGGTGGACAGATGGAGCTAGGGACGTACCACAGAGAATGAAGAACGCGCTTATCTTTAAACATTGTGACGGCAAGTAGCACAGAGCACGTACTACATAGTACAAAATATGAGGACGAGATTACGGAACATAATATACACACAAAATATATTGACATTTTACGTTGGTGAAGCAACCCTTTATTACCTACTTACAGTGGACTTATTATTACAGGGATAGCCAACAAATTAAAAAGAAACAAAATTTGTTTATACTCAATAGAAAGGAGATCGCCAAAATTGGGCAAGCTTCATTGTTCATTACAGAATCCGTAATACGTAAAAATAAACTAGATTTTTGCCTGATTAAATATAACAAAGAATAATATAAACTTACAATTGGAATGTGTTTAAAAGTTAAAATTAGTTTATTCCAATGAAATATCGATTTTATGAAAAACTTTCATAATTACAATTTTCACTCTAAGCAAACGAGGAACTATTAAATAACAGGAACAGGTAAATAATTACAATCATAAAAATATTACCGAGAAATCGAACAATTCCATTTTTATTCCAATCATTCATGTTCGATTTACATTAACAATATTGGAAGTCAAGCTACTTATTGCTAGTCATAATTATAACAAAGTGAAACTGTCAATCACAAAAGATTACTCGTTTTCATACTGTAGTATCATTTGCTTACGGATGTGTTTTCTTTCTTGGTTCTTTCGGTTTAGGTTTTTCTTACGAATGCGGCTTTGTTTTACGGACTTGACGATTTTTGCTCTTGCAAACGACCTCTCATACCTCGTACCTCGGAAACCGAATTTACTGAACGATTGGATGATGAATTGCCTTAATTACGGAATTGCAACCTCTGCAGTAATCATATTTAACCATTGCTACTATTATTTCTCTTTAACCTCATACAATTTTTGAAAACTTGTTTGAGTTAATGACATAATATAATATATTAACATTACATTATAATTACATTACATATAATATATATTTGTATAAAGTAACATAAGAATCACTTATAAGTGTAACGTATGTTACATTAAATCACCTTCATATATAAACACAAATGCACATAAAATAGTTATATCATATTATAGTTATAGAATACAAAGAAAACCGAAGTTTGCCGAGGGTCATAAATAAAGTGGCAGCAAATAAGTCCTACTGAACATTTTGCGAGCTACTTGCTCCGCGCTAATTTAGTAGATGTTACTTCAAGTTCTACTATTCTACGAAAGTACAATGTCCTTATAGTATAGAGAAATAGAGCTTAGAGCTTGTTCGTAGTCATAAAAAATAGATTTCGAAGTACCTTTCTATTTTTTAAATAAATTCATCGGCTTTTCAAGAATCAAGACACAAATAATAATTTGCTATTCAGAATATAGTTTATCATATAGTTATAGTTTTTCATTGCAACCGCCTTCATTTGCTGTCCAACTGCCCTAAGGTTGACTGGCAGAGAATGCTAGCATTAAGTCCGCCTTTTGTCCTAATACATTTTGTATGGTTCAAAAAAGTTTAAATAAATAAATATTAAACAAAGTAATTGACACTAACTATATATCTTTCCATTAAGTTTGCCCATTTTACAAGGATGTTTTCTTTATTTTCGTTTTCTTTGTTTTGTTTGTTTCCTGCTAGCAACAAAGGAACTGCGTTCTTTAAAATATTAATGTCCAGTAATAAAACTCAGTAAATGTCCTTGGACATAGAACCCCAATTGTCTTCTTTATCAATTTGAAATTGACCCGATGTGGTGGGTTTTGGATCGTCAATTTAAAACTATGTACATGGAACTGGTACGGGAAAATTGACATTTCGAGGCACAGGTCTTATTGCTGAAGACCTTAAGTTGTATTGAACAATGTGTTTTACTTTTGGGTGTATGCCATTTATTACAGTGACACAAAAATAGTAATCAGAAACGTGATCTATGGGCTCAGCCCATATTATGTGATTAGCAAACGGTATATGACGTAAGGAAAGAATTGACTTGGAAGCAAGTTCTTTCTTTCTTTTTCTTCTCTCTTTCTTGGCCCGCAACGCATCAGTTATGCCTTAGGTGATGCTGATGTCCATGGGCGACGATAGCCATTTACCATCCAGGTGGATCGTTAGCTTGTTTGCTGGCTATTTCCATAAAAAAACTCCAATCTATACAAATTGTTACACATAATATGCAACGAATATGTGTTGTATATATGTCTTGATGAACAACTGCAAAAAATAAATACGCACGGTAACACTTTAATATAAATTTGCTCCTTTGTTTATTAAAAGTTAGTTCAATATAAATGTTCAATAAAATTGTTAAAATCAATAGTAAAATTTTCTACATAATAGTCATTATCACAGTACTTGGCTAAAATCAGAAAAAATTAAATAAATGATAGAAAATTAATATTAGTCAATGTTTTTTACGGCTATGGACATGGGTTTATCGCTATTATACCAAATATTATGAACTTGACCTTTTTGTAATAAAGATAGGTAGTAGGTACAAACAATATTATCTACCAGAATTCATGTGGCATGACCACTGTTGACCGATGTATTTTTTTAGTTATAACAAAGTATTTGAATAACCATATACATATTTATCGTGAATAACGCATTTTTGTACGGTTTTCACTAATAGATTGTGTGATCCCTGAGGAAGGTTTAGGTGTATAATTTATTATGGTTTTATGTAAATTTACCGAAATCCAGGCGGCGAAGCTGCGGTTGGAAGCTAGTTTATTAATACTAGAGAAGAGGTCCTCTCGGCACTCAAAATTCGACCGTATTTGAAATTGTCAAAGGGTACACATACACATACTTCATAATAAATTTTTTGAATGTTCTACTGCTGGTTATATTACTTAATTTTTAAATACATGCAAAAAAGGAATGAATAGACGTAAAATGAGGATTTTTCCAGCGACGATGACAATATACTCGTATATTTGAACCCACAACCTCCGGTTCAAGAGAACCGATCCCTTCCAGATTAGTCCATAGGGTACGGTCGATAGAGATTTGACAATAATATTGGACACTTTTTACCAATTTTTATTAATATTACTATAAATTATATGTATTAATATTAATTGTAAGTATCTTGATACTAAAGCATTTATTTTATCGCTTTGTCTTTTAAACAACAAAAATTGATCACAAGCAGTGGAATCGATATGCGAGTTAAAATAACAGTGGCCCATTCGACCGAAACCGGTCCAAGCCACCCCCGTAACTGTAAATCGTTTTTTACCCACTGCATTCCGATGCACCCCATCCCCTTAGTTCGTACCGCGGTCCGCGCGTGAATACTATCAAGCCGCATAGAAACCAATGCATGCTTGGAATAATCTGATGAGTTGGGCTTGAAATTTTTGTTTGAGGTTTTAGATTTTTAAACTAACGTTGATATGAAAAGTTAGATTTTGCGTAAAAATAAGATGATTTTTATACCTATTTTATATTGATATTATATTGTTTGATGTTATACTGCGGTAAAAAGTAAGAAAAATCACTTATTCTGTAATAGTATTATGGTAACCTTACTACAAAGGCACATGTATCAACAGATTTATATGAGTAGCATAGAGTCCAGTAACCTTTAAAAGGAAGAATTAGGCGCCTGAACCTGACCCATGTCTCTCATTGACAACATGGAGGAAAGAGAGAAAAGAGAAGAAGTGGTTGGTGTGATCTCAAAGATAGTTCTTCTTCTATTCGAATAATACGAAACGAAAGATAATTTAGACTAAGTTCACGAAACCCAAATGTCGTTGAATATATGACCTACAAAATGTATTACAAGTAAGCTATATTCAGGGTATTGTTCAGGGTCCTGAGTTCGATTTCCAGCGAGACGGAAAGTTGAATGATGGGTGTGTGTTCTTGTCTCTGTATGTTGTCCATGGCACCCACGACACAGAGAATCCTAGTGTGGGGCTATGAGTGTGAAAAGTTACTATTATTATAATATATAATTGTGTACCTTAAATAATTATAGTACACACATTACACATATTATTAGTGCTACACATTTAATTTACTTGTGCTACACAATAAAACAGTTACCTTACGTAGGTATAATGAGGATATTTTATGTACAAAATTACTTAGCTTTAATTAATTAAATTAAATAATAATATTATCTTTGTAATTTTAACATATTCCTCACATGTATTTATGTGTACTTTTACATAAAGTGGTGATGTTTTTACTTAAAACACAGTTTTTTGCCATTATATCTTTTTTAGTCGATTTTATGTAAGAAGGTAATTAATTAGGTGACGTTTAACTCTAATAACCCAGATATAAACTTCATTCCTCAGATATCAATGAAAGGTGCATGTCATAATATTCTGTTCTACTTAAAAAACTGGTTTTTGGAAATCGCAACAGGCAACAGCGAGATCATTGTTTCCGATGCATTAGAACACAGGATTTTTTGCTATAGATAATGCAGCTTCTTTGGTAGGGATTTCTCGGAAACAGTTCTGAGGGCTAAAGTTGCGGGTGTGTGCGTGCTTCTTTCATATCACACCTGAACAATGCGTGTATGTGTGCGTTGTCGGCCGGTCGGTGTAGTGCTGTATACCACAGAGAAATTGTAAGTTAGAAATGCCTCTGCTTTGCATGAAAATGAGTATCTATTCAGAAAGTTGTGTCAATTATTGGTCTTTTAATAAAGTGTTGCTTTCACTTTATGTTGCAAATGTTGCTAATACATAGTTGCATTGGTCAGTTGACTCATTTTATGAAGTCGCTAAAAATTAATAATAAACATTACTACTACTATATTGTTACTATTATGTTAAAGTCTTAAACTTAACTCGTGCCTAAGCAGCCTTAAAGTAATGGTTTATGTGGGCCTTTTTTAAACGTTAGTTTACATGAAAAAACTGTCAGATGTTGCCAAGATTAGTCAAAATTAATCGACATTAGGATATGCGTCGAAACAATTTTACACGAATAAGACCCTGAGCCTAGTTTAGCCATTTCTGTTAGAAGCTTATTCTGTGGTGATGCGATGTTGCTAGATGCATTTTTTTGAACTCTCGTGAAATTGACAACGTCGCTCGCGCAATTTGAATGCTCTGTTCGCTCCCGATATTTGGTTGTCTTGAATAAATGGGATAACCGATAAACTATTGCAAAACTACAGTAAATCATCTAACTAAAGTAAGAATTAACTAAAAACTTGAGTAATTAGTAAGCACTAACCTGAATAAGGCTGTTTTAGAGGACTGTAAAAACCTTTTTTATTTTGAATAGAAGCAAACAGGCTTAGCTATCTACCTGATAGAAAGTTTAAGCGTGGTTGTTGGCTATTCTTTGCTATTCCTATTCAGTGATAGGTATATAATTGTTGTTTTTTATTAATTATTTTTAACATTTTAAACATTAATAATTATTTTTAATTTCTTGGTGTGGTTAAAAATTCATTTTTTGTCATTATAATTAAAAAAATTCTATACATTATATTTTTTTCTGTTTGTAAGGCTTCTTGCTAAATGAGTTTTTCTTTTTTTCCATCGACCTATTTCTTTATTTATTTATATAAGTAACTACAAACGAGGTGACGATCCACCTGATGGTGGCTACCGTTGACATTAGCGACACCAAAGGCATTAATGATGCGTTCCCGGCCAAGAAGGTGAGAAAAAAGAAAGAAAGAAAGCACTGGCGTTCAAGCACTCAGCTGGACGTCAAGCAGAAGGGTGTTAGATGGTAACTGACCAGGCAGACCACGAAATATACCTAAGAAGTATTTTCTTTTATTCATGTAGGCACGTAGGTATTACCGAGGAAAATACACTGAGTCTTGTTGGTCTCGAGGCATTAAAAGTATTAAAACACTGTTTTCAAGAACTACAAAGCTTTTATGACCATTTTCTTGTCGGTATTTCCTTGCATATTTTAACATCGTTGGCTCCTCAACCAATTTACCCTTCTGTATACAAATCTAAACACTAACAAATATCGCAATAAAGCAACACACATATGACGATTAAAATCTAAAATGGCGATTAGTAATCACTAAATAATAACATGTTTGGTGTCGGCTCTGGTTAGACAAAACGGGAGCGTTCGGCGAATTCATTCAACCAATGTGACCCCGGAGTCAAATCGGAGACTGAATATAATTAGATCACAAACTGCAATTTATTACGTCATGTGAGATCTTGACTTTTAGATATAAATTGTTAGGGAGAAGGGTTTTTTAAATTATATTTTTTATGCTGCAGTCATAATTATTGTTGAAGTTATTCAGTAAAAATATAGACTTTGAAACCGGCCAAGTGCGTATAAGGCCATAGTGTAGGGTTCTGTAGTTTTATGGTGGTCGGTCTACTATAACTCATTTATTTTTTACGCCTATCTAACTGTGATAGTTTTACTTGTAACTGCGTTATACATTACTACATGAGGTGAATTTTTCTCATTTTTGGCAAGGCCCCCCTTGCCTTGAATCCCCACATTATGGGATAAACGAGAATAAACCTTGTCGGCGTTTTAGATATTCATACCACCCATTTCGCCAAATACCAAAATACAGCTTTCTATTAGTCTAGTATGAGTTTCTAAGATAATCCTGAGACGGACGTTACTTACATGGGAAAACTATAAGTGTTAATACGGAGCTCCTAAAATTTAATTAATTTCTTGACCTCTCTTCCATTCCCTGTTGACCATTAACGATGCGAAAAGATTTCAGTCGTCGTGTACATACATTTTTTAGGGTTTCGTATCGTCTCTTTACGAGAGAAGAACAAAAGTTAACTTTACCATGATTTTTGGAAATTTAGGGGTTTAATATCTTAGGAGTTACGCCAAAACTTTGGCGCGATCAAGGTACCTAATTATGGTAATTGGTAGCGGTAAGCGATGCGAGGGCTTGTTCAACCCAAGCAAAGCCAGGGCGAACTTCTAGCTTAGACCACCAGATACAGTAGGTATTCTAGGTCGCCCAAATACCGTCAAAAGTTATCAGAAGTCCGATACAATTTGGATTTTTGGAATATTGTACAACTAGGTATAACTAAAGGTGATCGATTACAAAAATACGGGTATGAAATCGCGAGTACACTAGTATCAATGTAATTGCGAGGTCAAATTATTAGCTACATTATTTTATACTTCGAAACACTGATGTGTTGTTTCAAAACTTACGCAGCACTGATAAGGAATCTTTGTATTTTAACGTCATAACAGTACCGGAAAGATTAACCGCGAATTCCTTGAACAGATAAAAATTTAAGCCGACGCTGTGCGTTCTATTGTATGAATTCCAATAATTGTTTGCAGCTGGAAATATACAATTTTACTAACATTTTAGAGTTCTAAAAAACCTTATCGCTTCTTTTGTTTCTTCAGGTGTTAACGTAAAGTTAAGTTTTACAACTTTTGATCATTATTCGTTTTACAATTCTTCAAATAGATTGTAGGCATTCGCTGTTTTAAGTAATGTTTTTGTACTGTAATAATAATAACTAGTTATAATCATAAAATTATGTATATTTTTTTATTTCTAAATTGATTTAATAAGACATTAAATGTTATCTCAAGATTTCTATAGAACATCAGTAAAAACCACATCTTAATCGGTGAAGCTATTTCTGAGATTAACAGGAACAAACAAGCACACAAACAAGTAAAAATTTTTATAGCATACTATCAATATCTTCCATTAGCAAAATAATACTATCTTCCATTAATGTTCAGAAACTTCGTACCTAGTTTACACAATGACATGTCCAGTGTACTCTCAGCTTTAATTTGCGTGCCGCATTGAGATTGTGTACAAGTGGCCAGAAAAAGGAGACCTAACTTTATTGGCTTGGCCCGGGAGTGTATTTAATACTTTATTACCGGACCGTAAAGCGATATGAATGATACAGTTTAGCCCGGATTAACGCTGTTATTAGCCACTAATCAGTAAATGTACCATTATACGGGCTTACTTTTGTAGATTGCCGTTTTAGTATTGGGACTATCATTAAGCTCAGAGTAGCCGATTTGAATGAGTTAACTGGAATTTAACTGACAATGAGCTAACTTACAATTGTTTTATTGTTTGGTCTTATTCTTACTCCATAACGTTAAGTTTGTAATTTTATAACTTATACTATGAGTCATTGCAATAGTAATGTATTTTGTATCGTTTTGAATGGATTTCTTGTCGTGGGATAAAACTACGTAGATGATTAACTTTAATAAATGGTTCTCAAATTTAATAACTATGGTCCTAACTTTTAAATTCCTATCAACATGAAAAGAATAGGACTGGCGAAGGAACGCAATGTAATTAATTTTTTTTTATGCTTAGAGCAGGCAAACGAGCAGACGGGTCACCTGATGGTAAGTGATCACCGCCGCCCATGGATATTAGCAACACCAGGGGCGTTACCAACGCGTTGCCGGCCAAGAAGATGACGATAGACCCGCTTCTTGAAGGACCCCATGTCATACCTTAGAGGGAACACCGACATAGGTTGTTTGTTCCAATAAGTATTAAAAATGTTTTACAATAAAAAAATTACAATTCAAAGATTTTAGACGATTATTTTCTTACGTTATCTAGATTTGTTTCTTTTAAAGTTAACTAATCCTGTAACAATGGATTTATATTTATTAATGGCCTGCTCAGTATTCAAATGATATAATATGTATATCCGTAGATAACGTAGATACCTAGGTAGGTATCCGTTTACGTGTTTCGATCAACCTTTAAACCTACCTACCAAGGATTTATAAATTATCTACATATAATATTAGCTATATAATAAATCAATATCTAGTCTGTACTAAGTTGGAAGCCAGTAAAATTTCTAAGATGCAAATGACTTCCAGAAGTTTGATTTAGATTCAAATTAGCCTCTGTGAAATATGATAGCCAGTTTTACACCGATTTATTACTGTGATTTGAGACTTGCAAGTCGTAGAAGGTACTTCCTAGTAGTAAGTATACCTCTACATACATATATTTAGGAACTAACACTCGGTACGCGCTAATCTCAGGAACTACCGGTTCGAATTTAAAAATTCTTTTTGTGTTTGATAGTCCATTTACCGAGGACGGCTATAGGCTATATGTATAACGTCATATATTTTAGTAGGTAGTTAGTTTTTTCCACAAATTAACGTGGATAAAACTGCGGGGCACAGCTAGTATAATGTAACATATTTAAAATACCAAATTATTTTTTAAGCAACAAAGTATTAAATACTGTCAATGTAAAGTAAATGTAACATTATGAAATACCTTGGACTTTTGATACTATAGCATCTATATAGATGAAAATTGAATATTGTCTGTCAGTATCTTAACTTAACTGTCAAATACAGTCTGGATAATTTATAACTTGGATACTGGATTACTTCATGAAAGTTAAGACAGAGGTTGTGTAAAAAGGTTAGCTATTATTGTTTTGTAGTTAGTGCCATGAACATATCATCTAAAACACCAGTATTTACCGGGTAGATCGGGTAGGATCGTTTATGTTTCCGAAGCAAATTCTACTTCCTTCCTAATAGCAAATAAATACAAGTTCGATTGCCTTTTTCATTAATGTGGATTTATTACGAAAAATCGATCACGGAGTATTTTTTAATTGTAAAAAGTTTAAGCGAATAAAATTATTACTATAATCGAACTTTCAATTAGGAGGAAATCCCTTTTTAAATTAATTATCGATTTTTTTAAATCGATAAGAAATATTAAAAATAGGTACTTAAGTCATTGGTATCGACCAGCTCTGCGATCGAAAGACTATAACTCTTTCAGGGTGTACTTTACAATGACAATATAATGTTTTGTGTTCTGAAATAAATGTATGTAAATTAGTTATACTAAGTTTAAAATATTTTCCTGTACTTTTTCTCATGAACTTTGTCTGTACCAAATCTTGGACTCTTACGTGCTTGCAATATTCTTAAAAAGGGGTACAACTCTGACGACGGCGGATTACTAGTTACAGATTAAAAATTACCCGCACATGTATCTAAAAGGTGATTTTCACGTCCGCATAAGACATTACAAACAGGCAAGGTCCGAGTATAAACATTTTAAATAATTAATATCGAAATAAAAAAATATATATACTTGAACAATGAACCTAAAACTAAAATCTTTAAAAAATATAATATAAAAACTAAAATATCCAAATTAATATCCAATGTAGGTAGGAAAATATATAAAAAAATCCTCCGCTAATAACTAAATCTAGGACCCTTGTAGGGCAACGCAAGGTCTCATTTATTTGGGTTACGCATTCGTCAGTTATAGTTAAAAAAGAACTTCGTTTTTAATATTTTAAAATATTCGATTGTAATGTTTCTAATCTTTTTAACCACAAGTACCCACATAGAAGATTATAATGATAAAATTAATTGGAAGCTAGTTTGAAAACGTAAACATTACAGGGGATAACTATATTCAGATTACTTCTATCAGCCATATATGTATCTAAAAATATTACAATAATGACAAACTTGCGTTGGACACATTGATTTTACGTAAGTACTTCGCTTTGGAAGCAGCTACTATATTCTATTAATTCTGTAGACCATCCCTCGTAATGAAATCCTTTAGTTTATAGAGCGTGATATGTATAGATAAGCGCAGTCCGAGTGTAAAACAGCAGGGGAGGATGTGTAGCTATCGGCATAGTCCGAGAAAATCGATTTGGGCACCCCTCATAGTTTGCATGGTCCTCGTTCGATACGCACCCCGTTTTCGCTTTTGAAATTACATCGACTTCAACAATATACGGAAATTTTACTAAGTAGTAGATTAGTAGACTCTTAGAAATTTGGCACGTATAAAATTTGGCGTGTTTAAGTAAATTTTTTGTACGAACGGCCCGCCCCCTCTCCCCATCCCTCGATGCAAAATTTTTAGGCCACAGCGCTCGGCCGTTTATACATGTTTTGTTACAGGTTTCGGTCGATCGAGAACTTAACTTCTCTCGTTATCTAATCTAATATTTGATAAGAAACCTTTACATTATATTAGGTGCACTTAAAAAACTTACTAAAATTAAATTCGATTAGTACACAATAACTTTAGCTAGTATTTCCAGCTCATTCATATTATATATGTGTATATTGTGTATAATATACAATCATATGCTAGTTATTGCTGCGTTTAAAAGTGAAACAAGAACTTAATTAATGTATTGTACTTAAAGCAAGATTTTCTTGTTTGCTTGTTATTCAACTAATATATCTAAACAAGGAGTGTGATGTGTAAAAATTATTTATACAACCTTGAGACTCGCGTTTTTTTCATGACGTGGTGATATCATTTAACTTTTGTTCTATTTCGGTCATTGACTTTGAACGAGGAAATAGCATTTAGTAATCACCATCGGACAATGTGAACGTACGTACTAAAGAACATAATGTGATGTGGAAATGTAACAATTCAATTAATTAAATCAAAACCAAAGAAACTCCTTTATGTTGAATTTTGTCAAAATTTTCCTGGCTTAAGTATCCACTTTAATTTAACGTATTTATAGATAATCGATGAAGTTTTCAAAAGGTTTATTCAAGAATAGCAAATAAGAAAATAGCAACTATTTAAGCATGACATTAAAATAGGTTTTAAAATTTAGAAAATACGTCGCAAGGTTCCAGCGGCCCGCATTGTAAGGGTGGGTGCTATCGCTGTCCTACTCGGACGCAGCATCACCGGACATTTCGACCGGGCATTTCAATTTTGAGAAAGAGTAGGACCGGGTTCGTCCCCCGCGCCCCTTCCGCCTCTGTATGCCATCTCGCTCACACCAAGGACGCACAAAAGGACGAAGGAGCGATAACTTCATCACCGCGCGCCGGTCTCACTCGCTCTCACGCATCGGTGGGGGACGACGTTGCGAATTGTTATTGAAGTCATGCCCCCGAAGGCGACTTCGGGAAGGCTGTCAGTTGCTAGTAAACGTTCGCAGCGTCCGTACCCGGCGGCTGACCCGCGGTGCCTCCGGACCACTTCCACTACAAACTATAACGCAACGCTCCCTCGCGAACACAAACAAGTGCCAAGTTAAAACTTAACGTCTTCGCTGTGATTTAAGTTCGTTCGAGACATTGTTTATGTTGTTTTGTTTCCGAGTGACATTAATAAAGTAAAAAAAAACTTTTTGAGCACCGAGGCGATCAGTGAACAATCGTAAACATTCGAGCGGTCGTGGACTGGGACGTAAATAAGTTTGTTGATTGTTGTGTGTGGCTCGCGGCTCGCGCCGAGTGTTTACAGCGCGCACGTGGTGCGCCGCCCGCCCGCGCGGCGATGCCGCGAAAAACTTTCTTCGGAAACATTGCCCTCGATTAAGTTGACTCGCGAGTCGCGAGGGATGAGGCCGGAACCGCGACCATGAATATAACCTGTAGCGTCTGATTACTGCCTCGACTACATGTACGTCGACGCGAGGAGTGTCGTTTTTTTATTATTTTTTTTTCGTTGGAGGAGACGGTGCTCTCCGCTAGATTAATGATTTAAATGGCTAACAGCAACGCCGTATCGTCGACCTTACCGTCGAGGGACTACCACTGTAAGATTTGTGATCTTTATTTGGACAGTGTCGACTCGTTAGAGGTACATCTGCAGTATCATAAAGAAAATTTATATGTGAAATGGGGTACGCAAAATTCGCAAAATGACACCGAGAATAATAACGGTACTAAAATAAAGAACGAGACAACGGTGTCGGCTCCTGCCGACTCGAGTGACAATATGATCACCAAGCCGAGCCCCGAGTTCCAGCAGCGGGCGACGCCGGAGACTTCAGCTCAGTTCCCGCACCCTGCTACGCCACAAAGCTACCACAGTGCACCATCACCGTATCAAAATCCAGATCAAACAAATTTTTCACCGAGTACTCAATTTGGTAACAATTATTCACATTCTGGCTTTGCACAAAATCAACATCCAGAGCAAATCACCTGGGAGCAATCTCAATATAATCAAGATTATCATAAACCTAATCGATTTCATCCCTATAATATGCAAGAACGAGTGTCGCAAGTGTCTTCGTCGAGCCCTTTATACGGTCAGCCTTTAAATCAGCCGACTCCATCACCTTCACCGAATCAATGCGATAAATGTGGTTTCGTGTGTGACTCCGCCGTCCAACTGAATGAACATTGTAATTCAGCTCACGCTGGTACAAGTGCAGCTCCAACATCGACACCTATGGGGTTCCAACAATTTGCCGGTAAACAATACAATAATTCTGGATATCAAAATGAAAATGTTAAAATTAAAGAAGAACATGAAGAATCGTCGGACATATTAGATTTGGACTCACAAAAGGTTGTGTACCAAGGAAACGAAGGAGAACAACAAAATACGACCTACGAAGAAACGCCAACACCTGGTCGTGAAGTAAATACACGCACAGTGCCCATGATGCCCTGGGAAACTCAAAAAACATACGCAACTCCACCTATTAATGGCGAAGTCTCTCTATTTAAAGATCAAAAAATGTTTGCCGAGCAGAAAGCTTATTCAGCCGATACAAAAATGTATCACCCTGATCAAAAATTTGCTTACACGCAAGACAAATTTCTCAGTGTTCATCATGATCAAAAGCCATTTATGCACGTTGAACAAAAGATATATCCAGGTGTTCAAATGCCACCTTTAACGGACTACGCGGGAATAGTTGCATCGTCAAATTCAGATATGAAGCCACCATATCGGCCTTATGATTCCCCGACGGCACCACAAATTACAAGTACACAACCTGCAAATCCAACGTCCTCCGCTTTGCCATCTATGGGCGGTAAGGGTGCCAACTGGAAATCTAACGAGGCAAGAAGACCGAAAACTTATAACTGCACTGCTTGTAATAAATGGTTCACAAGCTCGGGACATCTGAAAAGGCATTATAATACAACACTTCACAAAAATGCAGTGAGATCATCGGGCCAGCCAGATCCGGCCACGATGCCTATATCAAACCATCATCATCCGAGCCGCGACAACTTGCAACGTGCTCAACAACAGAGTGCAGATTCCAACACGCAAAGTCCTGTCCCTTCAGAGGATGGGAGAAGTGTCGACGAGAGCGTCCTACAGTCACCCTACGCAACGCAGAGCTTCGACCGGTCTCATCGAGTGGCCACCATGCAGTCCAAGTCACCATATACGCATCTTCAACAGGGTAATTTAGATAATAATTTCACTAATAATCCATTAGCTAATCATTCTTTACAGCATCAAATTGGATCACATCCGATTAATATAGGTAGTCAACCGCCGGGTATAGGGATTTCGAATGATAGTAGTCATCAAGGGACAAAGGGTGCAGTAATTTCAACTACGTCGAATCCCCCAAACGGGGAAGCAGGTCCCTCTGTTTCTCAAAATCATATGAGGGGCCTGCTATCAGTGTCAACCAGCAATATTTCAACTCCAGTCCTAACCCAGAGTACGCCGGCCCTTACGGCGCACACCCTTCCGCCGTTCAGCCATTTGGGGGTCAACCCATACAACCCGAGGTCTACGGATCCTTTGGGGCCTTCAGTGGTGGACCCCACGCACACCCCATTATATTTGGGTCAGAATTTTCAGCAGACTATAGCACCGAGTTACCCAAACGGGATGGCCCCCCACGTTATGGATATGGCTATCAACAATCTGCCTATAGCCAGTCCGGCTACTTTTGGTGAATCAGCACCTGAAGAAGTCGAAGTTATGGAACAAGAAACGTCGAATCAGCCTGCCGTAGGGCGGCTGCCGAGTTTTGCGCAGCTCCAAACGCAGAGCTTTAGCGTCTATGTTTCTAACTATATTACATCACCTAACGTGGGGGGTCAAATTGTCGCTGATGAGTCTACCGCGGGTTATATAATCGTCGATCCAGTCCATTCATCAACACAATATTCTGGTAGTCTTGATATCAGTGGACACAACATGGACTACGATTATAACTATTCAGCTAGAACAAACAAAGATAATGTTGTAAATTACAATACAGATAACGTTAAGGTTTATCCGTATGCTTATGCGGTAGGGGGTAAAACCATAAAGCGGGAAGACGATGACATGCGAACTGACTCGAGCGAGCTTCAGATTTTGAAGATAGAAGATATAATGGATTATGCTAATAAAGAAAATTATGGGGCACAGATGAAATCTCCAGCGAGTCCAGAGAGTGCGAAAGCTGAAAATGATAACCACGGCTCTCCCTCTATATCGTCGACTGTGCCGAGTACACCATTAACTGAAAGAAACCAGTTAAAGAAAAGCGTGCCGGTGACCGTGCACAAGTGTTTTGAATGTGATAAGCTGTTTAATAAGGCTTGTTACCTCACACAACACAATAAGACATTCCATTCGGGTGCTAAACCTTTTAAGTGCGATCGTTGCGGTAAACGTTTTTCAGACGACGTTTCCTACGAGGGTCACTATCTAAAGCACGCAGACAATAAGCCATTCAAATGCAACGAATGTCCGAAGTCGTTCAACCATAAAACTGATTTGCGCAGGCACATGTGTCTGCATTCCGGTTGTAAACCTTTCGCGTGTGATCATTGCGGCAAAGGATTTATACGAAAAGATCACATGGTAAAGCACTTCGACACTCACATTAAAAAAAATCAACGCTCGTCTTCATCGTCTGTATCCTCGACATCGCCATCTTCTTCTACTTGAACTATTCATATCAACCTCGTATCATTCTAAAGAAAATTGTTAGCATACACATATCATTTACGAGATAAGAGAAACATTGCAATAACGTTTTTTGTTTTACTTTATATCGGTAGTTAATAATGTTATATCGCGCTCCGCGTCGCGCACTGTGTTTTGTTGTAAATCTGTTATGTCCTTATTGAACAAACGTGGCCGAGACTCCGGACTTCGGCGTGTTCGTTTAGTCCGCCAGTTCTGTTTTTTTCTTGCTCATTCAATCTAACCTTGCTTTCGATGCAAGGTGACTTTATATGTCTGGGTGTCTGGGCGCTAAATGTATAATTACATGACGTTGGATTAATATTGCGCGATATTTTTGACGATCCATATCATTTTCGCATATGAAAAATTGGAATGATCTTAGAGTTAACAGTTAACTAGATAAAAACGTTATAGATTATATTGTCATTTTAATATGATTGTCATGTACATATGTTATATGACGCCATATATTATTCTTATCTTTTTGTTAATTGTAAATTTTTGGACCATAGATGGTTTGAGTTTAGTTAAATTACTATGATTTGCCTATAATTGTTAATGTTAAAGAAAGCTTTGTGTGTATTTTGAGAAGCATTTAGAATAATTTTGTAAATATTAAAATTTGGGACTCTATTGCCAGACATTTATTTAAGTAGATGATATTGCGGTGTCGTAACATAATTATTTTAATATTGAAATTACGAGATAAAGTATTGTTATTCTTATAAATTAAAACGATTGGTACAAAATGAGACTTATTCAAGGTAATGAATTAAATAAATTGATTTTTGATATCCGAATATACGATGACTTTGGCAACATTACGATTTATAGATATTGTGTATTGGATAACTTTAAAAACAGTTTTATAGGGTAGTATCTAATCGTATATGGGGAAAGCGCCTTCGCGGGTGTCAGAACTATTGCAGTTATATTGGAAATCATTGTATCACTAATTAAAATTACTGTTTTGAAATCGCTGGATAAGGGTTATATGTTGGTCATGGGTGCCTTCATCACATGCGTCATAAAAAGAGACGTCATTCAGTCCCGATCTATTGAAAAAAATGTAGTCGCTTTTGGTGACTTTACCTTATATTGTTCAAAACCCAGTTGTAATTTGTCAATCAATACATTTATCGTCCCTTAAGTTTATTCGATGATTACGGGATCTGTAATAAGTGCGGTCGCCAAAAGCTACTATTGTTTTTTTTCCTTCCAGGCTCGACCTACAACTAATCAGCATTCAGTCGAAAACGCGATATATGAAAGGCTAACCCCCCTCACTGACGTCCGCGGGCTAGGTGCGTACTTAGCATTTTGTTGTAGATGTACTTCAATTATTATACTTGTAATGATATTTTCCGGTGCTTCCTATTATTATTTTTATCTGTTGACGTTTGTTTTAATATTAAGCTAGTTAACTTCTTTGAAATTCTGATCTTTCGTGAAATTTGAATTAATTTATATCCAATTTAAGTTACCAATGAGTTATTTGAACGAATTTAGTTTGTACATTCCTGTTACGTTAGTGGTAGGAAAGTAGTCTTCCTGAACGTTGCCAAATTAATTCCGCCAACTGTCTGTTGCGAAACGATTTAATTTTAACGATTTAGCGTAATGATAATGAAATTCTCTAGCAATAATTTAAAATGATAATGTAAATGTTTTTGTATAGAACTAAATGAAATATCATGATTATCAATTTACGTAGTACGAGGTAAGGGATACGCGGTGGAATACGTTGTACATAATTATACAATGGAACGGATAAATCGCAGCATGGTGGAACATATCACGGCCGCATTGCGCAGGCGTTTCAAAATATTCACCTCGTTATTTATTATTCGTATTTAATTCGGCGGCGAGCGAGACGGATGGACCGGCCGCTATCCGAGCATACAATATCCATTACCCGGGTGCATAATGCGTACGGCCAACCGGTTGAATATTTTGATACGCTCTCAGAAAGTAACCATATCATGACTGTGTCGATTCAGCGTAAGGAACCGTATAGGTATTCATTTATTTTGAAAGTAATGTGCAATATAAACATTGTATCGACTTACTATGTTTGTATTTGAATGTTGATTATATTGCAGAAATATTTTTATACAAGTAGAATTACCCTTACAATGTTGATCTACCTCATCAGTGACTATAATTATATCTCTAACATATTATGTACAAGAAAACTGAATGTTGAATTTTGAACAAGCAATAAAATTATACGCTTCGGATTGTAGTAGTTCTATATCGCTCACTCTATGATATTTTAGATTTATTACTGACTGTGAGTACTTAATGTTGGTTATGAATATGAACACCGACAATCTGCCTTGTGTCAAGAGTCACGAGTATCTGTATTTATTTATGCAGTTTGAAAATACTGTTCCTAAAAGAACATTTGCGAGTCCATGTTGCGGTGGTTTTAATAGCGATATAAGCAAGGAAATATAACATAACTATCTGTATATACTAAACTATACTATGAAGAAATGTACTTAATGTTTAGTTCAAATTTTTTTATTAATAACACAACATGTTCGCTAAGCATCTCACGGCAATAAGGAACTCGATTCAACTGCCGAAGCTGCATAACAACAGATACGCGTGCATCGTATAGCTACAATACAAACATACAATATTATATAATACAAAATACATATTTACAGATTTATACAAACTATTTGCGCAGAATGTAAAATTAATTAAAGTTTTACTATATTGTTGAGAAAATTTTTGTATAACAAAAAATATTTCTTGATAGTAATAGGTAATTTTAAAGTGACACAATATTGGAACTTAACTACCTCAAGTAACGAGTAATAGGGTTAGAAAGTGTTGTGAGGGTGTGGCCCGCGATGCTCCGAATTACTCCCAGTAACTGCATATCTGAGCCTTCGTTACAAGAGTCCATGGGCCCCAGTAGCCTTGCATCCCAGCCTCGCGGGCCGTCTCCCATTTCAGATATATTTAGCGGACATATTTGTCTCTCCTCAACCTGTTTAAAGCACACGCTAGTAGTATCGGTTAGTTATAACTGTGTAAATATTAAACTAACGATAAATTTGTTATTTATCATATTCTATTATCGTATTCATCTATAGACTTGTTTTCGAATAAGTTTGAAGTATGTAGCGATTTCAAGTTTTTAACGGTAGATAGTAAGAAATATATAGTGTAAGATTTTTGTGATGATAATTTACGTTTGTGTATAATGTATTAATTTAAATATGTCAGTTACCAGAAGATTTCTGTTAAATTCAGTTGAGTAAAATCAGAACGGTTAATACGATGAACTGTTGTTTTTTTGTCGATCCCCGGCCTGTGACGAGTGCAGCGGAGAATTGGTTGGACCTATTTCATTTATTGGTTACTTGTTTATTATAAGCGTAGCGCGAAATTAAACTGTTGCTAGAGGAGGTTCAGGTGATACTGCGTCCGTGTTCTTACGTAACTAACGCAAGTGACGCACGACGCATAGTGCGCCGGTTGACGAGCTTCGAATTCGAACGGATCGTTAGTCTACATGATCGATTGATAATTTAATCAGTGTCCCCTGAACTTAATCTAGAATCATATTAGAGTAAGTTTTGACGATAGATTATTCTAGTTTTAGGCGACAGATCTGTCATACGGCTACGGCGACTTTATGACTGCAATGCATTGATGTGACCATATGTTACCAACTTTATTGAATTATTAAAATTGCTTTTTTATTATGAAAATTCCTAAAAATATTTTGATCTCAAGGAATTTGTCATTGACGCCTATAAACATATGGACACACGAAATATCATTATGCGAATATAGCGATGCGATTTTATGTTTCGTTAGGGTTATTATTTTTTGTTTTAATTTTTTTTCTGGATCTATGTTAGTAGTTTATGGTTAAATTGATCAAATGTTTAATTGTGAGGATTCATTATTTATGTGGGTTATCATTAATGGTTTTAAATAATTTAATTAAGTAAATAAATTTGGGATCTATCACGATTAGACAAAGATCTGATTAATAAATATCTTCCGTTACGGCTCCTATGGATGAGTCGTACATACTATGTACGTATATACCATAATGTTTAATGAACTATATGACTTCCTACTGCTGTAGCAGTAGACTGTTTCAGATCTGTCAGTTAATATAAATTTAATGTGAAATAATGTTGTTTTATTTAACCATATCCCGCGAGCGAACTAGCTGTGCAAATATGGATGGATATGGATAAGACATCTTATGGATAAGGCATGTCTGGATCCATAGCCAGGTATGAAGGTTCCTACTTGTTTCTACGTGACTTCATTTCAGCTATGAATACGTAGGTATTCCAAAACTATTTACCATTTACCGCGAAGCGCTGTTGTTGCTTTGTCAATAACGATCTTCAGTAAAAGTAAAATGACTAAAAGTAAGAAGGTAAACTGAGACATAGTTTACATTTATATCAATTCAAAAACTAGTTTTTAAATTATTTATAAAATAATTTTCCTTGCATTTTCACTCTATTTTAAAACAACATGAGTGATCATAAATGCTTATCCCATGTTGTTTAAAGCAAGTCAGTTCAAGAAATTTCATAACAACGAAGTTATTCGCAAGTATTCTAATGTCATTTCACTTAGAAGAAATAATCGGGATGTTGACACTAATTATAAATTAATATAAATTTAGGTCTAAAATATTAGTGGTAACATTTAAAGGCCTAAAATATGATTCTCTTATCGAAATCAATTACAATAAATTAAATATCACTAATTTAAAATGTTAAAAATTGTACTTACTGTCACATGACCTCAAACGCCATTTTGAGAATATGACGTCATTGTTCTTATTTTATATGCAAATTCAATTAACTTCAGCGGACAAATAGTATTGAATATCGGATAGTAACACCAAGCGACGTTTTGGTGGGAAATTTGATAAAGATTTTTATTTATCAATTTTTGTTTTTAAATTGAAGATTATTATTTTTATAATATTTTCTTCGTGAATATTAAGGTTCTGTCTATAGAATAGAATTCTAAAATTAGTCAACATCCCTATTAAATGAATTACAAATTTATTAATGAAATGAATAATTTCTTGTAAAATAATTTGGATCAAATTTTTTTATAAAACTCAAATTACACAAAAATAAAAAAATGTCTTAAAGGTCAATAATTGGTGAAAATATATTCATGCTTGTGATAAAAATAACTTAATAAGCCAGCTGAATACTTAGTTTTTGAATTGATATGCAGTGAGTTATTGTTTCATTAATTTTTATATCAGGAACTAATAGGAATCAGAAATAAATAGGCTGATTTGGCAAAATATTTTATTTTGATTAAGATTTAAAATCAAAGTAACAATCTTCACCTCAATGACGTCATTCAATTATGACTCGATAAATAAAGTATTTTCTAGCCAGCGTTGGAATGCCGGCTTAAATCAGTTTATAAAGATTCTTAGAATTACACACACATACATACTGGTGATTCGTCTTCGATACGCGGCGGCGCACACGAAGACTCGAGTTCCTGAAAACAAAGAAGATTTTGGTAATATGGTGAGTATAGACCTTTAAATCTTGAGTTGTGAAAGCGCCCTTTTAAAGTACGTACGCAATTAAAATTAAAGTATCATTAACTTCAATTTTAAATAATAATATTGACACCGCACCAACATTTTATTTATTTTATTTAAATACTGCTACCATAGGTACTACATCAAAAATTTCTACCTCTGGCAACCAAAGGCGTCTGATAAGACTTAATAACTGCTACTATTATGTCAATAGAGAACTAAATATAGTACCTAACCAGATTGTAAGTGATCACCGAACTTCATATTCGATATTTTAGACCTAGCTGCGATCTTGCGGAACCGTAGAGGCAGTGACGCGAGATTTCAAGATTTATGAGATCGAGATTGCATTCCCTACGCCAGTTTGACAAAGCTGCAAAAATATAATATACGAGAAATACATTAATGAGATAGAACAAGGTTAATTAGGCTAGGTTGAAATTCACTTAAATTATTTGTGACTTCTTCATAATTCTCAAAAATATGTGTTTACGAGACCACTGTGAACAGTGATGGTCTATCACATCACTAGAGAGGAAATATTATTATAGTTAAAGTAGCAGGTTAAAGGAGTTATAGTAGCAGGTATGATGATATTGCTATTAATCTATTCCTTGTCACATAAATTATATCACTGAGCTTAAAAAATACGTATTAAATTATCTTTTTCATACTCAATATCGCAAATAACAAAGCTCATACGGTTTCCCATACAAAAGATTTCAACGAGTGGCTGAAATTTCTAAAATCTATTTTGCATATTTTATTCCAAAATAACTTTCATTTTATGTACTTATTTCATAGAAATATTGAGTACTAATAATTTTACATGGATAAGGAATAGCTTTCAAAAAACAATTATGTTTTGCGGATAACATTCATGCAAAATGATAGATCGATTGATTTGAGGACAATATGTAATAGTAACAGTTTTATTTCTTATCACAGTTTTGGGGAAATATATAAAACTCTTATCTTCAGTCTGTGAACGATTTTATCAGAATATGCAATGATACATTATATCTAAACGACATTAGAAGAAATATTGTCTTAAAAAGCCACACCGATTAAATGCATTTTGCAATAACGTACGAGGAAAAAACATTAAATGTAAGAAAAATCTGTATTTGTTTCAGAACAGTGAAGAAATTTAAACCTTGTTGAGTACTTTTAAAGTCCAGAATAACATGTTCCATTATTGAAATTCCATTTAATTCAAGGTTAAACATTGAACTTCTTTGTTTGGTGCATTCAACATGCAATATTTTTTCTTCTTGTCAAAGTATCGATTGAAAATGATTACCAGGGTGTAATATGCAATGTAATTTAAGATAGTCTTCATTGAGTTAAAATGTAACTACCTCAATCAATTATTACTACAGTATAGATATTATCTATATAAAAAACAAAAATGGTTTCTATCTATGTCCGGTATAGACTTTGAAACCATGCAACCGATGTGCCCCAAACTGGTTTCATTTGAAAAGCGATAACGTAAAGATGGTTTCGGACCATTAAAACAATTTATTAGGCACATTCGGTGCATTCATGAAGTCGATTTCAACTTTTCCCATACTAAAATCATACATTATATCCTTACTGTTACTGTCCTGTGAATTCTTGTGTGTACATAAATAATAAAATAATAAATAAAATAAAATTTTTGCGTAGTAGTGGTATCCGCTAGTATTTTATAATATTATATAGGATTATGTGTCTTGTGTATAAGAAACTGTGGATTCGGTCCAAAAAATGGGTGACCTAGGGCAGTTTAGATGGGTGATTGTTAGTGGCAACAAATCTTATGCGCACCGTGTATCGGAGGGCACATTAACCCATCTGTGTTAGTTGTAACCGTTGTCTCGTATTTTCAACCGTACCACTGCTGATATTCGGTACCATTTTCAGAAATGATTAGTTGTTTTGGTATTTGGTTTCTCCCATAGTTGCTATTACTTGTAACGCAAGATTCTGCTATAATACTGACGGAGTGACTACCGACGAAGAATTACATAGATACCTACATACGTAGATCAACGCCTACTTATTTAAGTTATGAGAAACTAATTATTTAGTTGATTATGATGAAAAACCATAAGGTGAACGAATTTTCTATAGTCCATGTTTTTAGACGACGACCTTAATGTTACGGATTCTTTTATTGTGATTTTTTACTAAAAATAAGGCTGACACAAACTGAAAATAATTTATAGAAAATCTGTTTACTTTTAATTATTTTTAAAGTAATTTAAATTAATATTTCAATAAAAAGTAATGCTAAAGTTCTATACCAAATAAATAACACTCGCCTAAAAAAGTGGACTTTATCTAAGGTTTGCTTCGAATAGAGTAAATATTTCCATTCGCCGAGACAGAGTTAACCGTATTATCTTGGCGTCAATAACACCTTTAAAATTGCGGGTCAACGAATAATATATTCAGTTTAGTAGATAATCATTGTTGTTGCGATTTAAATAGTTACAGAGGGTTATCAAAATTCACTCACTACGGTCGAGTTTTCAATGCTCGGTTAAATATTCAGGCACACGTAAATACCATGTCGTGGTCTGAATGTACAGTGGTCATTTTATAAAATGGTCGAATACTACATTATTTATCGATTTCCGTTGATTTCCGACGTAAATAAAAGACTGCTGAGAGTGTTTTTAGTACCTAAATAAGTAAACATTCCAAATTTAGTAATTTAAGTGGATTTTTCATAACCTTCAGTTCAAGCCGCAAATTTTTAAAAGAAGGGAAATTTGAATTTATTAAAGATTTCCAGCAATTCGAAAATCTTCATATCTCTTATTTCACCTTGTCGCTGATACAGATTTAACGCTCACAAAACAACACAACAATGTGGATTGTTGAACTTTGTTATCCTTAAGAAGTGATCTGATGCACTGCACCAGGCAGCCATAGACCGTGTTAATGACTGATGACATTGTGGAAAACATATTCCCGCTGGCTAAAAGCTGAAATGCCCATTTTCTAAAGCCATTCAACAACAGCTAGTAGCTGTGAATGTAGTCATAAGTCGGTTTGTGGAGCAAACTGGCGTATTGCGCACACACTCGTATCTTGAAAGCGAGCGTCGCCGACGACCGACGACCGATCCGAATGACCGACACCGGTTTTGCTTTCGTCCAAGGTCACGACTGAATCAGAGCGTACAACTATCGATGTTTATGGTTTTCTTTTGTTAAATTTGACAGGATAAGTTTAGAGCCGGTTTCTGTTTCTTATCTATCTCTTGCTGCTGATAAGGGATAATAGGTAGGTACTATCTAGGTAAAGATAGGTATTTTTATTTATTTAATTTATGATCAACAGTTCCTCCAGTGTCCCGAGATATTAAAAGTTTTTTACATGAATAGTAGTTACGTCGAAACGTACCTAGATATGTACAATCTAATTTAAACGTCAGATGCGTGACTTACAGCAAAGGCACAGTTTGAAGAAGTCTTTGTACCTAGATACCTAATACCTATAGGGTTTGCATTCGTAGTGAGACACGGAGGATTTATAAATGTTCTCCTACGGAAATATTATTTTCCAGGACGAAATTGGAGTGTCCAACGGCCTCTAATACTACGAACGTGGTATGTGGTGGTGTTCCTGGAAAAAAGTATGTAAAAAATTCTGTAAAAATTACTAAAAACATCCAAGGGAAAGTTCTTTTAGATCGTAGTATAATACTACTTTAAAATTACAGAATAAATTTTTTAACAGCACAAAATCCCTTGCTACAAAAAATATAGTCAAACATATAAATATTTTATAAATACAATGAAAAAACAAGTCCCTTTTCTAGATCTATTAATGCTGGAGATCAATGATATTTAAAAATATTTACATTATATTATCATTGCTGGAGATAATATTATATGATTTAGAATGTCACAAGTATGTATTATGGAAATTAAATAGTGTTGCAGTGAGCAGCAATATTGTTTTTTCAATATTTCTGTATCTGGAAATTATTTTATTAATTATAATTGAAATGATGGTAAGGCGGTACAGCACTTTTAGAAAAAAGTAAAACCCTGTTCACTTTATATATAACCATCAGATATTTTTGAACATGTTCCATACTTATGGAACCTCAAGTTCGATTGCGACACTTACTAACTCGATTTACTAACAGGACTACCCTCCTCTAGCAGTTCTTGCTTCTACATAATTTAAAAGTAACAGATATTTTTAGTATCACTAAACATTATATTAAAAGGCTGACAGATTAACTGACTATAGTCCTTACAGTGTGAGGTTTTTCGTAGATGTCCATATTGTCCAAGGGCGGCAGGGACTGTAAGCTCGATATCCTTATCAAATAAACTAGTATTTAAAAAAACAAAATACCCGGCTGCATTATAAACCTTATAAACGATCATGGTATATCTTTTTCAAATCCTTATTATGAGCTTTTTGATTATTTAACACACATATTGAAGTATTCGATTTTTGGTAGGTACTTCAAAAAATGGCATCTCACAGACACCATAATATTTGTTTTATTTTAATGTCACTTATCTAAGAACACTTGGGCTGTCAAGACGCATCTAATATGAATTGGTCCAGTGGTTTGGAAGATAGATGATAATAAAGAATATTACAAACATACATATAATGTGGGCGTGAAAACATAACCTCTCCTTGCAATTAAAAAAATAAATCCTAAATATCTCATGACCCCTCTGAGAGGACTGAAGTACGGGAGGCAATGTCTCATTTGGTGGTGAGCTGTTCTCCTATATTGTTGCATGTGTACATTAATTCGGTATGTTATTTATTTCCGGTCACACGATCGCAGTTGTTAATCTTATAAATTGTGTGGTCCGCCAAGTTTATTTGCGGTCGGCATTTCTCGAAATTCCTATTATCGGTTCTTTGACATAATTAACAAAAAATTGTAGGTAAATTTTCCATTCACCTCCACTATTCGATTTTAAAAAGTGACAACGTAAATATTGATTTCTTCAGTAAAACAAGATTAGTCTTCTTTTACTAAATAAAATGAAAATGTCTATATAAATATGTATATAATTAGGCAAACAGAAAACAATTATAATAATGCATTTCTCCCCTGCTTGCTTTTATTTTTTTATTTGGTAGTTTTCGCATTTGACAAGCGTCAATATTATCAAGAAATAATTATATTATTTTTCATTAAATTATAATGTTACAGTGACAGTGATACTAATTTGGTTGTAAAGTACATGAAAAGCATAAAATATAGGATTTATTGTGTTGTTGTTTTCATATATTTTCTTAACTATACGTGTCGTGTTTGGTAGTTTGTACGTAAAAAACCTAATCATGGAGGAATTATCAACAAAATTGTTCTCAATAAACATTCCTATGTTCTTGAAATTAACTACATAATAATACAACATACTCTGATCGCCCAGCCTTGAACAACAACCTGCTTTAGATACGCTTGCGTTGGCGTCGTTGAAGACACAATAAATCCATTTAATTAATATTAATAAGTTTCGAAGTCACTTTGTTTTGTTTTGTCATAATCAGAAAATGTGACCCCTACCAGTTTTGCCAGAATCTCGAGCGCTGCGTGTTAATGACCCTTCGTACTTGAGACGCCGGAGGTCAGTATCACGATGACGCTATACTTGCAATTATAACTTGAATTAGACGAGGACAGTGTTGATGTCGTCAGGTCGTCGTGTCGTGTCGTTGAGGTGACAACAAGCACATTCCGTGGCGACGAAGACGACCCCCCATTACGATCTTTGACCATTGACGATCTTTCAGACTCGTTCGACAGGATATGCAATCGACAATTTTATTGTTGTTAACGAATGGTAAATGCGATAATAATAATGAATTCGTTGGTTCAGCAAATCGATGTACTTATGTATTTACTGTGGAAAATTTCCGTACAACTTTTTTATGTTTGTTATACAAGAAGAGTTATAAAAACTCTCACTCGAATGGAAAATGCCAGATAATTTCGTTAAATAAATTGAACACAATTATTTTGTACATACATGTTAATTCAAATAAAATCAGACACACACATAGGCATTGGGCTAAAGACATGATCAACCTTATTCAGAAAGATGTTACTTTGTAACTAAGGCATGATTGTACAGAACACTAAAAAACCTTTAATAATAACCAAAAAATCTGGGTAAAATCTGTGTAATAAAGTGTAAGACATTTTCTTTTTCTTTTTGTCATGACATCATGGAGAAATCTGAGCAGCTTAGGAAAATAACTTTGCATAGTTCGGTACTCATAACATTATGTAATAATGACAACATTTAAAACACTTCTTATTCCGTTGATTATAATTATGATAAGTTCGTATGGAAGTTCTAAAAAATTCTACTGAAATATAGCAGTTTGATAGTTATGTCAATGTTTTGCATATTGTTTCTATGTTGTATCTAAAGCAAAGCAATAATTCATAATTGGCTCGGGGTCTCCTCTCACAATATGAGGGGTACAGCCATACTAAGTCTACCACGCTGGCCAAGTGCGGATTGGTAGAATTCACACACCTTTGAGAACTTTATGAAGAACTCTCCGGTGTGCAGGTTTCATCGCGATGTTTTCCTTCACTGAGGCAAGTGATAATTAACTTTTAATACGCACATTACATTTGAAAATTAGAGACATGTGTCAGGATTTGAACTCGGGCTCCTGCGTTCGGGAGACCAACGTTCTAACCGCTAGGCTGTCACTGCTTTATTGTACTGCTATGTTGTACCTACAGTTAAAATTGGTCAACTTAAGAAAAGGTTCGGTTTTGTAGTTTAATAATTACATTTTTACTTGTGTCTTAGAATCATAAAATAAAATAAAAACACTTGAAAGGTATACAAGGCACATAATATCGGCGTAATAACAAACGTAACGTAACATAACTCGCAGAGTTACTCGGCTGAAGTGGCAATGGATAGGCCACATCGTTCGAAGGATAGATAACCGATGGGGTCACAAAGTCCTCGAAAGGCGGCTACGTCTCGTTAAAAAGAGCACAGGTCGCCACCCCACCAGGTGGACTGACAAACAGATTCAGAGGGCCCAAGACCGGTCGGAGTGGCGCCAATTAGGGAAAGCTTATGTCCAGCAGTACACTTTAAAAGGAAAGAGAGATAGATTGATATAATATTCATAATAATATTCACTGATATTATAATAGTCATATTTATATCTCCGTAAGTCCCACCTAGATAGCTACCACCACCTTGTCTCAGTCAGACGCCAAACGACTTGTCGTATTCCGTCTGGGAATTTGAGGGCCAGTTCTTTTTCTATTACCTCCTCTCTTATCCGGCAATGCATTGGTACTGCTTTTGGTGTTGCTGGTGTCTGTGGGCCTTGATCAATAATGGTGGATGGTGGACCGATGGTGAGCAACAATGACCATTCAATATGGTCACACTAGTATACTCAATATCTTAGTATTTATAGCTTGTTCAAATCGCTTAAAAACTGCTAGTTAGAGTAATTGAGCTAGTGGATTCTGTTAAAAACAAACAAGACAGAAAATTGATCATACCCTTCGAAGTGAGGATAACATTAGGTAAGTGATTTTATCGTAGGCGACGACCAATTTACAAATTCCGGTTCATCGCTTACAATTTTGACGAGTCTGTGAGCGCTTATCGTGAGTGTAACATAATTTAGTATGATAGAAATAGAACAAGTTATTAAAAAAATGTCATTAGGTAAATGAGAGGTAATTAACTGCTTACTGACGATTAATTTGTTCGACCAACAGCTGTTTATATAACGGATGTGAGTTCCTACTATTTGCTCATGCAGTCAGTTGTTTGATGAACTCAGTGCAATAGCCAATAACCAAGGTTATTTCCCCATGGCATTGTATTTAGGTATTTACTTACAATCGCCTCAAATATTTTACTTATGAATTTCTATATTTTTTGAAAATTTACGCAAACATTTTCAGAATTTTTATCTGCCTCCTCTTACATATTTCCTATAAGCTACACTCAATAGTTATGATTCAGTTTTCATCCTGTTCAGAGATTATTTTCTGTTTAGGTTAATTCATCGTAAAATTATTTAATTATTTTAATTCTACAGAAGATATTCAACATAGATCCAAGAATACAATCCGATTACTTTACGAGTATATTCAGTTAAGCATTCAATGTTTTAGATAGGAGGGTATTTCTAATTTTTGGTGATTTAATACAATATTTAGCAGGTAATTATAATACAACATGGCTCGGAATATATGTATTGTATGGGAAATATATTATTGGGGAACGCTGCCAGTATCTTCGGAACCTTGCCTAAAGGGACTCCTTTTAATAATATATTTTAGTTCTTATATTATAATTTTTTTAAGGTTTTTTAGTTTTAGTTTCATTGTTAGTTAAATCACAATCTTTGTATGTCTATCTGGTTTAAGTCACTTTCTTCACTTGATCACTTCGAAAACTAAATTACTTTCTTTTGGTTTCTCATTAAAAAATATTTGTATATAATAAAAAAATCTACAAATCTGGATATACGCAGATGACCATGGCCTTAAGAAGCTCTCGTAAGCTCGCGTATAGGGAAGAGAAAGTCAGGACGAATGTCCTTGTAGAGTACACCTACATTCCTTTCAAACTTGAAGTATTATTGAAATTTTGGGCATATAATGTAACCTTAAAAATCTAAATCCTGCTGCGACACTGGCCTGATCCCGAAATCTCCCTCATTCTACTTGGCAATACCAGATTTGCCCTTGTTGATGACCCTAAGATGGCTGGTCAGGCGATACCTACGTAAATAAAACTGATTTGATTCGGAAGAAAAAACGAACATTGCGACTGATGGTGACTGGCCTTGCCATCTCAAGGAGCCTGCAAGGGGAAGCGTTCCTTGACCCATATTGTGGCGCAGCGCATCTCGCGAACTCAATTTGCACTTTTATTTATCACTTCGGTGGCATATTTTTAAGTCTCGGAGTATCGGAATACGAAGCCTTTGTCTTAACAATACTGACTGTCTTTGTTAGTTACCTTAATCTTAACGAATACTGTTTGATAAATAACACAAATAGATTTATTCTCTCAATATTTAGCATGCTATTTTTCATGAAATTGACATTTAGTTTCGTAAAATGATGATTTAATAATAATTATGTAATATAATAATGAATACAAAGAAACATAATAAATACATTTTATAAAGAAAACCAAAAAAGTATGTTCTTGTAGTTGAACACAGAATAGTAATTTTTATGATATTTATTTGTGGGATCATGGAAATAGCCGACAAACGAGCTGACGATCCACCTGATACTACCCGCGGACCGGATATAATGGCCTCTGACGTCACTCATCCGACGTGAGATTGGGGTTAGTCAATGAACTAATATACTACTGGGGTTAGTATTCTAAACCGCTCCAATACGGTTAAATTAACACTTGTAATTAAATATCCCCAACAGCTTGTGTTCCTAAATACAATTAAAATTTCTCTGAATATCACGACAGATTAAGACAAGCGCGCTTCTTGAGCTTAGTGCCTCACAGGGCACGTTGAATCAAGTTATCATTGAACAGCGGACATTGAATCATTGGGTCACAATTTGCATGGATAAGCGTTTTGAATTCAGCCAGTACTTTATGGTAGAAGATCCGAAATAGAAGCATTCACCCATCTGTTTAAAGGATTAAAAGTGTTGTATATCCAATTTAGTATACTAAACAAAATATCGCGAGTGAATTGGCTAAAAAAACCTTCCATCTTAGACCATTAGGGCGCTGGTACCATAGTACTCTCTAGGATTACTCAATTAGAAACCGAAAGCATGCAGGGGGCCGCTAATCGGTTGCAGCCGGTTACAGCATTATAGTATTAGATATCCTAAACAGTTAGAATCCGGACTATCGATTTCTATAGTCCTAGGGAGGATCGGAAGCGCCCGAGTTGCGTTCGGGTGACGTCATGAAGCCAAACTCAACTAACCAGTTTTTGTTCAAGCTCCAATTTAGTATGCTTTATTCCGCTTTGATCGCTATGTATAGATTTGATTTCTTATGTGTAATTTAGGATAATTTGGACCTTTATAACTAGAAGTAGCGCTGTTAAGTAATTTATGGAACTAATACGCCTATAACGTATAAGCAAAATTAAAATACAATATAAAAGACACGCCGACAGGGGATTTTTATCTACTCAGTTTGATCATTTTAATGTTATAATTTATTTATTTACTACAAGCTTGCCTACAATTATGAGATATTGTATATTATAATAATTATAATAATCAATATTGTTGTTATCTGACATAATTATAATGTTAACAAAAAGTGATAGAAATTTTGTCACTAGTAATTTAGGCCATCCTCGCTTAGTTAAAATTGTAATAATTCCTCATTAATGTATCTATCATACACGAAAGATTTTTACAAATACAAGCCAGTCGTGTTGCTAGGATTTGAACCCACAATCTCCAGTTCAAATACCAGCTTACCACATTAGTCCACAGGGACTTACATGCGGAATAACGAATATTGAGTATATTTTTAACTAAACAAAATGAACATCAATTCAACTGACAGTTTGAAAAACTATTCAGCTTTATTGTAAGTATAGCTTAAATAAAATTCTGGTAGTAGCAACTAGATCAAAGAGGCGCATATCTCGAGCGTTTGATTCTTTATGCATAACTCGAGCTGTGCCCTAAGAACGTCTGAGATTCAAGGACAGTGATGTTAATTGCTTAGACTCCCATTCTTCAATTCTCGGTATAGCATCGCTCAGCTTCGGGCACTGAACACTGACAATGGGAGATAAATAATACTTGATTTTTATTTGGACACTAGACTCGACGCGGGAATGCCGTGGTGTCTCCTAATTATTAAACATCCGTTGATGGATGATACTAGAAGGAACTGGATGAATAAAACTGGGGGAACCGGGTGAATGAAACTGGAAGAAACTGGGCGAATGAAATTTGAAGGAACTGGGTGTATGGATAGAAAAAAAACAGTGTACTTCTAACAATGGCATCTTACAGCCACCATTTTTTTCACTTATCTAACACCACCTGGGTTATCAAGAAAAATCTGACGATATCTTAATTATATAGATCTGTTCAACGGTTTGGAAGATATGAGGTAGTAAAATAAAGTAAAGTTACATGCATACAAACATACATACAAGATACGTGCGAAAAACATTCCCTTCCTTGGCAGTCAGGTAAAAATATCTATTACATATAAGCATTTTTTTATTTTATTCTTTTAACTAATATGTTAAAAAGTATGCGACTTCACCTGATGTTAATAAGAGGAGATGAGGTGGTGCACTAACCTAATAAGAGCCCATTCAGTCGTGCCTTAAAACTCTTCACAATACAATCGAACGTAAAAAACAAAATACCAATGAAAGCAAGTAATTCTTGTCTGCGAATGTATAAAAAACAATGCAAAACACTTTATCCATACAGGCTTATAGGCGTCTAAAATCATATTTATAAAAAAGTCTAAATGTCGTCAATCTAAAACATAAACTTATCTATGTCTTGAGAGTATAGGAATTGAGTTGCTTATAGACTACAGACTACAATATAATTATGAATGGCCATTTCGTAAATATCCTGAAGTAATGACGCTTTAAACAAAGTAATTTAGATAACATTCCAATTTAAAACTATAAGTTTAAAAATATATTTTTACGTGCATTTCGTTTTAGTAATTAGAAATTACTACACCTACATCTATGTTACAAATAAAAAAATAAGAATTAAAAAACAATTTTTCAGGAAGTAATTCTAGAAATCAATATTAATGTACTGCATACCTCCCTGCAGTAATATTGTCGTAGGAATATTATTAGACATTTAAATTATGTAAAACTAATACAGATAAACATAATACAGAGAGGAACTGTATTTCGTGATGTGACGTAAACCGCTGAAGAGACGTATATAAAAAAATGTTTTCACATACAAACACGCTGTTAAAAAGCACATAATAAAGGAAAATATGTATTTAAAAATTAATGGAAGTATGCTCACGTAATTGGCGGGACAAGACAGAAAAAATAAGCGAATTTTTTTCGACCTTTAATTCTGTTGCATTGATAATGTCATTGCATGTAAATTTCCAAAACTTGTTTATTCTTTGGCATTAGGAATTGCCCTATCTGTTATCTGTAAATTATAATAATATACTGAATTATATGTTTGTTATAATTTATGTATTAAGATACTTAAAGTGAAGTGAATATGTACCTATGTCCTTTTTAAACGATTTTATTTCCTTACCTTGTTTGGGGGGGTCAAATTTTGAAATCTTCGAAAGATACCCGAACTGCGGTTCGGGTTCGGTTGCAGGTTATGTAGGATTTTTAATCAATCAATCAATGAATCAATCATAATCTTTATTCTGGAATACAGGTACAGTTAAAGTCAGGTGTAACAAGTTAAATACAAATGGATCTCTGTATTCTCGCCACAAACGGGCATACAATATTAGGTATATAAAGTAACAATTAATCAATAAAATAATATAAACAAAAACTAACATCTAAAACATTTCATATCAAATTATTAAATTAATTAATTAATTGTAAATATTAGAAAACAATAATAGTGATAATACTGATAATAAAATAAAAATGGTATGCAATTGCAACTATTTTACAGTTTGTTGTCCTTGTTTTGCACGCGGTACGGAGGTGATGTAACTATGTTCCTTTACGTGTAGAAAAGAGACAGTGATCATTTCAATATTGTACCTTATAATAATACGGCAAAATACTTGCCGTGAAACAACGAATGTGTTAAATCATCTGTTAGGTACCCATTTATTATATGTTGTGTAATAGCATTTTTCAATCAAGAGACTTTGTAACTTTTTTTAAATACTTGAACATCAAAATCATTTTTACCTACTAAAACCCCCTCGTCAGCTATCTGCTGCATTTGATGAGGCTCCAGGATCTCTCTCCACAGTGGTGGCTTTGTGCTGTTCTGAATTGAAAGGAATGGAAAGCCACAGATCCTTATAGAGTCTGGGCCCGTCTGATTTTTCTTTTAATCCATCTATCTAACAGCATTTTAAAGTCCACTGCTGGACGTAGGCCTCCCCTAATTGGCACCACTCCGACCGGTCCTAGGCCCTCTGATCCAACGGCTTCCCGCTGTCTTCTTAAGGTCATCAGTTCACCTGGTCGGGGGCGACCAGTGCTCCTTTTACCGAGGCGTGGCCGCCATACGAGGACTTTGCGACCCCATCGGTTATCTACCCTTGTTTTGTAAAGTATAAACCTACCCTTAACTTCGGTGATATGCAGTAGATTGCACATAGGTTTCCCAAATAATTACGATAATCAATGTATCGATAGAATTAAAATTATTCTTAGGATACTAAAATTAGTTGTTATTAAGCGACTAAATTAAGTCTAGAAGAAAATCACTTTATCCTAAAACATCAGTTACCCTCCTGAATATACCTCAATTGTATTATTTTTTTATAATTAATATATTACATTTGTTTCGTAATGTCTTTAGCATATTATATTGTTTTTGTATTTATTCATATAATATAATATTATAGAATATTAATTATAATTTTAATTCATAGTTTTTCCAAAATAGACACAAATATTATAACAAGGTAAATATGAGATTTAAACACACCTTACAAAATTGGTAAAAATGTTTTGGTCTCATAAATGGCCCACTATAGTCTCACTACTGAGCACGGGTCTCTTCACAACAATGTTTCACGAGCAGTTATTGTAAATATTCAAGTAAGGGTCCGACTAACCCGGATTAAGTAAACCGGTAGTAATCCAATCAAACGTAACCTAACCCTTAAAAGGTAACCTATAAAATAACGTAACGATAAAGAATACGAATGAATAAGGTTAACCCAAAAAAATTACAACATTATGGACTTGATAAGATCAGCCTACCTCTATCTCTTTCTAACGAAAACTTTATGAATGAAAGTGGATCGTATACCTTATATAACCCGAGAAATATCAAAAAAAATTCTCTTCAGATATCTGTAGGCAGAAAAGAAGCAGAAATTTCAAAAGAAATCACTTTATCATGTACATGTATAAATAATACAGTGGGTAGTTATATAAAAAGTTAGTAGGTATATAAAACATGAATATATACATAGGCATTCAATCGTTTCCGATGGTATATTCGAAGTTCGAACTATATCGGCTTGGAGCAAGTTTTGTGCATTAGTTTCACCAGGTTTTGTCGGAATAAATAAGGACATTGTTTTTTTTTTAATTTCGTTTGGAATTGTTGTTACTCCTAAAGGTATGGACAACACAATAAGACATCGCAAAAATCCAGGACCCGAAAATAAACATTTATTTTATCTATACATAATAAAATTGAAGTGTATGTCTGTGATTTCAATACAACTGTGTTTTTACAAGTGCTTATAGTTTACCTTTTACACGATAGCAAAATCGAAACAAACTTATTTAAAATATTTTCTGCGTGCCTGTACATATTTCTATAGGTCCCGGCTAGTCTCAAGATGACCCGATTTTAATGGAACTTTCACTGGACGATGGAAAGTCATAGAGTGACATAAATAGGCTATTTTTATCCCGGAATTCCCACCATTTCAGGAATTACGGGTGGAAATATGTATTACCAACATCACTTTCCATATGATCAGCTATTACACAGCATCTGAAACCTATCTAAAGATCACAGAGATATTAATAATGGTTTATTAATACGGTCCAAGGATCGTCAAACACACAGTACGAGCGAGTTTTGCGAACATAAGTATTGTGGTCACCGTATCGTCTTTTTATGTTCTTATTTGTAAAAAGAACAACGGTTACTCATAGGTCATTGGTGCCCACGCCAAATCTTTGTTGGTTTTTTAGCAGTAATTTAAATAATGAATTAACTTATTTTTGACGCAGTAAAACAGCCATAATTTTGTTTTTATTCTAAATCGCGTTGGTTTACACTTATTTAAGATAGACATGTATAGAAAGTTACTTGAAGTCCCAATATGGTTTGCGATATCCGCAAATATCGTTAGGTATTCTATCATGTTATGCCCATTCATATCATAATAAACGTCTGGAGGTCAGGAATTTTGCATAAACTATTCCTGCAATTTTGCTCAATCAACTAAATTGCTTTGAGCCTGAAATATTATGCTGACATTGTAAAGAAGTGTAGACCAATCTGTCACAATTTTTTTGAAAAAGTGCCATTTTTAGACCTTGGTTAAAATTCATTACATTAAAGAGTCAGACGGAGTCGATGTGTAATCGGATGTTTAGGCAGTAGACAGGCCTTGAGACCTATCCCTAACATGCAGCTCTTGCACAAGCAATAACTGGGTCAAGCTGGAATATATTTGCCGACCAAGGTCCACAAACATATTCCAGCAGACAAATACATATATTCAAGGTTGCTTATGTGTTAGTGCAGTGTTATGAGATGTTGTTAAGCTTATAATTGTAATAGTTCCCTATTACCACAGGGCCGTGGGGCCTGTCATTTAATCCGGTCTTTCGTGTATGCGATCTCGGGTTCGATACCCGTGAAGGGTACATATTTTTATGGCAAGTATATCAAGTATGGCAAGGGTTACTTTCGGGGTAAGAGTAATTTGTGTGATTGTTTTCAGGCTTGTGTTCCTACTTAACCAGTCCTAACAGTTGTATTTCATAAACTTTCATAAAATACTTCATTAATTTAACCAAAATGTTGGTTGAATTTCAGATGTAACTAATTTGATTTGATTTTAAAAACTAAATTGCAATATTCCAGTTAATTCATAATCTTTCGGGCTGTGAAAACTGCAGGTAGGTAGGAATTTGGGGACCTTACTTTGCCATTTCGAAACAAATGAACGTCTAAATTAAATAGACAAATAGAAAATATGAAATAATCGACTGTATTACAAGTTAATTACCACTTGCTTCGGTGAAGAAAAACATCCTGAGGAAACTTGCACACCGGAGAGCTCCATAAAGTTCTCAAAGATGTGCGAAGTCTACCAATCCGCAGTTGGCCAGCGTGATAGACTATGGCCTGTACCCCTCACATCGTGAGAGGAGATCCGAAGCCCAGCAGAGGGACAATTATGGGTTATTCCTTTGCTTTGCTTTTAATCGACTGTATCCAGATTGCAGTGTTATAATAAATAAATTTAGTTAAAAAAACAAAGCCTTGTTCGATTTTGGTCTTGTTCAGAAATTAAACCAGCAGTAACAGACATACCTACTAATCACCAAATTATTAATACTTGCATAAATCAAAGTTCTTAAGCTTTCCGCCGAACAGACCACACAGATAGATCACTAGTCCACTCGCATCACCTTCAAATAACATTACTGTGTTCGATTGAGTCATTACTTGTATGCATAATTAAATATTTCGCTCGGATCGTTCCAACATCAAGACGGCCGACTTCCAAGGAATCGTTTTATGAATTCAAGTTAATAAGATTTATTTTTATTTATACGTATATGTTAAATATCATATCTGCGGTAAGGTTACTGTGGTATTTTATTTTGTGGTATGAATACGACAAAAGAACATATGAGCCACTTTATGGTCAATGGTCACCGTCATCCATCCAATAACAATGAAGGTATGGCGACATGGTGGGTCCCACACAGTTATAATTCGCTGATCGGGAAATAGCAAGAGGCCCAGCTGGGTGAGGGCGCACGCGCACACCAGACGCTTGCATTATGCCATCCCCTTCAGGTTGTTTAAGTCGAACTTAGATTCAATTTATTATTTATTTATTTATTCATTTATTTATTTATTTATTTATTAATAAATTTTAATTTTAATTTTTTTAATTTTTTAATTTAATTTCTTTTCAATTTTTTTTATAATAAGTATATAGTGTTTTTGTACTGTGAGGATCCTCAAATAGAGTGAACGTTATATATATAATATTATATGTGTGGACGGTACAGTTCGGACTTTGTCATTTAATATCCAATAGAAGAACACGCACAAACATAGTAGACAAATATAAAAAAGGCATCACTAAAACGTTGAATGCCAAGGAGAAAGAGATGAAAGAAAAAAGCTAATGGCTCTAAAACCCCTAGTAAAAATACGAAAGAGGTTGATATATCACGCTGGGTGGTAATAATAATTAATACTTTAATATTGATATCACAATATTTACGCGAAAACTTACTAACAAGCAGGCTTCTATCGACGCCCGTATCTTGGCAGATAGCATGGCATAGGACTGGGGTCAATATTCTAGGCCTCACCAAAATGACCCGATATATTAGATTCGTCTTGATAACTCCACTTGGGTTATTAGATAAGTGAAATTATAATAAAAAAATATGGTTGCTGTAAGATGCCATTGTTTTAAGCATCAAAAAATTAAATTAAATCCAATAATGCAATATGAGTATTAAATTAAAAATCTCATCATAAGCTTTTCAAAAAGGTATGACATATTAGGTTTTTGATAGCAGGTGGGTTTTTTTTTTAATTTATAAATCCCATGAAATAAACGGAATTTAATGAAACGGACTGAAGGTACGAAGCAAGTACGAAGCCTATCCATATGAGTTCGACTGTCATTGGATCGGTTTTATTGTGATGAAGAACTTATAAAATTAAAATAAGCGTGAGGTAGGAAGGGAATAGCGAAATCCGTTTTGACTACGGAAAACATAGAATTGTTATGATGAACTTACAATAGGGCTTCACGTAAGTATTGCAATTATTACATCTTAATATTGTAATAAAGTCATTGATATTATCTTATTATTATTGGTTTTATTATGTGATGAATTTAATCTAAAGCCTAAACCGTTTTTCTAACACTGTCCATTAAAAAATAAAAATAAAAAATACGTCTGATGTTGCTCAGTAGAAATAGCTATATAAGGTAGTGGTCGCATAGTTTGTAGGCACCTATACAAATTTAAAATGAAACTCAGTACCTACCTACATATTAACAAATTGTTATTAAATCTACAAAAGCTCTCCAAAAAGCGAAGGATTATCCTTTTCATCGCGCATTTTTATTGCCTATTTGCAACCTATTTGTAACAAAGCCTTATTTTCTAGAAACTCAAAACAATTACAATATCAATAATTTATTTACTTTCCGTAAACTATTCAAACTCTTTGAATTATTTTCGGTGCCGATTTTATGGCTTGTAACAACTTTACTGTCGTAAAATACGTGTCATGGGACGATATCGCGAGACGTTCGAATATAATGTTCAGTTTTGGTACAAGGAATGATAATTGATTATGATGTGTCAGTAAAATATGATTTATATTAGTGATAACTAACTCGGCGTTATATTATTTAAAGTATGAATTATTATGTATAATATAGTGAAGAGTACGGGCAGCTTAAGTCTGCGGCAGTCGACTAGGCAATTTACTATTGACGTGAAACTACACCAAGTAGTCAATTTTATCTTATTTGTGGCAGGTACGCAGTAAAATGAAAGTGAATATAACAAACAAATCATAGTTATTTATGTTTATTGTGATTTATTGATCATATTAAATCTCCGGAAAAAATTAAAGCTTAGATATGCTAAGATTTTCAATTTTTCAGACGAGATTTTGAGAATTTTAGCATTATTTTTATGAAAAGATTAATTTAACTTTAAAAAAATAATGTAATGGTAAAATTAGTTCTGGCATTAAATGATTATTCATATTTAAATTATTTTCATTTTTGTCTGCCTTATTTTAGTATTACAAATAACGATAAAAATACGGCGTAACTTAGTTTACCAAACAGGACTCGTCGAAGAAAATGGACTTAAAATATTATATCCTGCTGACGTAACTAGATAGCTTAGGAATGTCAATCATCGAATAAGACTAAAACCTGATTGTTTATGCGAGTGTAAAATGTCAATTACATGCATTGCTAGTGTTGGGTAATTAATGCTTACAATGAGCCTATGCCGATTAAAATATCGACATACCTAATTAATGAATACTAGCTTTTGCCCGTTGCACATCGTCCTCGTAGATATTATCTATACTTTAACTCACAGGTCCATCAATAATCACAAGGGATAACTTCCGTAATCGAAACTATCCTTTGTCCTTCCCCGGGATTTAAACTAAAGGTACTGATACCAAATTTAATATATAAATAGAGATACATTTTAGCCGTATTGGGGCGGCTTAAAATACTAATAATAATCTTACGACACCCATCCAGCGTGGGATTGGGGTTAGTATTCTAAGCCGCCCAATACGGCCAACTTGACCAGTCATTAAACGTATTATTTTCATTGTTCTCAATCTTGACAACCCCTACACACTACTAACATCAGAATTCATACAAAATGCTTCACCGCACCTGCACTCATTATTTATTTAACTTCCTTTTTTGTGGGAACAGATGCCGATTTTATTACCCAGCAGTTAAATAACAGACAATGCTCTTCATTTTACTGTGATATCATTCACAGCCACGTTAATCGTTAGGTGATAATTTTTTTTTCAGCACACATACGGGAATAAAATTTTTGGTAAGTATACCCAATTATAGATTTTTATCATATATGTATTCTGTAAGGCACACAGGTAAAGCACCTAATGTAATGGAAATACATGAAAAAATATCGAGCATAATTTTTCAGTGATGCTTCTAGCAGACTTGGTAAGAATGTCGTTATAAGTGATACTGTATATGATAAATTAATTATTTAAATTCTGAAGCGCATATCGACGTCCCCGGGGAATAAAATGGTAATAGAGAAAAGCATTGGAGTATAATGACATAGAACAGACATCTCGAACAAAATGTGTGTCCCGAAACCGCGATGACGCGTTCTTTTTTCAAACTCTAGAAGGCGATTTACACACTTGCCATAGAGTAACTTTGTATAAGACACTTGCCGAACCACGACAAACAGTCAACGACTCTAAATCTTTAGCTCTTCCAAATGTTTGATTTAAAGTTTAATTGAATTCACTGAGTAATGTATTACACATAATTTATTATTTACCAAAAAGTAGGTACTATAGTCATTCTTATAGGGCTTATTTAATTACCATTAACACGCTTACGGCTTGCCAAGTGTGTGAGCCCGCCTCATGATTTGTTCGATTCAATTCAATTCAATTCAAGTCAACTTATTTGCATTCCGTTCAAAAATGGCGGGAACATTACACAATAATTGAAATAAATTAGTTTTAGTTGATTTAAGTTAATATTTTGTTTTCTTACTGATGATAAGTAATACCATTTTATTTTTTGTTTTTTTTACGTGCAATTGTGACAGGTTCTTATCACGCAAGACGGCATTTTTTCAGTTTGTTACTAAACAATTTTGGCATGCGGCCGCAATGAGCGCAGGCGAGTGACAAGTGAGTGAGTGAATGAAGTATGCCACCCTGGCTACAATGCATTTCCCCGACTCAATGTTCGGGGTGTCTGTTCTATACGAAGTAATAGTACTTCAATGAAGAAAAGTAAATTTTACAGGAGAAGCAAAAAACCAGTTTTGTTTTATCCTAGGCAGAAAAATGATTGGGTATCTTTTAATTATACATCAAAACATACGTTATTTTTCCGGAATTACATTCCATAAAAAAATTAAATAATATAATTATATCTTTTTAATTATCACCAAAAAACAATAATACTGTTATTATATGAAATTGTATAGCAAGTAAGTGTATATAACAATTTTATTCCCGTAAAACTCTATCATGCTATCGACAGTTTTCATCACTTACGATACACTTTTATTGTACTTTTATGAATTAATTGTAAATGTATTACACTATTACAATTTTCTTCCGGTCAAAGTTAATACTCATCTTTGACATATTGAAATGTAACAATTTTATTTAGGGAAGAATAAAATGGTATAAGTGTCTTTCTGATCTAAAGAGACTGGTAGTTGTTCAGTAATACGAGTATATGATTACGACTTTATTAAGGGCTATAATTTGTACATGACTTCCGAGGAATAAAAATAAAATGGCTGTATGAAATTAAAAGATAAAAATCTAAATAATATTTAGCAGGTGTATATTGCCTCGTAGATGCCAAAAATGAAAAAAAAAGTTTTTTCGGACATATACGTATATGTATCTGAATCGATGTCAATGAATGCGCGCGATAATTTATCAAAGATAACACTACACTCTGGGCGTTCGAGGCAAGAAGTAGCGGGTGGCAGGGGTACGCTCCCAACCCTCATCTCAGACCTGACTGCATTCAACTCGTGCGCCTACTGTGACTGTATCCTCGCACTAGGATTTAGGTACTGTGCAGCAGGTGCCAATGTCCGAACTTGGAAAATGTCGGCAGGTCACTAACTGGTGTACGTTCTTCGTAGGTACTCATGACTGGTGCATTGGTGCGTTCATGAGAGATCCCGGAGCCTCACCATATACAGCGGATGGCTGACGAGGGGGTTTAGTAGATAAAAATCATTATAATCATTCCGTGAAGCCTGCTTGGCTATCTACCACCCTCTTGTTGGATTTGTCATGTTCTGACTGGGGGCTTAAAAATCTGTTATTTATTAACCGGCAACGCATTTCTGATGCCTTTGGTGATACGTAAACTTCCTCCAATCCGGCATCGTATTGTCCGGCACGAGATTTGCGTGAAATATTTATCGCAAAATAAGCAATAGCGTCACCTTCAGCCGAGTTTGGGCATCGTGGTAGGTTCGGAAGTTCGGGAACAGTCCTCCTTTCTGTGCACCCGTCTCTCCTGCGCATCCCACTCACACTGTATCTTTACTATTCATGTAAAATACATATGTACATACAATCTCGTACATATTTGAGCTCTTTCAATAATAAAAAATTGTTATTTGTACTGTATTGCTTATTTTTCCCAATTTTTCTCATCTCAATTCTTTAATCCGGAATATTTTGTAATCCAGCATGCTTCTAGTCCCGAAAGTACTGGATTACAGGAAGTGTGCTTTATATCCATAGGCGAAGGTGACCATATACCATTAGGTGATTTGTACTCGTTTGTCAGCTATTCATATAAATAAACAGGTCTTTAACTGAAGTTACTGCAAGACAGTAAACGTCTCACCAAGTCGTTTGATTAATTAAGGCGTCAGGTTTGAGTTGAATAGTCGTACTTCATGGAATTGTGCGCAAACTTGGCTTATGTTTAGGTAATTAACTGATATTTTTATATCCTCGTAAAACTTGAATTTGAGTTACAGCTACCTCTTTATGTTGATTGCTTTATACTATAGTGGTATTTATTGAGGATAAGGAAGATATTTGAATATTTAATACCAATGCATGTCCACGGCCCAGAGGTACCTAATGTGTCAAAACAATGAACTCTGACAAATTGAACACATCTCCGATATTTCTTCAAAAAGATTTGTGAATTCTGTCAATCCACAATCGGTATCGTATTATAAATGATTCCTTTAAATAATTATGAGAGGAAATGTTTTGGCAGCTATAATAACTAATAAATATTCTTGTAATTTATAAAATAGAAAAAATGTCTACTAAAATGACAAAATGAGGAAAATTAATTAAAATTGCAAAATTCTTTAACAATTTATTTCTATTAGACGCTGAGGAGTTCCGAGGAGTTCCGCTGGAAAGCCAACCTTGATCGTAGCATCAGGGCACCATTATCATAAAAATCATATTTGTCACCAAACCAGTTTGTGTTTCAACTACTTTGGTAGGATGTGGAGAAAGTAGTTCTAACTATTTCAGCTTGCAAGGTTTAAAAATAAAAGCTTGTAATGTTAAGTGGTATGGACAGATACTACTGTACTAAGAGTTTCCCTTCGCTTTGGGTACGTAGTAAGTACATTCATTTATAATAACAGACATGGTATCCAAAGATTGATCTTCGTCAAGTAAAAATAAAAGGAGATCCCCAATTTTCGGCCTCGAACCATATGTAATCTGTGCTAGAACATCGGACTAGACAAGAGTAAACTATATACCAAAAAATTCGTCTTATTTATAAGATAAACATATTTAAATCTTAGCTTCAGCTGCTCTTGCCAAATGAACAAAATAATGCAAAAAAGTTTTCACAGTATTTACCTCATTACATACGATTTTATAATCGATTGAGTCGCTTGATAATGATCGATTGATGGAACATAATAATATATTTTATGTATTATTTAGTGATTATAATTATAATATTAATTTATTTTTTACATATTTTCGTATTCCATATAAATCAAAACTATGTAATATATTATAATTACCATTCAATCGTTACGCTAATTTTATTAAATTACATTTCGAATATTTTGACATCGATTAATCGATTGACAACAATGATGATGTAATCCCTAATAATGTCATTTTGGTAACCATAGTATTTATAAATAACACCACTGTATTGTCATATTTGTCATCGATCTTTCATCTTTCTACGCGTGTTCTTGTATATTTTTACTATCAAATATTTTCAGCGTATTTGGAGTCCTATTTACTATTGAAACTCATCGACACGCACACAGTGATTTTAATTTTCTATTGTATTCGCTTTCGTACTTGTGTTTTGGTGAATGTGTTTCGCAGTTTCGCTACAATTTCTTGCAAACCAATACTATATGAATATGGACTCCTTAATCGCCTGTTTTGTGACTGACAAAGGTTCAGAATAAGTCCTGAACACTGGATAACGTACCCTATACATCTTTAGAAGATCAGGAAGTTGCTGTGGCCATACTTACAATGAGTATATTATGGTATCTTGATTAGGCAAGGTACTAACGAAATATAACGCCTCCTGCACAACTACACGAAATATTAATATATTGTAATGATAACTAATAAAATCTCTTGAAATATGCAATAGCTTTTATTATACAACCTTTTTATGACATTCGTTTTGGGTGAAAACCATTGAAATAGTAGATATTATAATAAACACCCGCTAACGTAAGTGTAACATACATATTAAATAGCACTGTGACACGAGTATGACATAATCATAACCTATAATTAAGGTGATTCATTATAGGATTTCCTTAGTTGGCCATTGCTGGCAGCCGTGAAAATTGGAGAAATTGAACTTTTTGCAATAATCTAATTAACAGCCAATTTCCAGTCTTGTCTACTTAGGCCTGAGTTTCTATGGAAACTGGGGTTCTCCTTTATGAATTCATTATCTATGTATTATAGTAACTATTAAAATTTGCAAATTAAATAATGAAATATTAAACATAGAGCAATCCACAGTCTTTTCAGGGGTGACCTTGGATAGTAAACTTCAGTACTTAGTCGTATGTAGCATCTCTCACAAATAAACTCGCTAGGGCTGCTTTTGCTGTTAGAAAAATAACACAGCTCACTTTTTGACGACTTGTTTATTTTGCATATTATTTCCATTATGTCTTATGGAATTTTATTGTAGGGCAAATCAGCCGGTATAGAACAAATTTTTGTATAGCAGAAAAGAGTCATTAGAGCTATTTAGAAACTAAAGTGAGTGAGAAACTTACGTTTTATTATAGTATTTAATTTAGTTTTTAACGGAATAACATAACTGCATATAAACAAAATTGTAACTTTTCAAATTGGAGAACAAGAAGGATGGATCAATTGGCTACCTCTTTGTGCCGTCTTTCTTAAGTGCAGCGTTATTTTATGGGGCTAGGTGTAAAATTCTATAATAAAGTCTCAAAGCAAATACAATCATGAAATAAACTGTGCAGAACTGGAATCTAGTTTGAGGTAGTTTAATGCAATTTGCGTTTATAATTTCTGTAGAAAAGTTAACAAAGGAATGCGCTAAGCGAGGCTATTGCCACAATGCCTCGGTCTCACGTCAAGTGTTGTCTCGCAGCGAGTTCCTCGCTCCTGACTGTCGCAATACGATAGTAACATTTAATATCATTGGTCGCAATTATCTGAACTAATATCATAAGAAAAGTTTCGAGTTTTTCTTTGTTGGTTTGTAATGGATAAACTTAAAAACTACTGGACCGATTTAAAAAATTCTTTCACACACAATGCTTTATTGTTGCGAAATAACTGGGATATATTAGCAATGTTAATTTTTTTCAATTTGGTGGTGAAATTTTTCTTCATTTTTCGTGAAAAATGGGGACCTGGTATAAGAATAGAAAGTCCAAGCTATCCCTCATAAGACCGAGAGTTTATTCTGAGAGAACTTGAGATCTACCACTGAGGTGCGTCTTGAAATACTTCGACCCTACTTCGTGGACAGTTGCTACCATCCTGGTTTCCCAGGGAAACCTTTTGATTTTTCGGGATAAAAATTATCCTAAAATATGACCCGGATTATTAGTAACAACTTCACCAATTTTCATCGAAATCCGTTCAAGGGTTTTCATATGATGCTCGGACAAACAAACAGATAGACAGACAATAATTCAAAAAAAATATTATACTTTTGTGCTCTAACACGTTATTGAAGTGCGCCCTAATCGAAATTAAAAAAATTCAATTCACAGAAAATTTGCCCTTTGAGTTTTATTATAGTAAAGTATAGCTGTGACAAGCCAACTTGAATTTTAAGTCAATTTTTTCCTGATTGAACGAATTCTGCCATAATAAATTACCTTTCAAGTTGAAAATGTAACCTCTAACATAAGGAGAAAAAAGTAGGCGTTTAGATTTTTGAGCGGATCCTTGCATACTGGATATTTGTGCCTTACCGTGGCCTGAATAAATCATTGTGTTGGGTGTTATTAACATCCACATTCTGACCACTGTATAATATCAGGACTTTGGCACCATAAAAATTAATAAGTTAACGTTTCCAAAAAATCCTAATGGCATAATATTACTATCACTATAATAGTAAACCGTCATTAGTGTGGCGAGGTTGTATGCCAACAAAGGGCTAATTAAGTAAAACTGCATCGTTTGCACAATCTACCTAAGCTGTAGTATGTAGGTACGAACGTCGCTTCAAGCCGTGCCAGCCTGTGCTAAGGCTGTGCCTACATACTTTTTCAATTTTAGAATCATTGAAGGTTCCAGTAAATGTCAGGGAAAATGAGTGATATCGACAGTATGAAAGTGCTTTTTTGTTTAACTGTAAAGCCAAGTATACGCTATTCTATTTTTAGGGAATAGCACGGGGTTTAGCACGGTCAATTATTGGTTCAGTCATTTTAAATCTAGAAATTTTGAGTTGAAGATCGAGCCTCGCGGTCAGCCTATAACCACTGACGACAACGACGAATTGAAGATGAATTTGGAAGCGGATCCAACTCAATCTATGGCTGAGCTTGCTACGGGCTTTGGAGTTAGTGTCAAAACAACATTGAAGCACTTACGTCAAATCGTAAAGATAAAAAAGTTTGATAAGTGGGTGCCACAAGCGAACGAAGTGACCAACAGCGAGACTTGCGCGTTGAAGCATGCATAGCACTACTGAATCGGCATAGAAACGAGGGAATTCTTAATCGAATTGTTACCTGCGATTAAAAGTAGATCTTGTACGACAGCCGTGAGCATTCGTCGCAGTGGTGGACCCGGGTATAGCATCTAATCAGTGCGCTAAAAAGATTACTCATATGAAGATGATTGTGACTGTCTGGTAGACAAGGGCCGGACGTTTTGAACATCACAGCTTTTTACCGAATGGCACAACAGTGACGTTAGATGTCTATTGCCAAAAATTTCAAACAATTATGGAAACTATCAACCAACCAAGACTGGTCAATTGCTGTTTCCCATTGCTTCTCTACGACAACGCGCGAGCTCACACTTCACGGCAGACCATCGCAAAGCTACAAGAGTTACAGCTTATAGCTCTCCGTCACCCACCGTACTCACCGGATCTTGCCCCATTAGATTTCAACTTTTTTCAAAAAGACAAATTTTTAAGTAGTAAACAGTTCAACACCAGAGAGACAATACATAACGCTTTCGCTGAATTCATCGCCTCCCGTCCGGCAGACTTCTACTTACAGTAAAGGGATAAACAAACTGCCATCAAAATAGAAAATTTTTCCCTATTTTTATCCCTTTTTTAGTTATTCCCTTTATAAATATTTTTCAGTAAGTAGTAGATACTTATTTTATTAGCGTAGGTTAAATTGGTCACAAAATGTCATTCCTATAGTGATCAAAGTAAGATTTACAATTCATTTCTATTCCAGTATCTTGTCGAGTGCCGGTGTTAGAACAACTTAACGATTATATTCATTATTAAAGAGCCTTTTGAATAAAGTTAATTAACGCGAGACAAAGAACTGTACTCGGCTTAGCTGCAGAGTTGACATTTGCAGTTTTTATATACCTAATAATATCACTGAACTAACTACAGAATGGCTACGTTTCAAACTAGCTATGGCTAGTTTTATTCATTGTAAAATAATAAAAATAAAAATAATAAATACTGTCATAAATATTAATTTTAGTAAACCCATATGACATAAAACTATTATTATTTATACATACCATATTGGATTCAATGTAATTTTTAGTTATGAATACCTAAATATACCAACGATTTGAAAATGATTATACTTACTCATCAGCTACGATGAATTAAGTATGGAAACCTTTGCACGTGGTTGACTTTCCATGCACTTGGCCGGTTTCTAGGATTCATAAAATGTGGTAGTATCGGAAAGTTAGTTAAAAAAACTGAGCAAGTTCGTGTACAGGCCACGCGCAATGTAGTTCCGAAGTAGTAAGTTTATCGACTATTACTCATTAAATACTTATACTAACATAGCCGTGATAGTTTTCTTAGTAAACTTATCATATAACCTATTTTTGTGAATTTTTCACTTGTCCAATTCCAACCGTTTAGCCAGCAGGGGGGGTCCCCCACACTTGACTGTAACCAAAATTTGCACTTTAAAGCCAAATATTTCACAAACGGACCCCTAATTCCACAAGTGGTCTTGGAATACCCATAGTAGTTTTGAAAGACCTTTTTAAAATAAATATGTATATCCATGACTAATTACAGTTTTCTATGCTTCGGACAGACGGATGGATTGACGGACTATATGGGTTCCGATTTTACTTCGGAGCCCAAAAATTGTATATTTTATATGATGCCCTGGCTTTATCTTCCAGTGAAAGTTTTATTAAAATCGATTCAGCTGTTCCAGATATTAGCCCAAACAGAAAAAGACAGACAGACGAAATAAATAATATTTGTTTGTGTTTTACTGTCGTGTAAATAACTAAAGCACTTGAGAAAACATAGTTATTTTGAAATCATCGATACTTCAATTTATATTTATACTAGCTGACCCAGGTAGAAGTTGTACTGGAACATGTTTAATATTTAATTTTTGTCAAACCGTTTTTTTATCAAGGTGGACCAGTATCTCCGGGTTTCCTACCAGTTAAAAATTAGGCTTAAAATTATTTTAAGCTAAAATAAATATACTGAATAATTAAAAAAATATGGTTGAGCACCTCAATGAATGCTCCTGGGTGGGATTGAACCACCATCTCTCGGTTTTAGAACCCGAGTGCGTTGCCATTACGCCACAGGAGCTGTATTGAAACGATCGAATCACGGCTATAGGATCGTACACGACGACATACAGTGTAAACAGTACAAACTTTTCGGGTTATCCTTATATTTATTTATCTTTAACCATATCTATATATTACCTTTAAACGAGCAATTCTTGTATATATAATTGGAATCTCGGAATCGGCTCCAACGATTTTCATGAAATTTAGTATATAGGGGGTTTCGGGGGCGATAAATTGATTTAGCTAAGATTCATTTTTAGAAAATGTCGTTTTATCAGTGTTTTCAGGCAATGATAAACTTCTACAATATACTCTTCCTGACATCTATTGGCAAGTAGCAATACTAAAGCAACTTCAGTAAATGGCGTTGTTAAGCAACACTAAACCGAGCAAAGCTCGGTCTTCCGTGTACTAAGAACAAAATAGTGTAACTGTAGGTACTGGGTATTATGGGGTTACCTATAATTATCATATTAACTGACGGTAGTTATCTAATTATACATTATCTCTGTAAAGGTTAGTGCATAAAATAAAATAAGAACTAAAACTACAGCAGTAGAAAATTATTTGACGATTGCTAGGTAGGTTAACAACAACCGTAGCATCGCCCCTCTTCGAAATATAAAACTGCTATCAGTAGGTATAGCACCCTCTACACTTTTCTCCTTACTATTTATATATGTATTAAGTGTATTGCACACGTCTGTGATGCATGCATTTGCAGATACATACACTCGTTTGCATATGGTTATGGAGAACGGGAGAGTGAAGCTAACACCGGACACACTTTTGTTTGTTACATTGATCGTGGCAGTATGCGTGCAACGATGTGCGTTGTCATTTGTTTATTTGCATTTGCGGAAGTTCCAAGACCATAGAACGTTTCAAAACAAATCAAACGCGAAAAGGCTGCGTCGCTTAATTTCAAAGTTCCTATTGTAAGTACCTTTTGGGTCCATCTTCTGCCCAGCTATTCAACCTAATAACGTTAACATGATAATATAATATGATAATATTGCAGTGTCATATCTGTCATCTAATTTACATAATATTTACAGAAATTGAGCCCAACTGAACATTGGGAAGTTGATCAAAAACGTGCAATATTTAATATCCTACCCGTAAAATTAAGTAAAAGCTTGTAAAGTTTCATTAAGTCTAGCTAGGTTGCTAAAGAACAATAAATATAGCGTTTTATTAAAAGTAGCAAGTCTATGATTGCGGGGTGCAACCCTCGGCAATCACTTGCATATTTTCTGTTGAAGTTCTGACGCTTCGTTAATCGTTGTATAGCGTTTCAGGCAATAATAAACAGTGTAAAAATACTGCTGCACTATCTGTGACCCCATTCCTTTAATCTGATTCTTCATTAATGGTTAATGCGGCTATAATGCAAAATGACTATCACAGATTATTCAAATTTACAGCCGAGCTATTAAAATAATCGACGCAATTAAACTGTACCAGGTAATTTATGAATCCCTAGTAGTTTATGGGCAATATTGAAATTGATTATGTTTTAAAAATGTGTTGAAGTCCTAAAGCAGGCCTTAGGCACATTTTAACGTGCCGTGTATTGAATAGCTGGTGTTGACTTGACAGTAAAGTATTATAGTATACGTAGTAAGTACTTTATGTGACTTGACTAGTTTATCTCTTTTGTTTTTAAGTTGCTAGTAAGGACCGCATTAGAAACCCCCATAGTTTTTCACTTGAAGTTATTACCGGACTGCGTCACACTGCATGCGTCGGTTTTCTCGACTTTGGTTGTTGAATACAGTCATAACAAGTCTTATTCTATCATAATACCATTCGAGTCATTGATAAAGATGATGAAGGCCTAAATTTTCATCACAATACGTGAGAGTATAAGGATTTAAAGGTTTGGTCACTGATATTCATTTGCATTTGTTTAACTTATGACTACTGACTGACGACTTTAATTTTGACGACTAATTAGGTACTACGTACACAAATCGCTGAACTAAAGTGCTTCCTTTATAAGGCCATAAATACAACAAGGTTCAATCGATCCTTGTAGTACATAATTATCAAAGTTGGCGAGTTGGGGAAGGAGAATTGTTGAAACTTCAGGACATTACAAACTCTTCATTCACTGCACGCAAGATTCTTGGTATGTTTTACACATTTCATAGTTGCAAGACTTGCAAGTAAGATGTATTCCTATTATTTTGGGTATGATTTTGAATAAAATTTCAATTTCAAAAAGTCTTCCGAATGGTCATGGATAGAAAGGAAAGTCGTAAAAGAACTCGACAACGACGGTCCGTATTACAAATTATAGGTGGTAAGCCTTCCTAACCACCTAAGTACTTATTATGTTTTCTGTGCTAATACCACTTTGGTACCTAATTTTTTGGATTACGCCTGAAACAAATTTCAAAACCAAACAACTTTAAAGAAATGTAAATGCTTATTAAAATCGTGGCGTACTTCCCAAAGTGAAGATTAAAAAAAACTAACAAGACCACCCCAAAACAGCAATGATATTAATAGACAAACATTACGTTTAGAAAGGAACAGTCAACACACATCCCAGGTTGTAAGTGCGAAAGAGATGCAGTGACGTTGCTACGGCTCAATGGGTGGTCGAAATCATTGTCTTTTTTCGTTGCAATTTATGTTTACAATCGGTTTGGAAACAACGGTGTTTAGACGATTTGAAATGCTATTTTAAAATAATAATATATAAAGGAAACATGTGTATAAATTTACTTTAAAGGGCTTTACCAAATGTTTATTAATGTACCTAAATTAAAATATCGTCTTTTATAATACATATTATCTTTTATACTGTAATACAATTTACTAAAACCCTTTTGCATCTTTATATTTCGTTACTCATTTTACGGTAATGAATAGTATATTTCATTACGAGTGCGGAAAGCCTTTCATTGCAAAGAGTTCCGACAAATTGACAGTCAGATCAAGTTGCAATGACGGTTCCGCACGTGTACTGAACAACTATTTTTAATACAGTTGCGAAAAAATGAAGCAATATAATAGAATAACAAAAACACTATCTTTTTGGAAAATGGCGCCAACCGTAAAATAATTTAAGCAGAGATATTTTTTTTGTTTTCTTCACCCATTCTGGGTAGGCAAAGGGAACTATTCCCATACGTCCAAGTCTTCAGTAGATTTTTTTTTTATTGATATGAAATGAAAATGAAATTTAATGAGATGAAATGAAATGAAACCTAACTTTATGAATCATAAAAACTTCTATGATTTTTTTTTTGTAAAAACATCGTGGTTGGTTTTTTTCTTTTTAATAGACATTATTTTGACAGTTGGGAACAAGAACGCACGAGTTCGGAAAAGGTAAAGAAAAAGCACGAGTATGTAATAGCCCACATCCCGAACGCTATACGTTCCTGCAATACGCCCATTTTGAGCAAGCGTAAAAAAAACAATATTATAATATATAATATAATAGATAAAATATTGAAAAACATTTTTTTCGGGGTACCTCCCCTAGACGCATCGAGCAAAGACCATTTTCGGAATGACAGGTCGTCGGTTTACGAAATATTTTGCTTTAAGTGCTAATTTTGGTTAGACTCCGGTTAGAGTCAAGTGTCCTCTCCCCTGCTGGTTGGAGTTGGACAAGTGAAAAATTCTCAAAAATAGGTTACGTCATTATGTGATGAATTTACAAGCGAAATTATCACAGTTATATTATCATAAGTAGTTAATGAGTAATATTCGATAAACTTACTACTTCGGAACTCTACATTGCGCATGGCTTGACACGCGCTTGACTGGTTTTTGTTTCATGACCTGCATAAGTAATTATTTTGCCGTCTGTACATATCTAAATAGGTAATATCTAAAGTTATTACCTACTTTTTTGATCATTAAGTACTTTGCGATAGTGTGAAAATCCATTAGATTGTTATTGAATGGCTAATTTAAGAGAAAAGATACAAAAGCTAACACTATAATATTATATTATTATTATAGCAAACTAGCTTGAGTGCGTTTGAAGAAGCAGTGTCCAACCAAAGAGCCAAAACTGCAATTGCCATTCGCTGACGTCGACTGCTGTCTATCGATAACAACCTTTTGCCCTTTGATGTAAGGAGAAATCTTACCACCCATCACCCATAATTAGCGTTCTGCTTCAAAGTTGCTTAACACATCCAGTCTTTCACCATTTACACGTTAGACGTTTTCTGAGCTCATATTACATTATTATTAACAAGTCAATAGCTATGACTACCCATATGCATTTGTAACGAGCGTATCATATTCATACCTTATTGACATTTAGGAGCCATACAGCTTACGGTCGATATTAGTTCACTGATTATGTTCTAAAAATAACTTTAACTATACTGTATGACACATAAGTAGTTCTTAAAATACTAGTCTAGCATGAGTCTAGGTCATAAAAATAAGAATAAGAGTCGAACCGGGACACCTTGTATAAGAATTAGGTGTTCCCGCACGCCATTGAGCTGCGTTTACATTGTAGCGTTTGTTTGTAGTTCTTTTTAACCGACTTCAAAAAAAAGGAAGACTTTCCAATTCGGTTGCATTTCTTTTATAACCTCAGAACTACGTAATTTATCAACTATTTGAAAAACTATTCTTTTATTTGAAAGGATATAGGTACTTCCATGATCATAACTATATCAAAATTCAGATCAGATCAGATCCATGACGAATTGAGGGGTTTCTTATGTTTTTAGCCCTCATCGAACGTTTTCGTTGAAAGTATTTTATTTGGTGAATTTTTTCATGTTATCAGGTTCTTTATCACAAAAGCTCATATAAAATGACATATACCTATATAAACTTAAGGCTTTTAAGCTATGTAATCCAAGGTTTATCTTCAAAGAGTGGCCTAAACGGAAGTAATATGTTCATGTATTTTATATGATTTCAATTCTAGCCGGCTAAATTGCAGTTAGCTAAACTCATGGTTTCGGGGCTTTACTTTGTATTTCATTACAAAGAAAAGAGATTTGTCACAAGGCTTATCTGCTATGCAACTTAACGTTACTGTAGACAACTAACTAACTGTGTCTAACGATGCAAAATATTATAACCAATCGAATAAGATCATTTGCAATGCTGTAAATCCACACTCTTTGAATTTATTTGTAATTTTTAAGCACATATACAATGACACAGAAAATACAAATGGTCGTGGAAGGGGTAGGATAATTTGGGAGGTCGTTTTAAAGTAGGGATGTGATGTAGAATCTGTTCCCATTATACCACTAACTTGATCCTGACTGTATAAACTCTAATAAAAAAGGACTTGACTGTGAACGCAGCCTATCGGAACCAAAGGTTATGATTATACGAGCACGTTATTCGCGGATAGTCGCGGCGTGAGCTTCGTCGCGGCAGTCCGCTTCGCAGGAACAACAGTACTAATTTGTATGTTGTTTATTTACCGCACTGTCACGTTGTTCATAGTTGTCTAAACAGCTTGGTGATTCTCGAACCTCACTGTTCACCTCACTCAGACCAATTTATCGAAGAGGATATTTTTTAAAGCATAATAAATACTTAATTAACTACAATGCTTCAGTTTATTACTGGGTTCTGTTGTAATTATGAGCAGTGAGTTTCAACCCCATGCTGATTGTAGTACAAATTGTTATAGCTTTTGCACTTGTTTCATCCTTTACTTGTATGAGATCTCTTTTAGAATATAAAGTCACGAAATTTTTTTACCGGCAATATGTATTCCAAAATTATCATGCACTTTTACTGCTTTTCACTTTTTAACTGCTTTTTTTTCACAGATTGTTATAAACTTTACAAATCTTAGGGGTTCTTATATAATATTTCTTCATAAATTAAAAGGTCATTTACTGTATTTTATATTTTAAATATTTATGGCACTTCGCGAACCCGAAATGGAAGTGGGATTAGATTAGTTTCAAGGCCCAAGATTGACTTCCTTCCTAATTGATATTGCAATTTTTTTCTATTCATACTCAATTATTTTTAAAGGGCATTGCGTTCATAAAAACTATTAGAAACTAACTATAATACATTTGGATAACTTCGTATTTTTTCTTCTGTAGGATGGCGTAACTTTGTATTGAGCGGAGTAGCTTAGTTTTTAAACAGTTTTACATATTTAGCTTATCCTGTTTATTTGTTTGGCATTAATCTTGCAAGCCTCATTACACATGCTTACTCTTATCCTAAGTTGTTGAAATTTTACATATTTCCTTAGTTCTGATGACAATGCATTTTTGTGATAATAGTGCAGTCATTGAAGCATTATTGCTCCGAATTTTTTTACTGTGAACCGATTTGCGTGAAATTTTGGAATTAGGTTCATCTTACCCTTAACTTCAAAAGTGAAAATGATTTAAACTCCGCACTCACCCTGGGGGTGGTTGCCACCCCTTCTCGGGAGTGGACATTTTTTTTTTCAAAATAACCTCGGATATCGATAGAAGGGCAAATTTTAAGCAAAAAATCACCTATAAAGTTTTTAGAAAAATCCAATAGTTTTCAAGTTATTGGCAATTGAAAAATCGCAATTTTTTCACGTTTTTCATCGGTCTTTTGCAAATATCTCCAAAAATATATGTTTTATCGAAAATTTTATAAGAACCAAAATTGTAGCAGATAAAAAAACGAACAATTTAGTTTTTTTTAAATCATTCTAAGTGCAATATTAAGCTAGATATTGAAGATCAAAGCCGTTTTTTATTTTGTCTGAAATTTAATCTATGTGTTCAATGCCATCTAGCGGCGAACAGATGCATTTTATGCATTCTGCCATAAAGAAAGTTTTTGTAGTGCTTGAAATAAGCTTTAAAATGAGCACTGTTAAAGGTCTTTTGCACGTAAAATAAGTGAGCTGTATTGAAAATAAGAAGACCATTTAATATTTTTTCTTTTAAATCAATGGGTTTCATAAGTGCCATTTCCGCCAAAATGAAAATTAATCGTATTCCGCCTAGAAATAACTTTATTATGAATAGTTTTGATAGATTGTATCAGTTTGGCTGCTTCAAGACACATATTTTTAAAAAAAATCAAGATTAAAAGAAAAGAAAAAATTTCAAATTTACAAAAAAAACACCTTTTTTTCATAATATCTCAAAAATGACGACAGATACGTAAAAAAGTGTAGGGATAAAAAATTTAGGTATTTTTCTGACGAACAATTTGGTATTTTTTTTATTTCTGTCAAACAAAAATTGACGGAGATATGATTGTTTAAAGAGCGCGCGGCAGTGCAATCACAGTCTCTCTTAAGCCCTTTAACCCTTCACCGTTTTAAAAAAAAGTTTTTTACTATATATTGCAATAAAGGATGTTGTAGCTCTGTTAATTACCTTTAAAATGGTTTGTTATAAATTGTAATAGCATGAAAATTGAAGGAGTTATGGTCCAAAAACTTATCATATTTTTTTCTACTTAGTAACTGAAAATTTCGGAGTGTGAATATTTGGAGCAATGTGAAAGTACGCAGTATAATAGAGACCCAAAACTATTGTAACGTGTATATATATACATAATATGGCTCATATATTTTGGAAACGTAGGCATGAATACATACCAACGTTCTTACATGTATATATAACACATTTGAGTGAAGGGGCCAACGAAAAAGCCAGGTGATCAGCTGTGCGTGCTCCGTTTATTCGTTTTAATATGACCAGTAAGTTTTTAAATATGTAATCATATATATTTACTGTTTTAATTTAGGGGTAGTTTTAAGGGTAGCAAAGTTGAAGATTATGATAATCACTTTCGAGAGTGTAGAATAATATTTAAATCCTTTTCATTTAATCAAAAAAAAAAATTTAACAATTTTTTATCAAGGGGTTGTTTTTAAGGGTTGAAAGGGGGTTAAAAATTTGACTATTATTATAGAGAACAAAATAATACTTACTCTATACTTACATCTTTTTATGTCATACCAAAGTAATTTTTTGTGATTTTTTTAATTTAGGGGTTGTTAGCAAGGGTTGTAAGAATTTCAAGGGGTTGAAAATGATTTTAATATGAGGTAATTGTGTTAGAAAACACTTTACAATTTCAAAACTTACTATTACACATGTTTTCTAGCGATAAAATGGCTCAATGTTAATTTTTCCATTAAGGGGTTGTTTACACCCCTTAAAAATAATTTGCGGAGTTCAGATTATTTTCACTTTTGAATTTAAGGGTTAGATAAGCCTAATTCCAAAATTTCATGCAAATCGGTTCACAGTAAAAAAATTCGGAGGTAACACCGTATTTTTCGCTTCAATGACTGCACTATAAGCATAAACTGATACTACACAAAGGTTTGGCTCCACCACAGACCCATTGAAGTATAATGTCATAGAACAGACATCTCGAACAAAATGTGTGTCCCGCCCGGGGGATTCCATTTTCAAAATTGAGCCCCCGTTCTCCTTTCAAAATTGAACGAATCCATTGAAGATTGAAGCCACGTGGTGCCAATGCATTGGGACATACATGGTATTCGCGGTGTCGGTTCTATACGCTGGTAATAATACTTCAATGCACAGACCCAATTTTTATTGACACTATAGAACCGTGTGGTAGTTTTTAAATTATTAGGTATCTTATTTATATTTTAACATACTACTCGTCTAAGCTTCACTTCAGTTAGCTTATTCCTTATTAGACGGGATTCTTTAAATTGATGCATCTTTTGATTTATCAGCCAATTGCAATAAAACAAACATTCAATGTTACCTTACGCTTTCAGGAATATTTCAGTTGTAACCGCATACAAATCACTTTACCCGTTTTAAAATTATCAGGGGCAAACAAATCGGTAAAAAGAAAAAAAATCAGTAGTACTTAATTTGTTATGGAATCTATTGCTTTAGTAGAATAAAAGAAAGAAAAAAAAGAAATACTTTGTCCAACAGTTACTTACTACAGATAACAGGTACGGGTAAAATAAAAAAAAAACAAAAAAATATATTACACAGTTAAGCTCTCTGCTGGAAGCACTAAGGAAATGGATCGTACTCAGTAATTGCTATGGAGAACCACAGCACTGATATTCTGTGCGAACCAGTTTTGGAGTGCAGTTCGTGCAGTGCACTTCCTAAGAATGGAATCTTAAATATATTTTAGATATTATCGTAATCCAAAAAAAGTGTGATATAATAGATTCTAGCAGAAGGGTTATGATTCAATAAATATCATACCTAATTATAATAAGGGTTTTCATATTTATGTTAAATATTTATTGTGTATGAATAGTTCTTAGCTGAAATAATAGGGATGTTGACTAATTTTAGGATTCAATTTTATTTTGTAGATAGAACCTCAATATTCACGAAAAAAATATCATAAAAATAATAATCTTTAATTTAAAAACAAAAATTGATAAATAAAAATCATTATCAAATTTCCCCCCAAAAACGTCACGTGACGTCAATCCGATATTCAATACTATATGTCTACTGAAGTTTGTAGAATTTCCATATAAAATAGAAACAATGACGTAATATTCTCAAAATGGCGATTGAGGTCACGCGACAGTGATTACAATTTTTTACATTTTTTATTAATTATATTTTTAATTTATTGTGATTGATTTCGATAAAATAATCATATTTTAGGCCTTAAAATGTTATCACTAATACTTTAAACGTAAAATATTAATTTAAAATTAGTGTCAACATCCCGGAATTGTTTACATCTCCACAGCCAATTTCAAATAATTTTAATTTTAAATTTAGTAGAATTTTACTTCATTATTGTGATATTATTATTGAGCTTCAGTAAGTGAAATATCGGTGTTTTCAGTTCAATAAACACGTCAGTCTATGTTACACTTTATAGGCTATGGGTTCATTAAATGTCCGTTGTATTCATCTTTTTATTCGAAAGATTGATTAAGGGTGAGGTGGTACGCTATGTACGGATTACAAATTAACCTATACACAAAACATTGTTTGGTTCTTTCAAGGTTCGAACTTGATGTAGCTTTGTCCTCATTACAAAGAATTTTAGGTACGCAATTTATTGTACATTAAGAGGTTTTGTACATGAAAAATATGACTATCTAATATCTATTGCAGAAGAAGGGTGACCTGACTTTTAACTTAACTGAGATATCTTTTAATTTTAAATAAATACCTACATACTTAAAATTTATCCCTATATGGATATATATATTTTTATTGTGACGCGGCGACGTCGAAAATGTCTGTCAAAAAAATGTGTAATCTAATTACAAAATCTCTTATTAACCATATTTAACCATATTATAATTACATTTATTATTCAATACAAAACAATTACTGAATACAATTATTCGATTCTCCTTCAATACCAGCAGGGAGATTATTATATTGGTCTCCAATATGGCGTTGACCCAGTGTTGCCACAACGACTAGTAATAGTCGTACTTGCGTGCATCTCTGTACTGTATCTATATTAAGGATGTGACATCGTACCCAAATGTATTAAAATGTTTATATCTCGATAAACCCTGAAAAAGTTCTACACTGGATAGTATTGTACGGTTTTGGTCTTTAAGACGAGGAGCTAAAATAAAACAGTAGTCACCAGTGTGTAGTACATAAGATATGGCCCACAATAATATTTACGATAGCATTAAATGAAGCTTGCACCACTTGATATTGATTTTTACGACGATATCGCGTCACTATCGTTGAAATGTGAGGTCAAACAATGCTTCGTTACATCGCCCGTTGTAAATGTGTGCAGACAAGCCAATTTTTATAAGATTACTAGTGGATATCTGGCGTGTGCTACTACGTAAAAATCGACTAAATTTTATCGATAAAAATACACACAGGGGGGGGGGGTCTAGCCATCCAATTTTTTTAATTGTAGCACGTAGCTACGCGCTACGCAAGGAGTATTATTATTACTCGCGTAAAGCTCATATAGCGGTAACTCACCAGTATTGCAGCTCAGAGCAAATTTTGATGTAGTACGTAGTAGTCGTAGTTGTAGTAGTCGTACTTGTTATCCTTGTTAATCAATGCATGTACTAATGTTAAATTGCTAATTTTTGAAGTATGTTAGAAAAACTAACAAAAAACTAGTGAAACTTTTGACTATATTGAGTATCATAATTTTTTTATTGACCTATCCTTATTTACTTGAAACTCTTTCCAATCTTTTTTGTAATGAATAGACGGTATTATTATAATTCAAATAATACATTTTTCACATCTATGGGACCTTTAAGTCCAGAGAAATCGAAGTCTTTCGGCAAAGACGTCTAATCTAATAATAAAATATTAAAATGGCTGCCATTCCAAAAGGAAGAGGGCTAGACCCCACATGTGGGTATTATTGTCGACAAAATTTGTTATAATCATGCCCTTAAATTATCGCTAGTTAGTTGCTCGACACCCTATATAATATACATACTCATAGATCATAACATGATAAGTATGACCGAAGTAACTTTTTTGATTAAATGTGTTTTAATCTTCTTTCTCCAAATTATTGAATGAAATTTGACAGATGAAATGAAAATATACACAATTTTCATGTCTTAGAGATGAAAATATACCTACCTGTTCATAATAAGAATTTCATGTATCCTAATCTCGACTCACAATTTTATTAATTCAAAATAAATAAAATAATATTTTTCCTTTTTGAAAATATTTTCAGCCATTATTTCATATTTAGGCCTTTTCATTCATTAATAATATCAACATAAACTATTGTAACAAGAGTCTCTTAAGAAAATTCAGCATAACGATTTACTTCCATCATTTTACGTCGCGACGCCGTAAAACTGTCCAGAATTTTTCTAGCAAATTACGCCATTAGGGAGTCAATTTGCAAGTAATATTTTTTATATGGAAATCGATTTTTAATTGAGCAAGAGACCAAGCAAGGAGGCAAACAGGCGTATCCAGCGGTCTCTTTGATGTTATAAAAGAGCCCGACAAAGCGCCCGAACATTGCCGCTTTGTCGACAACTATTGTTCACATTTCTATACTATTTTCTGTTTATTATTCGATGTCGCCTGCAAAACAAGTGCTGAAAAGCGACTCGGTTATTGCTCTTATATTGCTGTAATTGTTTTCCCCTAATTGCCGTAGTCATGCGAACGTTTCAAGCTAGCGATAAGACTTTAGCGTTTCGCTTTTTTGCAGCTGAGGCGATCGTATTTTCCATTGTCAATATTTTATGATTCATTTTTAGTTGACGTTATTCTATTTACGAACCGTATTTTTCGTTCCTTATGATTAATTTTTAGTCACTTAAATATTTGCAAATTCCACCACATTCCCACTTACCGTCAGGTGGGATTGTAGTAGTAAAGCATTTCCGTATATTATATAAAAAAATTTGATTGTGCTAACAATTAAGTAATATTTTGACATTATCTATGCAATAAATGAATCTCATTCATAGAACGACTAAAATTATTCACTATATCTAAAACAGGAAATGTATATAACCCGAAATAAATGAATAGCAATCTTTTAGATGTGTGGTACTGGAACGAAACGAGCATGGTTACTATAGTCGTAAACAAAAATAAGGACTCCAAGGTACTAACAAACAATTAAACAAATTGAAATTTATATATTTAAAAAAATCATTATAATTTTATTTTTTTCATTATTTTTTTATTATTTTTTTTATTTTTTTTTTACTTTTTTTTAGCGTACCCTGTTTGTGGTCAAATCTTGTTAGCTTAATTTTATTGACCTTCTTCCTCTTAATTTAAGGATTTAAAATTTTACATATGGGTGAATTTCAACAAACTCGAATTTTGCCTAATTACAGTGGCGAATTTAAATTTGCTGTTTCTGATAAATTTTTTTGGCCTAAATAATAGATAAAGAGTAGTACTAATTAATCATATACTAGAGATCGAAAAAAAAAGATTAGTTCATGAGATATTTCCATTTGAAATTATCAAATGCCACCGAAATTATTGAAGGACCACCGGAATTTAAATCCAAGCCACCGAAATTGATTAAATTTAAACTTGATGTTTCTAATACACTTAATTTGGCATAAATAATATGTAAATAGTAGTGATAATTAGTCATATAGTAGAGATTGAAAAAAAATTTATTTGTTCCGGAGATATTATCAAATTACACTATGAAATGCCACCGAAATTAGGACCACTGGAATTAGAATTTGATCCACCGAAATTGATTTATGCCCATGAGAAATCATAAAGGCAGGATCATTTAATACTTTAAAGATATTATGTACATTTTGAAGAATAGGAGTCTAGATGAACGGACTCCTTTTAGCGGTAATTAGACAGGCCCATTGCTATTCTGAGCCACGTTTTTAAGCTGTTTTCGAGGGTCCTCACAAATCGCATTGCACGCAGGCTTGACGACTTCCAGCCTCCCGAACAAGCAGGATTCCGAAAAGGCTACAGCACCATAGACCATATACACACATTGCGGCAGATTATACAAAAGACCGAGGACTATAACTTGCCGTTATGTATAGCCTATGTGGACTATGAGAAGGCCTTTGATTCTATCGAGATCTGGGTTGTACTAGATTCTCTCCAGCGGTGGCGGATCGACTACCGGTATATCGAGATGTTGAAGTGTTTGTACTCATCCGCCATCATGTCCGTCAGAGTGCACGACACAGCAACGAACCCCATCCAACTGCAGAGAAGTGTCAGACAAGGATGTCATATCCCCAAAACTGTTCACCGCTGTGTTGGTAGACGTGTTCAAGCTGATGGAGTGGAAACAACATGGCTTAACATCAATGGCGAATACATCACACACCTACGATATGCTGATGATATAGTCATCCTGGCGGGTTCCCTGGAAGAACTTGGAACAATGCTCGGGGGCCATGTCACACCCGTATCGGTTGTTGTTGACGGCGTTGCTCTCGAAGTTCTAGACGAATACAATTACCTGGGACAAGTGATCCAGATGGGTAAGTCCAACTTCGAGAAAGAAGTCACTTGTAGAATTCAACTCGGATGAGCTGCGTTCGGGAAACTCCGTCATATATTATCGTCCAAAACACTACCTCAGTACCTGAAGTTTAAGGTGTTCATATTCATCCATAATAATTCATATTCATAATTCATTTATTGCCAGAATGTAGTTTACAAAGGTGTTATAAAAGTATAAAAGACCAATACATTCTACCACGTATGGTATGCAATAACGTCAATTCGAGCAGTTTGTGTTGCCGGTGATCACATACGAATACGAGACGTGGTGCTTTACTATTGGCCTAATCCACAACCTCAGAGAAGCGCAGCGGGCTATGGAGAAGGCTATGCTTGGTATTTCTCTACATGATCGTATCAGAAATGAGGAGATCCGTAGACGAACAAGAGGAACCGACATAGCTCGAAGAATTAGCCGGCTGAAGTGGCAATGGGCGGGCCACATAGTGCGAAGGGCCGATAACCGTTGGGTAAGAAAGGTCCTCGAATGGCGCCCACGTCTCGGAAAAAGGAGCATAGGATGATAGGACGCCCCCCGACCAGGTGGACTCACGACCTGAAGAAGACAGCGCGCATCCGCTGGATTCAGAAGGCCCAGGACCGGTCAGAGTGGTGCAAGTTAGGGGAAGCCTATGTCCAACAGTGGACCTCCAAGGGCTGATGGATAGATGGAGACACGCTTGTATTTCTATGGCCTATACTTCCCTATACGCTTTGATTTGCCACCGGAGCCACCGAGATTGCGCCACCGGACTTAGAATCAGAGACAAAACTTGAATTTTAAAGAAAACTTTTAGTCACAGGTTAACTTTTATTTCACAATTGTAGCTGAAAACCGTTAATGGAACCCTCCATAAAATTTCTAGATAATCTGCTTTGTACTTTTACTAATATACATGACATCGGAATTGGATGATTTTGTATTCCTGCGCCACCGCAGTTAGTACTTACGTGTTTGGCAGGAAAATTACGCAACCAGTCGGTCATCCTAACACGCAGTTTGCAAGAGCACAACTGAACGGTGCGGGGAGAGCCAGTAAGGTGTCTTCCAAATCGTGAAGTAACAAGTAATGAAGTATACAAAATGCGCCACCGGTATTGCTTTTTTTTGTAGGACATTTTTAAAAGATGTTTTAAGAGCTGTTGTTTAATCTTAAATTACTCCATAAATATATATTAGTTGTGTTATTTAATGTATTTCTAAAAAACATTCCCTTTCAATGAAATTTATTTACCAAAAAAAATTAAATTAATAAAATATGTAAATAAACGCAGTTTGGACAGTACACCGGAATTAGATTTTAGGTTTTAGATATGTTTTTATTAAGAATCTATGTATAAGCCTATGTACCTCTGAATACTTCACTATCATGTAGATCACTACTTAAACTATCTATATAAAATTATGCATAAGTGTAGTTTACCTCCACACATTAATTTTCAACCTCGCCGTCTCAAAAATGCACTTGGGAAATTCACCCATATTGCTTTAGTTCTGATTATCATGCATTTTAGTGATAAGCATGATCTGATGCTTATATTATAGTACGTTGACGCTAAAAGCTCGAATTTAGGTTTTTAAAATTAAGATTTTTCGAAGGTAAAAGAAACATTATTAGGATTTTACTCTTCTAATAACAGAACAGTTCTGTTATTAGTCGTAGATTTACCTCTACTGAAAACTTACTAAGAATGTCGTAATATATCCCACGTAAACAAATGCTTATAAATTCGCATTGACGAATAACTTTTTATCGGACACCGGGCTGGCGAGCACAACATTGAATCTATAGCATTCAGCTATCATGAGATTGTCTAGTAAACAATTTTAGAGCGAGACAACGATATGATCTGTGTGAGATGGTCGTAATAGTTCCCACAACGATTACGTTCACCTGAGAATTGATAGAGATGACCCATTTTAAAGTGTGAATGTATCGACTATCGAGTTCCGTATATTTTTGTATAAAAATGTATTTTACGTATATTTTTCAATGTATCTACGTCAAAAATTGCCTTTGGTCTGAATTAGATACTTGTACAGATCTTTTTAACATTATGTGTGCTAAATATTAAATATTACTTGATTCTGGGTAAGAAAAAGTCTCGAGGAAAGCTGCCCATTTCATTTTCTATAAACTTTTTAAATATTGCTAATCAACATTTGGATAGTGTGTATAGTACCTACCCATGATCTCTTTTCATTGAGAGGAATCATGAGCCCAGTGAGATAAACATACATAGTTAACTCTTCACAGTATTTACCTTATAAATACAAGTAAAAGGATACTGATAACGTTGTATAATATATTAAATACGGATTTCAGAAGATTAAAATACCTAACTATAAATAATATAATTCGGGTTTTTATCAAATAATATTCTTACTTACATTTTTATCGATATCGTTGAACATCACTTTTTTGAAGAATGCACCTTGACTGCACTAAGGGAAATGATTTTTTTAATCACATCAGTCTTCACAATATATCATCCCTCTATTTATTGATGCCTTGCTACATATTCGCGCATAGGGCTTTCTCTACCGATAGATTGTAGGGCAAAGGGGTCTTCAACAGCCGGTGTAATTTCTTTAGAATTATGTTCTATAGTAGATCACACTTCGAAGTAGGGGGAATATTGTCACTGTACAACTGGATCATTATACCGTATGGGAACCCGTCTAAATGAATAATAATAATTAATTATATCCCTTTTAGTACAATATTTCCTGCGAATAGCGCTTATTATAGAAATATATTAGTTTTATTTTCTTTTTACTTGACTTTCGATACCTAATTTATAAACAGATTCAAACGAATTACACTATGAACATATTCATACTATTATAATTACCTACAAAGAAACAAAATTGCAACATAGAAAGCGTGTTATTAAATTTAAAAAGTTGCTTTTAAGAAAGATTAATTTCGACTCAAAAACTACTAAATTTCTGCACGGTCCAATTAGTTGAAACCAAAGGGAGTTATAAATCAGTCGCGGACATTACGCAGATTTGGCAAGGAGGCGTGGTTTCGAGATTTTATTTCTTTTCAAAACGTCAGGGGGTCAGTCCATTGTGACTGGCACCGGGGGGAAGATTAGGATGCGTAATCAATATACGGTCGAGTCTTTTGTTGTTTGACCCAGTGGCAGGTTCCTTGTCCAGGTACGTGTGATGGGTGCAAGTGGATGCATTTCCTGATTCCTGAGCCAAGGGTCAAGGGTGTCAGGTTGCACGTGAAACAGCCCTTCCTGCAAATAAAGGCGTCTTTGTTAGTGGACATACTTTTTAATATGTACTTTTGAAAATAGTTTGTCTTTAAACTTTATCGTTGCGAATAGGGAATGCAATCTCGTCCATATCTTACAACTTTTTGTACGAGATCTCGCGAGTTTTTTTTATAAATTATATATCTTACACCTTAGATTTCGTAAAACTCGAGATCTCGTGAGACTACGAACTTGGCTAGGTGTAAATTCTTGGGAGATAGCATTCTGTAATCACGAAAATTATGCGCTGATAATAGGATTTTGACTGGCACAATTTTCTCAAGGAATTCTAAACAGTTCGAATTTTTAGTTTATCTGTGGTGTGAAAAACTACCATAATTTCACAAAAACAAAACACTATCTAAAAATAAATGACTGAATTTAAAATGAAAATAACACTGCTATCGAATAAAATTTATTTAAATTTCGAATAGCGCGCCAATCCACAGATAATTAAATCTGAAAATGCTGGTGAAAAATCTCAAATTTCAAAGGTAAGGGCCTACTATAATCTTATTAAATATTTTAATACTTAAATAGATGTTTAACGGACTTATTTCTATCGTTCCGCACTCCTAGCAAAGCGGGCGCTTTCGAACGAACACAATCCTGTCCTTTGTTTTATTATTTTTCATTGAAATAAATATAAGTTGTTGGAAATTTTAACAACACCTTTAAAACTATTGAAAGCTTTGTTTGAGGTCCGAGTCTTTTCATTTATTTATAAATAGATAGTTCTATTGTTTTTTCGAATAGAGCTATGGCTATATACTTGAAACCTTTTTAAAGATATTATTAATCATCAGTGTCATAATTAATTAGTGTATATTAAATAAATGTAAAGTCAAAGTCAAAGTCAAAATATTTATTCATATAGGTATCACTGATACACTTATGCACGTCATTTTTTGGCTTTTCGGAAGGTGCTTTATCGTGGAGGAGAAGAAAAGCCTAAAGAAACTCCTCAGCACATCTTTTAAAAAAATATTACAAAAAAAGATAATAATACAAAAGTATTTACTATTCTGAGCGGAACTGGTTGCAGAGCTGGTCATTTCCATGCGTCTTTGTCATTTAAATACTCGTCTACACTATAATATCCCTTGCCTAACAATTGTGTCTTTACACATTTTTTGAAAGTTTCTATTGGCAAGTCACGTATTAATTTTGGGATTTTATTATAAAAATGTATACCAAGTCCTATGAAAGATCGCTGCACTTTACTTAGGCGGAACGAAGGCGTAACTAATTGATGCATTCTTTTCGTATGGCGATTATTAATATCAAAATTTTGTTTATACGCGTTTATATTCTTCCGTATAAAAACTACATTGTTAAAGATATACTGGGAAGCTACTGTAAGTATACCTATTTCCTTGAACTTTTCACGCAAAGATTCCCGAGACCTAAGTTTATAAATAGCCCTAACTGCCCGTTTCTGGAGTATGAAAATTTGTTTTATATTGGCTGCTTTGCCCCACAGCAAGATGGCATAAGACATAACACTGTGGAAATAAGCAAAATAGACTATCCTAGCAGTTTCGACGTCTGTATACTGCCTTATTTATAGTTATAATTTATTCAACATAAATAATAATTATGTTGAATTTTTAAGTTCTAAATTCATAACAGGCCTGAATCATAAAATTTAACAATAAAACACCACTTGGCAATTTGGTAACAATGGCGTTTTGTTGATTTTGAAAAAAATTTAGGTTCTTTTAATGAAAATTTTATTTACTCGTTTTATTATAATTATGAAATATTTGACTAGTTTTATATTTTTAATAATTAAAATTGTTTTTATTTCTTTCAGACTAACAAGGCATTAATTTAATTAGCGATACGTATTCAATGGCTACTTTAAGTAAGTTTAGTAAGTGCTTTTGCCATCCAAACTACTCCGCACCTTACTGTAAGGTAGGATTGTACTAGAGCATTAACTATAATTTATAAAAATGAATATTAGTTTTACCAAAAAAATACCTTAAGTTTTAAACTTATAGGCGATCTATTATGTCACGTTCACATTTTAAATTCAAGCTCACAAAATTCCATAGAACTTGTAGGCGTAGTGCAACGTGCATTTGGCGCCTTGTGAGATACATAACTTTTTTCAAGCATTATTATACTTAAATTCCTTTAGATTTCTTACAAACAAAAATCTACCTTCAGCCTTAACCCTACGCGACAAAGTCGTTTGAACCAGATTTATGGAGGATAAAATCTAAGTTAATCATTTGCTCGTAAACTTTTCGCTACAATCGTTCTTGGGAATGGTGGATAGGGTTGATTTTTAAACAACTGCAGACGATATCCTCGTTCCAGGATAATAATAATGTATTTTTTGTTGAAGACGTCCGTGTGCGATGGATGCACCAAGTTTGTCTGTGTGTTCTTCTCTTAGCAGCTGTGCCTATTATTCTGTCTCTGTGTGCGTGTATTATATAGTAGGATTACATGGCTTGATACATTTAATTATCAAGGTTGGATATTATTCAAAATTTATTTAAGTCGAATACCTACTAAGAATTTATTTCTGGTGTACAAATAAATAATATTTTATTGTGTAGTACTTGTAAGTATGCATATTCACTTGCTAAAACATCATGACTGTTGCACAATAAGGCTGTAAACAAGGGTTTGAATATTAATTAAAAGTGAACTAAATTGCTGACAAAATTAGCTACTCTGAACGAAGATCGTAAAATTAGCTAGTCGGTCCTATTTCCTACGACATTGCATGTCTGCTTATCATTTGGCGTCCCTAAAAGCACGACAACGCAGAAAACACAATGGAGTGTAACGTGTTTTTACTTTGTTATAGTAATTATGCAAACTAAACTACCTTTCTGTCAAGTCACGATTAAGCGATTTATTTTATTTTTGTCGCAAAAGCGAAGACAAAGTAATAAGCCTTGATAACCGAAGCATCAAAGTCGATGGTTTACTTAATTATTATTACAAAACTGGTTAAAGTTTAACTTCTACAATAAAAAGAATTGGAATTTTATTAGTAGACTAGCTGATCCGGCGAACTTTGTATCGCCTAACAATCAACGAATGTACTTTGTTGTTACTTTTAACTTTTATAGTTTTGGTGGGTTTAACAAATCAGAAACCATTACTCTCCCTCTCCCTCTCTGTCTCCCTGTTCCTCTCCCTCTCCCTCTCTCTTTCCGGAACAATTCCATCATAATATATGATTTTTGCGTAACTTAAACCGTTTACGAAGCACACGGAACGAAAGCTCTCAAAAAGGAATAATTTTTCCCATTTTTGCAACATTTTCCATTGTTGCTTCATTCCTATTGGTCACAGCGTAATGTTATATAGACTATAGCCTTCCTCGATAAATGAAATATCCAAAACAAAAATAATTTTTCAATTCAAATCAGTAGTTCCTGAGATTAGCACGTTCAACCAAACAAACAAACAAACTCTTCAGCTTAATAATATTAGTATAGATTATTATGAATATAAAAATACAAAAAATTAAAAAGGTGCTTGCAAGACATATTGTGACGACCCTGTAGCCTAGTTGGTAGCGACCCTGCCTTCGAAGCGAGTCCCGGGTTCGATTCTTGGCCAGGGCAGATATTTATATGACAGATAAATATTTGTTCTCGGGTCATGGGCGTTATTGTGATTTCATGGGTCCATGCCACCCGCGGCACAGATAAAGACCTACTGCGGGGGGATATGAGTGTGTAAGCGTTTATTTGTCTATTTATTTATTTATCAGGTGCAAAAAAGTATATTCATTTTATTTCATTTCAAGAACGGATATTATTATTTTCTTATCCTAAAATAATAAAATATTTTTACTTAATCGATAAGTTCCTATATTAACAAAAATGTTTAAACATCGTAAGCTAAGTTTAGTTAGCACACTAGTAATTGCTAACTATCAAGACTAACTGCACCCTGTAGAAAATAATAGAGAAACATTTTTTGCATCGTTGGCGAAGCCATTCCCAAGAACATGTGGACCGCAACGTTGCTAGATCAAATACACCATCCTGCTGCTATTGTAGTTCCTTTATCAATACTTTCCAAAAAAAGCCTTTGTATGCACCCCTCTCCTTCTAACGCAAAAATTAAACTTTGGAACGAAAGGGACGGATAGACGAACCGTCTTCACACATAATTGCCTACAAAATGAATAGATCTTAGAAAATGGCCCAGTAGGAAAACGACAAAATGCTTTGCGACGTCTACAGTGTCCTTTATAATTGCTAATTTGTTATGTTTTTTATTTTTGTATAAATTTAATTTCTATCAGTATAATTGACGTATATGTCAGGTAACAATAATTATTAAAAAATACAACCGAACTGAGAACTCAACACGCGTTTGGTATGGTGGAACTTCATTGGCGATTGTTTTTAAGCAACTTTTTTGCCTTTAATAGGTTAATAAATATTTAACGATTCTTGGGCGTAAATATACCTAGTTTTTGTCAGTAAATACCTAGGGTCACTCCGAGCCCTTGTATTTAATTCTAGTGTAAACAGTAAGATCGGTTGGTGCTGACGGTCAGAAGACTTGTCACTATACGTTGTTGAGCTGTTTTCATGTGGTTTGTATTGTATAGGGAGCACAAATATAATATTAATACTTTGGGTATGTCTACACCGCAGTTTATATAATTTTTTTATAGCAACATTAAGCAACAAGCTTAATACTTTTATGATCACTTCTTATCATTTTGCTGGTTGTTTTCAAACGTTATCCAAATCAAATTGAATATTTGGTCATAACTTCGTAGGTAAAACGGTGTCTTAAAGTTAGCGTACATAGTTCTTAATTGTAATTTATTACACGCTCTTCATAACGATTATTGATGTGCGGTGCATAAGTTTTCAATTCTGTTAAATTCGAGGGAAACGATTATTTATTTATCGTGAGTTCCCTAACCAGCTCAGCTCATTTCCGCTCAAGTTAGGAAATATTTATGCAATCAATACGTCTGTATTTCTTTTACACACTCGGTAAGGAATTATGTTCGTCTTTTATTATCAAATTACAAATTCCGTATATTAAACTTATTAAAATACATATAAACCTCTTTTTCCTATAACATCATTTCATATAAAGTTCACTTCATCAATTCGCACTGGAGCATCGTGGTGGAGTATGCTCTAGGTCACTTCAAGAGGAGAGAACCGTGGACAGTACTGGGTCATTAATTGCCTTATTGATATTATTATAATTAAGTACTTCAGACTTCTAATCCCACTGGATTTTACCTGCGATGAAGTTTAAGGCAGTGTATTGCATTGACTCAAAAGCCTATTATATATTTACTTTTGAATTGAAGACACTGAATTGTGAAAGTTCGACTATGACTATGACGATTATGAATATAAGCTAAGATTATAAGACAAATAGGCTTACCACAGATTATAAAACAACAAACCCTAATTCAGTAATGTGAGAGTTTAAATTAATCTTATTGTTGTATTACCTAATTTTTTCAAATTTTACCATCGTGGTAGAATATTATCCATAATCCTTCCTAATACTTAGGGGTCTCCACCCCAACTAAGAAAGAGAGAAAGAGTTAGTACCTACCTATGTCCAACGAGTCATCGAAAACCTTTATATTATTGCAGCTATCTCAAATATGTAGAATTAATTGACTGTGAATTGTAATGATATTCGGGCATAAAAAGAAATCTCAAACTTTTGCGAGCCATCCTTGGATTGTCTGTTGTATTAAATTAAAGGGACGCCATTGTACAATTCCCTTTACGTCCTTGAAATGACTCGTTAATGGTTGAGGGCACAACTTTATACTTTATAGACGGTGTATCCGTAACCGAATACGTATCGTATAGTCGAAACTCGAAGTGGAGTAATAGCAACGACTCACGACAGGTGGCCAAATACAAACTATAGGGAAGCCTTGAATTAATACGAGCTATTCAAATAACATTGATCGCTCGCTATGGCTTTGATGAGATCTTTGGTGACAGTTTTTACATTGAATATTAAATTTTAGAGGGCCGTTACTGTTATTCTCTTTATCTTCCTAGTGATTTTATCACGAAGAAAGAAGTAAAGTTAACAGCACAAGTCACAAATTTGCTCTGATACGTTGACACTATAAAACTGTGTATTTAGTTTTTAAACTATTAACTTGTTTGTACATGAACTGTAGATAAATATTCTCTCGGTTACAGAATTTGACACGATGAAATGTGCTAAGCTACATCTTCAAGAAAGGTTGAGACCACGAAAGAAGTTAGAGGTGAACCTTGACAAGCCAAGGCGGTATTGCCAGAAGAGAATGGTCAATCCCAACCATGACGAAGATTCCAGGTGGAATGCTTCTACTGATAGGTGATTTTATTATTTTATGATTTTAAAGTTGGTCAAAGCCCTGTGACGCCACGTCAGCTCGTTTGTCGGCTAGGTACAATAAAAAGGCTAAAAATACAAATATTTAATGTTTTCCTCCGCTGTTAACATTCGTTATTTTTGTAGATGACTTCTTATCTTATTAACAAGCACTTATCTATGTATTTATGTAAAATATGTCAAAAGTTCACATTAATCTACGGAGGCTATATCACCGTCAAACTTGGTTAAAATTAATTAGAATACAATTTCCAGTATGTTTATAACATATTATGTGATATGTAAAAATTGTGATATGTGAAAAATGTCATTTAAAATCGGTACATATTTGGCACAGGATAGAGAGTGCTTCTGGAATGAGAACTAATAAATAAATAATTCGTTTGCAATAATTATTCTATTTTGTTATAGATTTTGCTGCAACGCCAATAATGAACCTCACGAGCTTAATGAAACATACGATAGCGTACGTCTTCAGCAGGAAGTTGAAGATTTGTTTCTTACAGTACAAAATCTGCAATTCAAGGGCGAAGTTGAGCAAAGAAAAAGACCACGAACAAGTTTTAAATATAAAACTCCAACTGACGGCAAGAAACATCGTATGTTTATAAAGCAAATAGTGAATTGTGATAACGAGGAGCCTGACAGACTTTCCGAACTCACATGTTACTACTTCGATGATTACGTTAAATACTTTCTTAATAATGAGCGTTCGAGACCATGCTCGGCTAAATCAAGTATCTTTCTTAATGATGTTTCTGGTAAATATAAAGAAAATAAGGCAACACAAGTAGATATAAAACAAGGAAGTGAATCGAGAAAACCCCGTCAAGCTGATAAGAAAGCAAAAACATCTATAAAAAAAGATATTAAACAAGAACTTCCAGATGAAACTAAAAAAGAATCAGAAGAAAACAGTATACAGGACTCAAAAATTTCTTTCCATAAACGTGGCAAAAGGAAAAGTCTGACAATTTCGAGGACTGAGAGTCCTACTACCGTTCAAATTATTCGTGTAGATGTGGTATGCAATTACAGCTGTAGCTCTACGATGTCTGATTATGAAGATAAGAAGCAAACTAGCACTAATGACCAAATAGAAGAGGAGGATAAAAATAATGATACCAAAAAAGTAAAAAATACGCGATTCGCGAACAAGTATCTTCTGACTAATACCGTAAAGACTCTCGATGAAAATGTATCGGGCGGAGCTAAAGTCACATTACTTTGTAAAACTTTTAGATTGGCGGATAGATCTAAGTTCCTACCGAGGAGGAAATTTACAAAGAGCGTAAAAAATGTTCCGAACAATAAGAATGTTTAGATCGGAACTAAACTACCTTAAATCGTTTTGCTTCCATAGACTTAAATATATAGACGGGCTGTTCTGAACTAAATCTGCGTCACAGCCGCGCCAGCGTGTCGGCATAGAATAGGGCGACTCTTACGCAGAAGTGACGATCTGAACTGATTGAACTGATTGAAATAACTGGCCGATTTTCTACTTATTACTGTTCGTGTTTTACTGACACATTGAATAGCCGAAAATACATTTATTCACTCATTATATAGGTAGATGGATAATAAGATAACGTTGACCAAAACTATTAACTTCATACATTTCCGTTGGATCTGCAGTTATTCTATACAATCTTGGGCAAAACTATACATTACCTAGGTAATGTATTTAATTAATGGAGCAATATTCATAAAATATGATTTCATACATTGCCAAAACAATCCAGGTATCATATACATTGCCTTGGGATTATATAGAATACCACAAATATACGGTAACTATGTATATGTTACCTAGGTCTATGTTTCTTACCAATTATACACGATTTGAAAAATAAGATTGTGGTAAAACGATGCTTATGGTCGTTAAGTGATATTATTAAGTAACAAAACCTTTTAATTTATAATCCAATGGTATTGTGTATCAGGGTGACGGACGTCTCAAATACCTGCGAGCAAAACTTGGCATCCTTCTGGCGCCACCCTCACATAAACACATAGTCCTCAACCTTTGTAAAAAATATTTTTTAATTGATTTAACTAAACTAAGCTTTTTCCCTGCATCAATTTTTTTTCTTAAGAATAGGGTTAGGGTACTAAAATTTTTAATTCATAAATTGAAAAATGCGTTTTCAAATGAGCACGCATTTAATACATAATAAGTTACTAATAGTTCTCGTATTTTGAAATGATGGACTCATAGTCTCAAAGATGACTTTCTTCTGGAAATCGGGAAATTTTCTGGGTCCCTAACCCTTGGTATTAAAAAAAGGACATATGAAATTTTATTGATGGTACATTTTTTTTTCCTAAAAGTCATAGAAGTTAAATAAAAGTTATTTATAGTTTATGTTAGTTTAAGTAAGTTATTAGTTTAAGTAAGATAAGTTTTTTGTAGTTTATTAGTACGAAACTAAATGTATAGTCATTCTGAATGTAATTGTTAACTTTCAGGAAAAAAGTGAAAACTACGAGAAAAATATATGTCTTTCAGAATACAGGAAATCACAGTGTTACTGACAATTGTTAATTTTACAATCTGAAAATCTTATTATATTAATTTATAAATAAATACTGATAAATAAATACAAGCTGAAATCTTATTAATTTATTAATAAATTCTCGAACATTTCATAAATCAACAAAATCTCTTGAAAATTGATAAATATTTTTGAAGTAAAACTTCTTTACTTGAGAGTAATTCAGATTATTTTTCTAACGGAAGTATTCGGACGTCAATAAGGCTCTATAGTCTATAGTCTGTTGAATGTCAAATTAAAACAAAACCATAAACAAAATAATATGATATTTATTGTAAATTAAGTTTCGTTTTTTGGTAATACGTATCACCAACGTCAAATAAGTTTTATTTCAATCGCGCGTAAAGATTACACGCGCACACATTTTTATGTAAAGTATGTACTTCCGAGCGACCAAAGCCGTGGGCAACAGTATTATACTAAGTTGTATTGTAACGGGATATCAATGCATAAAGTTTCATGAAAGTGGGTTCAGTATAAAATTAACAAATGTTTATAATATACAGTTTAAGTAACCGTTTATGCAGTAAGTAGCAAAAAGGATATAACACTTTGAGTGTCACTGGCAAAGGCAAAAAAAACTGAAACGTAAACTTTTAACATACCCTGTGATTTAGTGCGATGGTGCGCACAATCTATTTGGTCCAAATCATTTAATTTCTAATTTTCGATCAGAAACGAGCAAAAAAGTTCTGTAATACATCTCAGTTCAGTTCGGCACGTTCTATTCGTAGAACTGTAATTATTTGCAGATGGTTTGTTAAAATCACAAAATTATTGTATACCTGTGTTAAATTATGCAAATAGAATTAAACGAATAAGTTAGGTAATACTTATTAATTATTATAGATAGGTAGTAGTTATTAACGATCTATATTAGAAGACTACAAGATAGGTAGTGAGTGTTGAGTGACCAAAGACGTAACCGTCCAATCCAATCCTAACTGATGCGGATGTATGGATGGATTGGATATTGTCTAATTGTCGGCAGTTATTTCGCTTTTATACAAAGCGTTTCCCACTCGCCCCATTTGTTTGCATTGATATTCTGCAACTTAAATATTTGAGAATTTGGAACTCTATGTCTTTTCTGGCAGGTACTTGGTATGTAGCATCTATTATACTTCATTAATAAACATAGGATTCCAGCCATAGACGCTGAAACGTTATAAATAGAAAAGAACTACCGACTTAAACTAATTATAGGTATACTTACGGTATCAGGTAACGACAGCAATAATTCGTGCACAGAAAAGCGACACGTAGCATAAATTAACATTTTTAAATAAAACTTCTTTTCAAAGGCATGATCAAGTTTGGCGGAAAAATTATAACTTGATTACGCTCGGGAAGTTTGCGTTCTAAGTTCTCTGTAAAAGTTGGATTGCGCAGGTTTGCGCAATTAGTTTATTTTTCATATAATACTATTGTAGTCTTTTATAATTATGTGGTCTTACTAATTTAGACGATTCGACTACGAGCGTTGATCACTAATTATAATAAATTAAATAACTCCTAAAACCCCTTAATTTTATTGTTAAAATATGTTTTTCGTTATAAGACGTTTTTGTAGAGAAGCAATAAAAATAGTCTAATCAAATACTAAACAAGTGCAAGATATTTATTTATTTATTTATTTGCGCTTGATAATAAAAGTTATAATATGTCTTGCTTAAAATAATAGAAGCTTGGTAAGATTCTTACTTATTTTATAAATGATCCGAATTTAAACTACGGCCTAACATGTTAATAAAATTTTAAACATTATCATCAGAAGAATGTCATCGGAACCAAAGCAATATGCAAAATTTGAACTTCGTAGGATGAAAGGAAGTTTCTAATTCAGCTTGCAAGACCCGAACGTTACAAGTTAAATAAAAGCTTCTAAAAAAGTGATTATTTTTATGTTTACTTTATTACACAATGGATGTTGTTACTAAATACGTGATAAAAGAATTGCTGCTTCATTTTTAAAAAAGGATTGGGTAACCATCTTACGAACACAGGGGTAGTATTTATTTTCAGAACGATATGAATGAACATAAGTGTAGTACACCTATGCCGACAATTTTTCAATCGCAGGCTCCAAGTGTCGAAGACGTGTTTTATGTAATGATATATACTTATATACCATCGTAACTATAAATGTGTCACTATTTTTGGCAATGGCAAAATATTCGAATTATCTTCCACGTTATTTAAGTAGGGTACGTAACATCGGACTTGGGGAACGTGTCGAGTAAGTACCTACTTGGAGAAGCTGAGATCACTAACAGAGCCCGGAATGATTAACGATCGGAACGGAAACATTTCTGAATATTAATTTGTAGTGGAGGTCACCGGCGGTCTAGCAAGTGTGACACGGCCGCAGCGAAAGGATTGGTACGCCATAGACAACCCCGCCCGATGGGGTGAAATGTGTGTGCCGAATTTATAGGTGTGAGAGATGGAACTTCAGGGTAGCTAAAGGGTGAGGTGGACTTCGGACCCCCCTAACTTGGGGGGGCTCTAAACCCCCCAATTTGCCCTAGTCCGGTACCCCCGCCCGAGGCTCCCCGTCCGTTCCTGTCCAAGCGATAAGAGGGAAGAGGGGTGCGCGTCAAATGGACGTTTTACGCATAATTTAGAGCAGTAAATGGATTCGAACAGTCTCCACACAGCGTACCTACCGAGGAAGCATTACTGTGCTGATTTGCCAAAATTGCTCTACACTAATTTCTATTTGAATTGGGCCTTTACTCAAACCGAGAACTTTCTCTCAAAATGGGCTGTAACTCCAACAATATCTGCGTTTTTGTCCGAATATTGCGATTTGTTCCAGAAAGTTTTAACTTTTAGTTACGAAGTATCTATTACAATGGCTGTCGTTTGGGTCGATATTTATTACATTACTTATAAGTTATTGATGAGTAAATAAAACTATTTAAAAGAAAAATTGTTCAAAAAGTACACAAGTAATTGCTTGTAAAATCTGACGATTATGCAAGTAGGGTATATACATTTATACTGATATTATAAAAAGGAAAGATTTGAATGTTTGTTTGCATTGAATAGGCTCCGAAACTATCATACCGATTTGAAAAATTTTTTCACTGTTGAGAAACTACACTATCCCCGGGTGACATAGGCTATATGTATTATAATTTTTTTTTACTATTTTTCCCGAAGCGAAGCGAGGGCGATTTTTCTAGTATTTAATAAATTGTATTAAACGATGATTGATTTAAGTATATTATGGGACCTACCTACCTTTCTGCAGCTACATAAGAACATTAATATCATTAGAGGATTATATTCAGTGCTACGGTACGGTACGGTAGTACTAGGCATGTGCGTACGGTCTTTTTGTAGGTTTTATTACAAACATTGAAGATATTTAATTGTATTGGGGCGGCTTAGAATACTAACCCCAATTCCATGCCATGCTGTTTTTTCAAAAGACTGCTATCTTGAAAAAATAAGGAATAATATCAGGAAATGTATGTTCCCCAATATTTTTCTGTGCAAACCCCTCCGTCCGTCTGTTGGTAGCTTAGCTTGGAGTGGAGATGCTTAATACTAGAAAGCCTATTCAGTATAGATAGTTGTATCTACATTATTATTCGTAACGTCGAGAAGGAAATCAAAAAGTAGAATAATTGATCTTGAATTTTTTTTTAATTTAAATGTAAAGTGCTGGCAATTTTTTTTCTCAATTACGCAACAGTATGCGCTATTATTATATAGGCGTTTCAAAAATATGATGGGGGTTGCGCAGACTATTTTCTATTCAGGAATCAGTTTGCCACATATTAAGTTATAAAGTGATAACTACTGTTTACAATAAGTCTTTAGAGTAAGAAATTCACGGTAGTAACGGTAAAAACTTCATGAATTTAAAAGGAAAACCATCAAGAATAGGTAAGGTTAACAAGGTAATGCGTAATATTCGATGAACTTTCAACATCATGTGTACATGATCAAGCGTCAAGGGGACTTGACGCGGCATCCAGTATATTTGATCGTGTATAGCCACGGTAATCTATCTGGCCATACCTATAGTTATCTCATGCACACTGGATGGCGCGTCAAGTCCGCTTGACACCTAATCAAGTACACTTGATCGTGTATGGCCTCCATTACTTATTGCTTGTGAAGCAGTGAAGTATCGTAGATCTGGAGTATGGCAGGATTTAAAAATGTATTGTCTTTTTCGTCACAATCAGGAGACGAACATAGGTCAGGTCGAAGTTGACATCATAATATTAATAAGAAGCTGCGAACTTCATTATTCGGCTTTCCTACAAACAACCCACTTCCAAACCATTTGTAAACAGTTTTAAGAATGAGAAAAGCAGCACACTAACCTAAAGAACCACTTTCATATCTTCTTTAGTGCCCCCTATCCTGTATTACTGATTGGGATCTTTCCAGATGGTTTCAATTCAAGTCTAGACTTCAGAGAAGGGTCTCAAGAGTCGTGTATTGTCATCCTGTGTACGACATGATGCTGTTTTAACTAGAAAATTTGATGGAAGTCAACAAGAGATGAAGTTGAAACTTTATGACACACGATGTAATAATAATATGGCCTAGATGATTTTGTCATTCATAAATTATTGATTGAACTTTAAGTTGTGCTAGTAGGAATAGTTTCACAGGGACAACTCCCAGTGGGGATATAAGGAAGTCAGTTCATCATACCGATCATATTAGTAATAAACATTGTCGGAGGCGTTCAGGCAGCCTAAGAACATTTGACGACATTCTAGTTAGGGAATACTCGTTACAGAAACCCGTCTCTAATTTCCAGCAAAAACTATCAAGGCTATGGATAATGAACTATGTACATTATATCTTTTGTATTGTAAAAGTATAGCCGAGCCCAGAAGAAGATAAAGTAAGTAAATTATTTGCTTAGTCGTTACATATAAAATTATTATAAGTTCGTTTCTTAAAATTCTTAAATTATTTCAACGATTATATTGAATCAACGTATTCTGTTATACTCGTATTCACATAACATTATAGATCACAAAGTAATGTGTTCAATGGTATCAAGGCAAGCCCAGTTTCTAAATAAATCTAATATTAAAATTGCGCAATACGTCTTAGTAAGTGCTTATATTAATATTAGAAGTGCGGCAAATTTACGCAACACGCTAAATAGTAGCATCACTAAATGAGGCAACAAATCGTACTCGGGTATAAAGTTAACTGCCTCCTATAATTCATGGCGTGGTTTCAGACTACAGTTGCCAGGCTACGTTCGTGTTACAGACTTTCCGTAATACAAATGTCCTGGTTTTATGGATCGATGTCCGAGTTTACTACTTTGGTGAAAAAGGTGCGTAGTCAAAACGGAACATTTATAGTTTCGTCATGTCTGTCCGTCCGTCCGTATGTTTTCCGCAGCATAGCGAGACGAGACTCTTAGTACTAGAAAGCTGTAATTTGGTATGGATATAGAAACTACAAAACCGTACAATAAAATATAAATGTTTTCCAAGGTACTTACCCTACAGGTAATCCATGTAAAGGGAACGTGTGGATGATGTGTCTTTTTCCCCGCGTATTCCATAGTGAGGGGTATCGTTGAAAAGGTCTTTCAAAAATATTATGTATCTGAAAAGACCATTTTATTAATTCAGGGGCCCGTTTGGAAAATATTCAGCCTTAAAGTGCCCATTTGGGTTAGAGTCACACACCCCCCTTGCCAGCTAAACGGTTGTAGTTGGACTAGTGAAAAAATTAATGAGTAATGATGTAATTTTTTTAATTACATCTATGGTAATAGTCGATAAATTTACAATTATTACATTGTGCGTGGCCTGACACGCACTTGGCCGGTTTTAACTCCGTAGTGAGTCGCCGTGCAATAGAGGTTATGAGTTTTTTTCCTTAAATATACAACAATACTGAATGAAATAATAACGTATGAAGAAGCGGCAAGATATTTACTAACAACAAGACTTTTTAAATTCTTACAATAACAGAGAACAATTGCCGTATCATAGAAAGATTCCGTGAACGCCAGATCTAAATCAAAATATAAAAGCTGAACTTTCAGCTTTTCCAAAGTCGTCAACAGTTTGAGAAAAGATTGCAAAAGACTTCAGCATATTGCAAAATTGTACAAAATTTCTATCTGAAATCATAACATTACTAAACCAATAAAATATAAATAAAGACGTTTAAAGCTGAACGCACATAATTATCCGCATCGTCCGCGCCGGACGCTCCGTATGCGGATACCCTCGCACATAATATTATGTCTGGATTCGCCGTACGGATTTTTTAGTATTGCCAACAATTTTTGCAGTTTTTCACAACCTCTAGTGAAAAACAGTGCGATGTCATTCGTTTATTCCCACTCGTCTTGTTGACAGTACTAGTAAGAAAAAATCCCCCTAGTTCTGTGTCAATTTATTTCCGTGTATAGGTATCTATAGTTTAGGTATGGTGTACTAAGATACAGGCAAAGGCTTAGTTTAGACACCAGATCTCCCACAGATTATTTAGTACTTACTTATCTTTTCCTTTTATTCATATTTTAAAATGTTACCTGAATATAATTTGTGGATGAGATGAAATAAAGATTTTTGTTGTATTGTATAGTTTGCTATCAATCGTCAAGTATTGGCCATTAAATGTATATTATTTCATAGTTTTCATAAACTTCATAATAATATATTCCTTTATTGAACTGACGGTTGTCAGACTCAGATTCTCTGATTGCAAAAGCAAAATATTAAGACTGATGCAGCTATGGAAAAAACTGTTATAATAGCGTGCGCATTGGAAGAGGAATAGAAGAAGAAAATGAAATTCGAAAAAAAGAAGATTCTGGGCTCATGACATCAATTTTAAAAAGCAGTTAGTTGAACGGCAAATACTTATACGTTATTTCCCGGCTTGGTGGATGATGATCAATGAACCTAGATAATTGAAAACTTTAATTTGTAACTTTAATTTGAGGGAAATTAAAACTTATAAGACTCATTATTTCTTTTTAGTTTTCGACTTTGTCTCATATTTCAATAACGTAGTTAGTTATCGCAGTTTTAGGAACACCATTCGGAATCTCGAATGTCCGAAAACAATTAAATATAGGCATAAATACGAAGGCGACATCTCCTCACAGGATTCGTTTACTATGAAACGTTTCTCCTAATGCGTTGTCAAAAGCATCGTAACATGGCAATTTTACTTTAGTTCTGATAACATTTTTAAACTATAAACGTGTTTAGTTAAAAGGTTTATAACACATTGGTCAAGTAGATTAAAGCATGTAAAAATTAAAATGTCATTTCTTTCGCTGATAAGATAAACTTTAGTTACGAAAAATATAATTTTGTTTGTATTTATTTTATGAAATATGATTTTGCTTTTAACTGATTTTGATTATTGGAATTAGGTTCGGCACGAGCACTTTTCGAATAACAATTAAACATGCTATTCCTAAAAATTTTAAATCAATTTGTCTACTCAGGAATACAATCATATCTATTATGGCCGGCTTAATGGTGTTTTTAAATTTTCATTATTTAAAATAAGTTCTCGAGAAAATCTATAAAACAATCAGACGATCGAAGTTGTAATTTATTTAACTACCATAATCGGCTGAAAATGTTATTTAGTTAATGGATAGGATTAAGGGACACTTTTTATCTGCAATCAGTTTCTTTGTTACACAAGGCCGAAGAACATTTGGGATTTCAACATTTAGAAATTTTACATTACAGTAATAGGACTAATAGGTATTACCTACTTAATTATCATTGTTTGTGACTTTTACATTTTAATGACCTGTACATGTCCGTTGAATAGTAGGTGTCCGCGGTCTAAAGTGGTAAAAAATCAACGTAATTCATTTTGTCAGAGGGTTAATTCCCATTGTTAGTATGAAACAAATTAATAGAAGAAACATCTAGGCACTATGGAATTAAAATTTTCAGCCAAGTATTGACGATAGTTGGACAAACGTGCTAGCCCAGGTACACCGGGTTACAGAAGAGTAAGAATATAGATAGTATAGGATATGAAAGGAAATGATAGATAGGATAGAAAGGTAAATAGACAGACGATATCGACACACCGCTTGTCAGGACTGTCTGCACATATCCAAAATAGACATAATTATTGCACTCTTCAGATGAGGCCTTTACCTTAGAGGAATTCTAGAACAATATTACTTCAATATAATAATACTTATTGCAAGTTTTATTACAATTTTTCATGCCAGTCCGAGCGTTAATTTTAGTCAAATAATGCTCATTGCAAATGTACGAGTATATTACACCTTCAGTGGAAAAAAGTCATAAGATGAAAATTGCAATTTTACAGGAGAGGAAAAGTCAAAAGAATTTACATTACGATTTCTTGCACAAAACCGTCAATATTAATAAAAAAAAATTAAAAAAAAGTTGAGCATTTGCAGGTTTTATCCCTCTTTCCAATCATATTAATAACTAAAATTCAACGTAAGACGACTTATGTTTTTTTTTCACTGAGGGTGCGATATGTCAACGTGGGACGCAATAAATAATTTGTTGTCAGTATGGATGTTCTTTGGTATGGATTATACAAGTTCAATTATTGCAATTTAGAACAATTAAGATGTCCAACTGTTACTAAAATATAAACAGTTATACTACCGTAGTATTTCGTTGCACTTGTTTACGGAGAAGTGCGAGCTACTAGGTATATGTATTTACTTATAACATTACTCTTCCCTTTTAGCATCGAAATAGGTTGTATATACTTCGCTGTTCATCATAAACATAATAATGTAGATACTGAACACTGTTGACCGCAATACATACATGTGACGTGAAGTTTAGTTGCCTTCTGAATTTTTAATGCGCTTCTACCCTTTTCAATTAGGTACACATTGAAAGAAGGGTTACGTCTGTCCAAGCTCATCTGACAATCCTTTTTGCGAACCTTAATTATTAACGAAAATTTCTTAATTTGAAGGAGAGTGCAGAGTCGTGATGTTGGTGTTAAGTGCTCCAAATTTGACTAGCTATGTTGTGAAGTATTTTGAGTTTACTATTAATGGTTCAAGTTTCTGAAATTCAATGGTTCAAATATTATTATTGACTACTGTCTCGGCAAACGTTGTTCAAAATTTTTTTGGATAGGGACATCCTAATCATCTAGCGTTATGAAATATACTTTACTACCTAACATATTTTACAAATATACACAAAAAAAACAAAAAAAAACTTCGAAAACTTTCATAAAAATTTCGATGTGGTCTCAATTGATAGAGAGATTGATTCACACAGAAAAGGAAGTTTTAAGTGTATAAAGAAGATAATTATGAGAATTTATAGGTATGTATATACCGCCTTATACATTATGTTAATGCAAGCTGCAATAAAAGTCGAGTTAATGTATGTAGCATTTTTAATGCAACGGGTGCCATTTCACCCCGCCACCGCAGTCTCGCCTTAACTGCGATTCGACTGCGTCGAAGTAAAAGTATTAAAAAATACGGATCGTGAGTACGCGTTGAATATAAAATATGTTGTTTCCGCGATGATAAGTTTAAAATAATATGCAAGGGTCATGTATGTGGCTTCAAAGAATGGACTGACACATTTTTTATACATATTTACTTTTTACTCTATCATAGCATAGATAGGCAGAAAACAGTGTTGTGGAATGTGTGGATGTTGTGCCACGATAAGCGGTCTGAAGAGAAATCTAAAAAACCCTAAAATTATGTTTTCGCCTTAAATTTTTTTAAACCACGTGTCGTGCCCACATAATTACCTTCGGCAACGGCGGCCACAAATCCAAGCGTACAGTTGAGATCTCGTACATATTAATACGTGAATATGAACCGGGGGCGAGAGAAGCAAGTATTTGAACGCACCCACCCTATACGAAGTCCGAGTAGGTACCTTAGGGTTAGCTGTGTGCGTGACCGGTGCGTGTGTGCACAAATTTCATAATAGGTGTACGTACCTACTCCGCTCAAATTTTACATCTCACATCTAAAGAATACAGGGTGATGCTTTAAATCGTGTAATAGTTTTTTGGCTTTGAGTACTTTTAGGACAGTGTTTGTTCTACTTTTAAAGGTGTTTCAGTTATAATCCTTGTCAATTATGTGGATATCTGACAGGACATCATCAAAATACATTGGATGTATTTCAATATATGTTTTTCTATTAATTAAGTTAAAGGTATAATATAACCTTAAATTTCAGCTGGGATAGAACTAGTCAATACAGAAGCCAGAGGTTGCTGGCTCCAAGGACTCCTCCGTTTTTCACCAGGGTGAAAGAACACGGCAGCCTGGATTCAGGATGGATGGAGCCACTTGACTTCAACCCAATAATGGCCCACTACTGGGCACGGGTCTCTCCTTTTTTAAGGAGGCCTAGAGCATACTCCACCACGCTGCTCCAGTGCGGATTGGTGGAGGGGTTAGTTGCCAACCCGAGTGTCGGAAGTTTTCAAACCGCCCGAGGGCCTCCAACATGGCTTAACGACTGTTATCATATGATAACAACCGGGACCGACGTGCCCTCCGAAGCACGGAAACGCTCAAGAATTTTTTGCCACTAGCGGTCACCCATCCAACTACCGACCGTGCCCGCTGTTGCTTAACTTTGTCGATCGCTAAGGATCGACGCAAGCCGCTGGGCTATGAGCGCTTCATGGATGGATGGATGGAGCCACTTACATTCGTAAATATCTATTCCATCCTAGAAACCTAACAATGTTCTATTCTACACGTTCTTTAGCGTAACATAAAAGTACCTAGTTTGTACAATTTACAGCTGGCCTTCATCATCAAGTTTACTTGTGAAGTTTGCAGCGCAGTTGATGCGGCATCCAGTTTGCATGAGCGGTCTTCCATACATACATAGATGGCCATACACTGTCAAGAGATGCCGCATCAAGTCTGCTGCAAACTTAACAAGTAAACTTGATCATGACTGTATGACGAGGGTTTTTTATAAAAAACTCAGATATTTGTGTTAATCTGAGAAATTTTACTCTTTCTCAATGACCATGCGCCGCCGCGATAAATAAGGATTTGCAAGAAGGGATCTAATTTTGTCCAACTAAATAAATGTCCTTGTCTAACTTAATCCTTGTACTTCTTGAGTAGCAATTGGCAGGCGGTATTATCGGGAGATTCGCACCACAATAGGAATCCGATAAGAGATAAAATGATATAATTTAAACACGACTAAACTTCATCCTTGATAAGAATGACGAATTATAAGCTTTAAATTAAAATAAATTCCCAATTATGAATTATGTTAGTTGTAACTATTATTATTTAATTATTGGTCTCCAAAACTTTCTAATCGTTAATAATCCAATCGTGTTGTAGTAGTTACATCGTTCTTTGTTCAAAGTTTTGTTATTAGTGATATTACCTACTTTATAACTATTTCAATAGTTTACAATATTGTAATAAAAAAAATGTTTTAGAATCTTAAGGAGCACCCTTTTTCTGCCACCTACTTACGGCCACGCGTTCTATAGCCATAGCTAAGCGGTAGGTATTATTAATTTATCTGTACGTAGAACTAACCATCGCCCGGCTGGGTGCCACCCTTACACCCCGCACCTCTGTTTAAACATTTCTAAATGAGTATGCAGAAGATTGTACCTTATACATGGCCATACATGGAGCTGCCCTGGGCCTCTAAATTACTTGAGCTTTAATTAAAAGCCGAGCAATTCTGTACATGACAAGTATTTCAGCTACGACCTTTATCACCTCCGATAGTGCTAAGTGAATTTTGGAACTACTTACAGGAAGTTTGGATTTGAGTGAGATATTGTTTTTGTTTAGTACAGTCGGGAAAAATACTTGAGTTTTTGAAGCTTAGTTAGTTGAGTTTTTATGGCGTTTAGTTTTTATGTAATGATTTTGTAAATATACAGTATGTTTGAGGTTGTAAGGTGACGGTAACAAGTCCTGACCAACTTGGCCAATATCAATTTGACATTTACATATTATGTATTTGTCAGTGCCATAGCTTTTAACCACAGACTTTACTATCTATGTATGTATGTATGTCTGTGGTTTTAACCATAGAGTTCAACTATCAAGTAGGTACCATAATCTATAATCCTTAATTTTTATATCTTTAATCCATTATTATCTTTGTACCCCTTCCTTTGTTCCCTAGCAAAGGAAAACCCTTTGTACCACTTTTACAGAGCAAGAGACACACGCAAAAATCAAAGATTTTATATTATAAAAGTTAAGAAAGTCGAGTGCAGAAAGTTAAGGATTATATAAAAAATGTGTTACACATACGTCTGTTACAGATAATACTAGATAACATATGAAACAGTGTTAATGTGAAGTAAAACTTTGTTAAAATGAGTTAGTTATGTGCTTTTATGAAACTTTCGCGTGCTGATATAGTGGTCCTGCAGCTTTAGTCACAGCCTTTATCAACTGCTTAAGTATGAGAAGGTATACGCAAAATATATATTTGGTTGTCTTCTCCTTGGGTGATGAAAGAGTCAAGTTCTTCTTTAGCTACATATTTTGTGCATTGTGCACAAATAATGGTGACTCAGTTATTTCGGTTTACCAGTTATTGAGATCTTTATTAACTTTAAGATCTTTATTATTAAAACCTGCAAAAGTCTTTTGTTTGTATTAACTTCACGTTCTTGACATAATATATATAATCTATATATATAAAATTGAAAAGAGACACACCGCTGATTAAACAAAAAATCTCAGAAACTACCGAACCGATTATGATGAAATTTGGCAGGGAGATAGTTTATGCTAAGGAGACGTCAGCTAAGAACGGATTTTTGGAAATTCATCCCCTAAGTAGCAAAAATAGGGGTCCGAAGTCATTTTCATACAAACCAACTTCGTCAGTTTTAGAGTTATAAGTATGAATTTTTTTATACAAGTTTATAGTAACAAACAAAAATTAAGTTTAACATATTTTTTTGGAAAATCATCCCTTAAAGGGTTAATTTAGAGGACAGCAGTCAGTATGCAACTACGTCATTTTTGAAGTTAAAAACATGAAAATTTACATATTAGGTCATAATTAGAAATTAAATTTTGAAATATTACGTTTTTTTGGAAAATCATCCCCTAAAGGGTTAATTAAGGCGGCGCAAGTTAGTATGGGAACTTCGTCTGTTTTGAAGTAAGAAGGATGAAAATTTGTATTTAAGCTTATAGTTAGACACAAAAAATTACTGTATCACGGTTTTCTCGAAATTCATCCCCTAAAAATAGGGGTTGATAGTCAACTACATACAAATCAACTTCACAAGTTTTAGAGGTATAAATATGAAAAATTTTATGTTAGTTTATAGTAATAAACAAAAGATAACTTTAACACATTTTTTTGGAAAATCATCCCTTAAAGGGTTAATTTAGAGGATGAAACTCAGTACGCAATTTCGTCATTTTTGAACTTAACAACACGAAAATTTACATATTAGCTCAAGCACAGAACATCTAATAATTAGTTAGAAGGGGCATAGCACGTAATTTGTATGGGAACCGCTGTCGCCGTTTCAATAAACACTACTAACGAAAATGAACAAATACGCACGAGGATTGTTATGTGTGCATGAAGTAGGCGTGACTCTGTAGCTAGGGATTGATTGTCGATAAATTTTTATCGGTATTTATTTTCGCAAGGTATACTTATTCATTATATACTTTTATACTTTTTGATTGAAATTACTTACTCCGTCGACAGACTCATATTTCATCATGGCCTCCGAAACAAAGTTTTTTCCAATTACCGCACATGAAGGCATTTTTACGTAAATAAGTCGCAGTATTTTGCAGTACTTTTCTCCGTTGGAGTTTGCGAGTCACTAAACAGCGCAATCGCGTGTTTTTGTGCGATGTGCGCATTTGATCACAGTATTGGCGCGCCTACCTTGCCCACAATTCCTTTCTAACTAATTATTAGATGTTCTGTGAGCTCAAGATTAGAAACATAATTTTAAAGTTGTGTTTTTTTTGGAAAATGAACCCTTAAAGGGTTAAATAAGAGTGTGTAAGTTAGTATGGCAACTTCGTCAGTTTTGAAGTAAGAAGGGTGAAATTCTCGAAGAGGAGAGGAACAAGAAGCGGGAGAGAGACCGAGAGTGGGAGAGGGAGAGGGACAGGAAACGGGAGAGGGAGAGGGACAGGGAGCGGGAGATGGACCGGGAACGGGACAGACAGCGGGAGAGGGAGAGGGATAGAGAGGTGGAGAGGGAGAGGTTCAGGGAGCGGGAGTGGGAGCGGGACAGGAAGCGGACGAGAGACCAGGTGTGGGAGAGGAAGAGGGACAGGAAATGGGAGAGGGAGAGGGAAAGGGAGCGGGAGAGGGACCGGGAACGGGATAGGCAGCGGGAGAGGGACTAGGAGTGGAAGAGGGAGAGAGAGAGAAAGAGGAGTTAATATTGAAATTTTTAAGCAATAAATAACACTTCAATAACGTGTTAGAGCACCGAAAATTTGTTTTTAAAATTATTGTTTGTCTGTCTGTCTGTTTGTCTGTCCGGGCATCACATCAAAACCCTTGAACTGATTTCGAAGGAAATTAGTTAAGTTGTTTCTTAATACTTTTGGTCATATTTTAGAAAACTTTTCATTCAGAAAAATTAAAATGTTTCCCTGGAAACAATTATGAAACTTTGTATGGAATTTTTTTAAAGTATCAACAATTTGCTTTAAATTTGCTACAAACGTTTCTCCTTTAATTGATGGAATACATGTTTTCGAATTTTTCAAAATTTTTCATGAAAAAGAAAAAAAAACAAATTAATTTGAATATTGTTTATTTTCCAAAACCCGCTGCCGAAGGAATGATTTGTGATTGTATCGTAGGTTTTACTTTATAAATTCCTAAATTCAATATACCTAAATTAACCTGTTATAAAAAAAAAATCTGTGAGGGGTACAAATATAATTTCATAATAAGCATAATTTCCGCGTGCGAAGCTGCGGGTAACAGCTAGTTCTCTAATATTTTTGAAGTCTGACAGTTTTTCTAAGAGAAGATTTTCCGGATTAGCATAGTAAGCGTTGCGTTTAATCACTTGATCATTAGCCTGCAGTTTTTTTATATTATAAATAAGGCGATTTGGAAATTAATTTAATAAATGTTTCCCTTCGTGTTGCTTTAACAATGTAAGTCTCTAAAGTAACGAGTTCGTCGGAAGGAACTGATGCTGCAACGTAAAGGCGAAGAACTAGATTAGCTCGTGTGAGCCATAAGATACCATATTTTTCCAGGTAATTTTTCAGGTCTTTTGTTAGACTCGGCTAAATTCATAGGGCAGTCACCAGATATTACGGCTGATACTATGATGTACAAATATACATAGTTGGTCCAAACTGAGATTTTTCGTATCTAGGAGCGGGATTTTCCACAGCTTTTCCGATGACGCCTGTTAATCTTCGTGGGCCAAAATTATTGCCATCGATATGAGAATATAAACGAAGACGGCAATTCAATCAAATGAAGTAAAAGAATAATCCACTATGATCTATTTTCCGGTAAACTTATTATGGCGATATTTTTTTCCAACATTAACATTAAGGTATGTAGTTGCAGTTTTTAGATCTTGGAGGAAACGTTGCTCGTTTGGCTCGTTTGACTTTCCTTTCCTTGTGGTAAAAGTTGTAAGATTCGGACAAAAACAAAATATAATATCAAATTACTTTGCTTAAGATCTTCTTGTCAATCTTGATTGTAAGAAATAAACTGTTTTTAAGATGATCTTATTAATATTATAAATGTGAAAGTATGTGAAGATGTTGGGATGTTTTTTCCTCAATCACGCCGCAACTACTAAATAGATTTGGCTGAAATTTGGAATGGAGATAGCCCATACTCTGGATTAATACATAGGCTACTTATTATCCCAGAAAAATTCAGGCTTCCCGCGGGATTTGTACAAAATCGATATCCAGGTGCCCATAGCTATAGTCATCATTTAATATCTAACATTAAATGTATCCTACTATCACCATTCTACTTATAGGTGCATTTAATTTTTATGTGGTTCTATAAATCTAAATTAATTCATAAAAAAATTCGTTTCCAAACTACTCCACCGCGGGCGAAGCCAGTGTTTCAATAAATTTAAAATTATAAGTTATAAGCTTGGACTCTTATACATGTAAAACTGTTGGTAAACGATGATTTTTCCATATTTGTTTTTAACGCCACAATTTCTTAGCTACTTATTTAAATGACAGTTCTTTTGGATTGATATTTTTGGTACCATTTAATTAGTATCTCATCCACTCGTAACACTTAATTGTACCTACATAAGTTGGTACTCAGTTACAAGTTTTCTTAAAGACACCTAGTATCATAAAATACAGGACATTTCTAAGCTTTTCGTGTACGATCCATGGTACAAATTACGATATTACAAGCGTTGGCGCAGAGTAAATCTACCACTGAAACAGTTGTTCGGTATCTTCTATGATAATTATTCACACTTAACCATAAGTTCTGTTTACTTTTTAGTTATTATCCATGACTAATGATATACAATACAATACAATATTCTTTATTGTGCACACTAATAAATTACAAAAACAGAGAAATTAACAGCAAATGAAGTTATACACAACAGGCGGTCTTATCGCTACTGTAGCGATCTCTTCCAGACAACCCTTTGAGCGAAGGACAAAAATACATTTAAAGAACTGAGGTAGGGGTGCAACAATTATACATAGTAAATATAAATAAATACACACATTCATACATATATACCTATATACATACATACATGCATAAATACATAATTATATTATATAAATATCATTCACATAAGATATAGTAACTAGGAAAAGCAACTAAAACAAATTAAGAATGCAAATTAAGAATAAAGATAATAATTCTTAACTTGATTTTTGAAAGAAATAAGGGAAGGAGAGCGTCGAATAGACAAGAGGAGAGAATTCCATAAGTAGACAGCATAAACAGAAAAAGATTTTTCATAGAAGGAGGTCGAATGAGAAGGGGTTATTGGAAGAGCGAAGATATGTCATGAATTTGGCAAGTATAGTTAAACCGCTCCTTCAAATAGAGCGGAGAAGTTGCATGAAACAGTATGCAGTAGAGAGCAGAAGTTATATGAGTATCCCGGCGAAGGCGGATGGATAGGGAGCCACTTGAGTTTAGCACGAAAATCGGAAACGTGGTCATATTTATAATATTAGTATAGACTATAGATTAAACTTTGAAGTGAATCCGAAAGCAGTTAGTTACACTTAACCGATTGTAATCATACTTCACAAAATGTCAAACGGCAACTTAATAAAACTATTAAATTAAAAAAAAAGTTATTTTGACCCACTCTAGTGTGTATTCAATGTTTTGAAGCGTACCTAATAAAACACTATATGTAAAATATATGCGATTGTTTATTAATTCTAAACGCATCTCAAATCTTTTGAAGTTAAGGGAGTACGCACTACGCGTAGTCATTAGGATAAGTAAGGACTTGAAACTTAGAACGTCTCGTATTTAAGTCTCTTGACATCAATTTTCGACCGGCACGCAATGCTTACTAAAATAATGTATGACATAAAAGCCATGACCGTTTATATTTCAATTTTACGAACTTAGTTCGACTATCATGGGTTAGCAGTAATACTTTGTAGCAATATTAGACTGGAATAAGTAGTTTTGCAGACACCAGATCGATAATGATGACGTGTACAAGTACATACTTACTCACGACGACCCTGTAGCCTAGTTGACAGTGACCTTGCCTGCGAAGCGAGGGGTCCCGGGTTCGATTCCCGGGACAGATATTTATATGACAGATAAATATTTGTACTTCGATCATGGGTGTTATAGTAATGTGTGGAGGTATGAGTGTGAAAGCGTTTATTATTTATTTTAAGATCATTTAATTGTCCGTCTGTTTGTCTGTCTGTCTTTCTGTCAAGAACTTTTCTCAGGAACGCGTGAAGGTATCAAATACTGCAATCAAGGTATCAAAGTCTGCAATCCCTTGGAGCTGTACAAAGATGAAGCTTTGAAGTTTCTAAATCAATCAAAAGATACAATACTCCTAAGAGAATAAATACCTTTAAGTTAGGTAGGTACCTACTTCCCGTTGACCTAGAATCACGAAAGACAAGAAGATATGTATTTATTTATTTATTTATTTAATTCACGGGCTTAAAACTAACATCACAGGTATCCCCAATTCGTTAGTGTGCCTAATTATGTTAAATTCACATTAAAATTTGAAATGAAATACAATCAGTCAGCAATCCTTAGTTATATAAAATATTCATCATTAAACAAAATTCAATTAAGCACTATACTCAAAATTATCTAAGAAGCCATTAATGATAGCTGCCATTTATTAATATGAACCAACCTTGTACGGACGTCTTTGAGTAAAATGGAATAATCATTTAATTAACATGAATAGTTGGATACTTACGAACAAAGGATTTTGCCAAAATTTGTTAAAAATCCCTATTCGTTTTCATTAACGTTATTTATCAATCATAATAAACGTTATAATCTAGGAAAAATTCCATCCCATGATAATTTATGCAAAATTGAATAAAAAAATAAGGCGTCGAAACAATGTTATATGAAGATTCCAAAACCTACACTGACGTTAAGTGATGTGTCGGCTTGAAACCACTTATAAAACCATTCATAATCGATACATTACTATAAAGAGACTGAGAAATGCATGTTTGATTTGATTTTGATTATTGTGGAAAAGCTTTCTTCAACTTTATAACAAATACGCAGATTTTTTTTATGACGACCCATTCCATATCCCGAAGGACCATTTTGTTGCCGTGAATTAATAACTACAGCGCCATCTAGTAGTCAAGAGACTAATTAATTATTTGTTATTATCAGTTACTCATACAGATTTGCTTTACGTTTTTTCACCACATCCAAGAAGAATTTTATAAAATTCTGAGATTATATTTTATTATTTTTTTCTAACAACTTTTAGATACCTAGTTGCTTTAAAATTATCAGCATATAATTTTTTCATTATTATTAGGTAAGGAACGCTCAGAAAATAGCGTCTACTTTGGATATTTTTGTTTTTTATTTTCTTCGACACAATTTTGACGCGAGATGGTTGAAAAAAAAATGTACTGGGCAAGTATGCTGTTAAATGCAGATTTTAAAAAGGTACAATTTTAAAGGTGAATCACACACACGAAGCGAAATCAGCTGAAGAATAAATCCGTGCATACGTGAAAATGGTTCTCATTTTGAGCAATTCATAAGTTAAATACGAGTTAACCTTTTTTTTTAGATAGTAAGTAGGAATTTTTAATACAAAAAATTTAAACTAACTCATTATTTCCTTTAATTTAAGACACAATAATCCTTATCCTTAGTGATCCAGTGATCCTTATGAATGACACTTTCGGTTGGTATCGTATCTTAAAATACAGGATATTTTATTTTTCACATTTCACCGGTTCTATTTCCGGCTAAAGCAGGTGATTTTTTAAAAATCATTGAACGCAGCCTTACTTATTTTTGAAAATAAAGGAATGTTTTTTCAGTTTTTGCCATCATCAACATTCAGGTTACTTTTCGGGGATAAAGACACTTATGGTAAAATCCAAGCAAAGTTCCTTACATACAGTTGACCAACGGATGAGTTTGATTCAGTGTCAGAAAATCTGGTGATCATTTTGGTGTCACTGTTATGCGACGGTTATTGGTAATAGTGGTAACTTACTATCAGATGGTCTATTTACTTATTATTATAGTTACCGTATTTACCAAAAAAATCCTTACATTTGACAGCAATAAATCCCCTACCATTTAGAAACAAATATAACAGTTTACGTAGTTCATGACTTAAGCGTTATGAAAGTTTCTTCTAAAATAACGTAACCTCTAATTCGTCCGCCGAGTATCGAAGTGCCTCCGACAAAGATTAGGCTCTATGAATGGTTTGGCCAAGTTATTAAGGTTGTTTGTTGTGAACAATTTCCCCGGCCGTTGACTTTTCGTTTCATTCACGGCCGCCTGACTATTCTCACGAGTCCCCTCTCCTATCGTTAGAGTCCCGACATCAATAATTATGTTGCGTTCGTTCTAATTATTTAACGTTTTTAACAAGAACTGTTGTTTTCTCGTAACGCATGTCTATGTTGTGAGTTTGTACTCGTAGAATTATTTAGATTTTAAAAGTGTAGTCGGTCGGAATAGTGTATTTGTAATGTATAGGTATGGTATTGTTGCTGAATGACATAATGATTCGTTTCGTATTTTTAATCTTATTTGTAACACGCCATCGTGTGGCTTTGCGTACTTTAATCTAACTTTAGAATAATCTTTAATTATTCTGCCTTTTTGATAAGGCATTTTACAAATAGGTCTAATGTCAACTGACCCGTTTGCAATTATCATATTCAGATTGAATTAGACTTTATCATTTGCTGATTAAAAAGCTTATTTATTTTCTGGCTTAATTATATTACAATTAGTCGTCTGATACGAATGGATTCTGGAATTTATGAATAGTTCATGGCGAATAACAATTATTACATATTGAGAAATATTAATGAAAAAAAAACTTAACTGTGATGACTAAATGCTTTGTCTTTATTAAAGCAGTGTTAATTTAAATAAATCATCGATTTAATTTTTAACATCTTAATGTTAAGAGTTTTTTTGCAGAATATTCCACTTCATAGAACATCAGTGTTGGTAATTCGTTCACTAAGATATTATGTATTTTGTGAACGACTAATCGTTAATAAAATTTATTATTATCAATACCCACAATTAATGTTAGAAATCGTAACGAACAATATTTATTTCTATTGGGCTAGAACGGAAAGGTTTTTCTTTCTGCATAGAGATAATTCTAAACGGAAGTATGCCAATAATTAGAGTCTAAAAAGAAAAAAAAATTGTTTCACATTTCCTATCAATTTCTATTTAAGTATTTCATTTTCAAACTGTTTTAGTAACAAAGTATTTTCATCAAAATATTCTAATCAGACCAAGCAGCATACCGGAGTTAGTTTAGAACGCACGGACTAGAAATTGTATAAAATGTGGCGGAGCACATTTCCATCGGCAGGGGAATTTGCACAAGGAGGAACAAGGAAGAAACGGGGGCACCGGGCACCCCTTTCTCTGGGGGGACAGGGTCCATCCGCCCTACATATAGGGTAGGCTGCTTACAGCGTGCCGGGCACGCACGCCGCTCTGTTCTACAGAATCAAGACCTCGCCGGACACACAGGGTTGCCACAAACTTCTGGTCAACTGGTTTTACTTTATTTCATCGGAGTTTTTTTTTTATTAATTTTAATTAATAATAAAATTGACGGAAATTCCGTACTATATATTTTAAACTCATATCAAAAGCATACTGATGATACAAAGTTTACGAATTAGAAGTTTATTATGGACTTCAATACAAACTTTGTTTTCCAAATTTTCTGACAGACTTACCTACGAATGTACGCTTTGCCAAAAGCTGGTTGTTGCTTTTGTGGCGGTACTAGGTATAGAGAATATATTTTATTTGCGATTGTTTTAATGTTATTTTAAAGCCAAGGATTACGTTTTAATGATCTGTAAGCATGCTGGGAAAACATTCCATTATAAAAACGAATTTTAAAGTAGGATGTTACGGTGTCTAATTTAAATGTAAAGTCTCTAAACTTATGTTCATTAGTAACAAGATTCTTAATATTGTTTTATATCAACATATTTTATCACAAAATAATATACATAGGTATTTAAAAATAATTCCTTAAGAAGAGCAAAGAGCTCAGACGTAGAAAAAAGATTAACGTTAAAATAAGAAAATTGTTATTAAACGCATGTTTAAGTTCATTTTTAAAGTAGACGATCTTTAATAGCGTGCCGAGTTCGTTAGTATGTATGGATCATTTTGCATGCTTAAATTGGAACTACTTTCTCGTATCCTATGGATTTGCAATTTTATGTAATTGCTTTAATTCCAATTTTAATGATAATGATGACCTGATACTGCGCTCCGGATTGGTTTCAGACGAAGGAATTTCAAGTAAATATAAATGGTGCCATTCAAAAAAGTATTCAGTGATGAAATGTCGTAAGTGATATGCTTTCTAAGATATTTGAATTCAAACCGTAAAAAACAGTAAGTATTAATGAATAATCACTTAATACTTTTTGATTGTAATCCAATGATATTATATGTATTAAAAGAGCCAAGACGCCATGAGCCAGAGATATGCCAAGACGGCGCTGAAATTACGTCAGTTGAATTTAGTCAAGTATAGCGATTTTAATTTAGAGAGTTGATAGCTGCCTAATATGCCTAATAAGTGAGGCAGTCTTGTTGTCTTTTTTACCATTATGGTTTTAGTAGTGCCATCCCTTTTACATAATTTACCAATGTAATAAGAATTGGTGTAGTGAAACAAAAGATAAACGTGTGTGTGTTGTAGCTCGGTCAGAACAGATTTTTTGGTTGATTTGTAAGGGCATAACGTATCTATAGTTTAATATCATTGTTGTAATAAACAAGGTTTTCTTAAAAAATGGCGGATTTGTAGGTATGCCAGGTTTCATACAAAATTTTTCAAACCTCTATATATCGTTTTATTGTAAACAATCACAATTCTGGTAAGTTTATTCTTCTAAGTCACTTAAATCTCTCTTCGTAGGTAGTTATTTAATTTTGGTTTATGTTTAAATATTTTTCCGATATCGTCTTCTTCGTGATTTACAGGATGTAATGTTTCAGAAAACATTTTATACCAATATTCTTAAGTATAATTAAACATCACGCTTTATTTTCTTATATTTGTCGGTTGATTTCGACTGACGAAAAATTCGAAATAACAATCATAATTAGTAGCATTGACAAATTATGATATATCACTGTCGCGTTCGTATGCAATCCTGCCATCTTGTCCATGTGCAAGGGAGACAAATATTTGTGATGTCTTTGCAATTTTCTAGTGACTTCTCTTTGTGTTGTACTCGTACGTGCAAGGTTATGCTAATTGACCTATATTAACTATCTGAAATGTTGTAGATACGTCGTTATAAATTCACGCTATTTTCACGCCTGATATATTTATAATGCAATTAATGATTTGTTTATGTTTTTACTACCTTACTATATCTTATTTACCTACTAATAACATGATAATCATAGTGGTAATTAATTATGGGTCGAGAGAAAAAACGGAAATTGTCCGTTTTATAAACCTTGCCTTAACTGAATAAAACTAGTAATTCAGGTAAAATTTTCCCATCCTCATAAGAGTCGTAGTAATATCGATCGATCTATTGTTCAATATCGATATTATTCTTCTTGATATTGTGGGTTCTAGTGACTTCAGCTCTTTAATTTCCTGTCGCGCCTATGTTTTTCCTTTTGATGTATACGGTGAATATGAACAATATAAAAAATAAATACATTAAATGAACATAATAATATTGGTACATAAAGTTAAGATTTTAAAGTTTTTTTTTTTTCATATTTGATACTGTGCGTAGCAGTCGTTACAGTCGGAGTGGGGGGGGGGGGGTAATTTGTGAACATAATATGTTTTAATATTATTTCTTTTTTAATTTTCCTGTGTTTGTCTTTGCGTTTGGATAACATACAGTGGTTGTTTTATTATTTTATTGCGATCAATTTTAATAATAAAATTTTGTTCATTTAAAGAACCATTAATATAATATAATATAATAATTATTTTACATCGCTCTTCTTATACGTACTATTTAAACACGTCACATTTGTACACAATCTTATAAAATCACTAATAAAAAATAAAATAAATTTAAAATATTCAAATAGTTGTAGTTTGAATTAACCCTAGCGCTGGCCGCACTAGATGACGCAGGGTGGTTGGGGTAAGGCGGGGGGTAGGGGGTTACCCCCGGCAGGACGCGGCCGGTAACACGAGTGCGCCTATGCGAGGCATGTATCTTGGACGGGCAGATATAACAGAGAAGTGGCCCCCAATACCCTGCTTACAGACGCGCTATGGACTATGCTCTGTTTCGATTTAATTTAAACGTTTTAAAATGTTTTTAAGTGTGAAACAGCTATTGCGTAGATACCTTTGACGACGAAGGTCGTCGTAACTGTCGTGTTTGGGATGATTAGTGTGGGAGTCAATAATTTAATCGCATAAAATACGAGTAGGTTGGTGCGTTATTCGAAGGAATTTTATATATTATGCCATTACAGACTTTGTTGTAGATTTAAAATACATAATTCAATAGCATAACCATGGTGATATTTTCGACAGTAGTAAGTTTAGTCCTACATTAAGTCGAGTTTTCGATAAATATAACATGCATATTGTGTAGTATTAATAAACAACCGTAAAAGTCCATTACCTATTTTAAAATATTTCATCCAAAAACTGATGCGGAAAGCGATTTTATATAGATACTTTGTATAAAACATTGACTAACCTCGGTGTAATTACATCGAATTTGGATACATTTGGTGCATAGTTATAACTGATATAATGAGAAGAAATATATTGTATGTGCAGAAAAATATATTAAGTACGTACCCACCAAACTCTATTCCAATATCGATGTGATTTGGAATTATTTCATAGAGTATTTAAATAACAATCGACAATGAAGGAAGGGACAGGAAGTGGAAGTTTGTTTAAAAATTCGCCAATTTTGAAGGAAACACTTAAAAATTAATACATGCCTTTGAGGGTAAAAGTGATTGACTAATTAGTTTAGGTTTTTAAAAGGGTGTAAATAAGGATTGATGTTTGTTTAAAAAAATTAAATCCGCTTGTAAAAGTGATTGACTAATTAGTTTAGGTTTTTAAAAGGGTGTAAATAAGGATTGATGTTTGTTTAAAAAAATTAAATCCGCTGATTTTTAAAGCAAGCACTATGAAAATTAATGTATGTTATTTTGAGTTTTCAAATTCAAGTCCAATCTCATTCAATCAAGTCATTAATTTTTCAATACACTTGTGAATGTCAATTTTTTAAATTTATTAATATTTTAGGTAAAGAAATAGCAAAAGGAAATAAAATTAATACTCGAAATAAACATTAGTTTCAACGTTTGGCACTCCGAGAATTTTGAAGTAAGTGCCATGTAAACTGTTTTTTGGCCGTTTGGTTAGAAATAATGAAAAACTTACATCAACATTTTTGGAAAATCAATCACCAAATGGTCAAATAGGGGTTTATATTTTGTTTGAAAATCTTTCAATTCCGAAATAAATACAGCCGCAACATTTTGGACAAATAGACCCAGAAAAGAAAGAATAATGGTTGTAAGTTCGTGTTTAGAACTCACATAAAAATATGTCTACATACATATACACGCTTCGTACAATAAGGAAGATGCTCTTATTCTTTATGGACCACTATATTTAATAAGTAAGTTTTAAAATAAAGAGTTTTAAAACTAAGTTATTTATGAGATTTATAATAAACAAAAAACCGGCCAAGTTCATGTCGGGCCACGCGCCATGTTAGGTTCCGAAATTGTAAGTTTATCAACTATTATCTACTCATTAACTACATATGCTAACACAGCCATGAAAGTTTTCTTTTGAATTCATCATTATGCTATTGCCGTGAATTTTTCAAATGTACCTAACACTTACCATTTAGTTGGCGTGGGAGGGGGGATACTTTAAAATTAGCACTTTAAATCCAAATATGTATTTCGCAAACGGACACCTCATTCAACTTTTCTTTCAAGACGCAGAATATTTTTGAAAGACCTTTTCAATACGCGGGGTATTGAACCATATTGTGGTACGTGACGAAAACCGCTAATAATTGACATAAAAATATTTTTGTGGTAACACTCCTTCATTTGAATATGTCCCGTTGTATGTTGCCGTTACCTCATGATGTATGAATTTTGTTTTAAATCAGTAAATAAAATAAACATATTTGTAGTAGAGCATACTCCCAGCCTATTGGAGCTATTTTACATGTGCACGGACTATAGCTGCCCGCCCTACGTATCGGTAGGTAGTTGGAATAGGTTTCCAACGCGACGGCGAATACATTTTGCGAGTTCGTACTGCCTCAGAATAGGAACGAACGCTCTCACTTTCGGTACAAGGCCACGCTTAAATCACTTTCGATTTTTACAGAAAACGAGAGTTGGACACTGGCGATATCTCGGACAACGGCTTTGGTAATACCTACTGGATTTAATGCATTATTCTAACAGTATGATGTCAAGTAGAACCTGTAAATGCTGTACTATCAAAATATTTTATTCATATAGGTATCACTGATACACTTATGCTCGTCATTTTTTTATTATAATACTAGAAAATCGCCCTCGCTTCGCTTCGGGAAAAATAGTAAAAAAAAAAATATAATATAGCCTATGTCACCCGGGAATAGTGTAGCTTCCCAACCATGAAGGAATTTTTCAAATCGGTTCGGTAGCTTCGGAGCCAATTCAATGCAAACAAACAATCAAATCTTTCCTCTTTATAATATTATATTAGTATAGATGTTATACATGTACATCTTCGTTCACGAAGTTAACGGTCATCCCAAGTTTTTATAACTAGTCAAAAATTATCAATCCATCAACATAGGGGTAATTGCTACGGAATGAAAAGGAAAAGGTCCCTGGCATTATTACTGTCTCCCTGACACGGTCCATTATTGAACATAGAACCCATCAAACTCCGAAAGGAGAGACCTGGCGATATCCTCGTCCGTTGGTCATTGGAGTCGGTTGGTCACCACGAACAGTAATCAACTTAAAGATGGATGGACACCTCAAGATTGTAAATATTGGAGAATTGATTGCATTGGAAGATTGGGCATGCATAATCTTTCAACGAGAATCTGGATTACGATTAATGTTTTCTGGACGTAAATCATTTATTTATTCCTTTCTTCTCTTTTCTTTCTTAGCCGGTAACGCATCAGTGGTGTGTAAAGTGATACTAATGCCTCATCAAGTCAAACTGTAAACTTGACCCATGGTATGGCCAGCTTAAGGGCACTAGTCAACCACTTACCATCAGGTAGCTTATCTGCTAGTTTGTCGGCTTTTGAATTTTGATTTCTGTTCTCGGTATAGGTGTGTGTGTCATTTTCTTTTTGTGTTGTCTATGGCACCAATGGTAAAGGAAATCACATCAGGATCAGCCCATTAGCGTTACTGTATGGCGATGACAATTTATTTTGGTTTCACACATATTCCACTAGTAGGGACCTACTTATAATATCATTCTTATTAGTAACTTAATTGAGAACAAAATACTATAGATATTATTTATCTCTACCGGTCACTGTTTGGTTCCTGTTTTTGGCAAACACAATTATTTTTTATGACAGTTGGATTTTACCTTGATAATCACTCAACTGGTAAAACTCTCATGAAAATCTGTGCAGTATTTTTGGGGATTATGATGCTCACAATACCAACACATATTATTTATGTATTTCACCTCTACGACTATTAATGGCCTAATTGTATTATTTATAAATTTTATAGCTATTGATACTAAGTATGTATTAGTAACTTGACTACATCGTCCAGAACTGAATCTAAAAATCATACCTGTTCACAAAATAGGTACTTAAATGTTGTTGTAAGCTAAAGGAATGTTTTTCTAATCTATTTAATTCTATGATGTCTAATAAAATAATTTAATTGTTATGATAAAATATCAGTGCGCATATTTTCCTTTTTCAACACAAGATAAGTCAATGCTTGATGGAAATCCCACCTGATGGTAAATGGTGATGATATCCAGGATGGTAAGCGCATTAACTTAGTCGATTTAAGTAACCACTAACCGGTAAGTGACTCTGAGTGCGGCAATTAGAGTTAGATTAATGATATTAATGAACTATTAAAATCAATATTACCTGTAAGTATTATATTATCTATAAATATTATATTATGTATGTATAATCCCTCCGAGGGGCCCTACCATCAGCGGGTTAGATTTAGTTGCTGTTGGGATTGGGTTTAGTATTCTAGCCGCCCCAGTACGGCTAATACGTGCTCAGGTTATATTAATACTGACAATTATTTATAACAATATTATAGCAATATATTATTTATACTAACAACGCTAACAAAAAAGCACAAATTGTTACTAACACACTATCAATCTATGGATCTCCGACATCTGTAATAAAGATGTATTTTTTTTTCTTTTTTCTTTTCTCGGTTTCCACCGGGTGTTATAAGGTACACGAGCCTAGGCCAAGTGTAACAGAGGTTCTGGAGGACAAAGTACCCTCTTGTGCACGATCTTGTGCGGGGGATAGTGCTACGGATAATGCTACGTTACGAGTATGGTGAGTGAAGTTTGTGGCTGTATCAGTTTGCAGAAATTTTCTAACAAGTCTGCACGTGTTGAGGAATACTGCTTTTTGCAACATACAGGTATTGCATGGTAGATTGAGTCTTAAGAGAAATATGTAATTGTTGAGGTATTACGCCTGTAGTAGAGATCACTATTGGAACAATTGTAACTTTTTGTAGTTGCCAAATTCATATTTTAATGAGTGATTTCATCTTTTAATTTTGTGTATTTTGTTAATTTCGCGGCTATTGAGTTTTGTAGATTATGGCTGTTTGGAACTGAAATATCTATAAGGTAACCAGTTTTATTAGTTTTCTTTCAGTGAAATGTCTGGCCTATTGTAGTGAATTGTTCGGTAAGTTAAGATAGCTCTATCAAAGTAAAGTTTGGTGGTAGAGTTCTCTAATATTACCTCAGGTTTGCATCTGTTATACAGAATGAAGTTTTTTGTTCAAAATCAACAGGTTCGATTCCTGGCCTGAAATATTGATCCTTCGTATGTCATTACAAAACAGAATTCAATCCTTGTTAGAGCCACTATCGAATGGTGTAATAATACGGAGTGCGTTTTTTGTTCAGAATCAACGGGTTCGATTCCTGGCCTGAAATATTGACTTTTCGTATGTTATTTCTTCCCAGAATTCAATCCTTATTAGCGACACTATCGAATGGAGTAATAATACAGGATTTGTTATTTTTTCAAAAAATAAGGGGTCCGATTCCTGACTAGAAATATTAAAAATAAATGTAATGATGTAGTTTTAGTTTTCATCAAAATCGGCCCCGAGACTCCTTTCAGCATTTTTCGCTATTCCTCGTAGTTTTGGATTTGGCCATCCACGCACGCTTCAAAAATTCATCCTGTATATTGAATAGTTTCGGGGAGTTGTTACACTTTCTACAATTATCTGATATTGGGTTTTTAATAATATACTTCTAGTAATTCTTGATCTCTATGAATTGATCCTAAGTATATGACCAACAGGAATCCCTCAATCCCCGGAAATAATTCACCGCGATTGAGGCATGCGTTCAACGCTTCTTTGTCGACATTAGGTTGACACAAATGTTGGCGTTGTCTTCCATGCAGAGACTTTTTGGTCCAGTCAGCTATTTTAATACGATTTTCAGTAATTTGTTCGTTTAGTCAGTGTTGTTATATCTTATAGATTGAAAGGAGATAATTTACTATCGTTAAGTACTATTGATTCGTGCAGTAAAGATCCATTCTTTTAAAGAAGTATTGTCTGAGTATTTAAATCTAATGGTTATGTTGATTAGCAATATCTACAAGACCTCGCCCACCCTCTAGGTAACATTAATCTCTGTAAGCATGATCTTGTGTGATGTTTTCGGAACCTAGTCATAGTGGTGTTAATTGTGCGCTGTATATTTTTGAGATCTAATTTGGTCCAGTTTATTATACCGAAATAGTAAGTTAGTATTGGTATAGCATAGCAATTTATTGCTTTTACTGTGTTTCTATAATTTAGTTGTGTTGGTTGTGTATTTGTGTCCTCGTGAACAGAATGAATTTTATATTGTTCTATGGTTTTTTTTTAACTTGATATGCTATTTTCCTATTCCTATTACAATTTAAATATTGAGTAACTTTAGCAATCTTTGACCGCAGATCAACTTTTTTCTCCAATAGGGATGTTGACACTAATTATAAATTAATATAAATTTATGTCTAAAATATTAGTGGTAACATTTAAAGGCCTAAAATATGATTCTTTTATTGAAATCAATCACAATAAATTAAATATCATTAATTTAAAATGTTAAAAATTGTACTCACTGTCACGTGACCTCAAACGCCATTTTGAGAATATGACGTCATTGGAACAATTTTATATGGAAATTCAACAAACTTAGCAGACAGATAGTATTGAATATCGTTTAGTGACGTCACGTGACGTTTTTGGTGGGAAATTTGATAATGATTTTTATTTATCAATTTTTGTTTTTAAATCTAAGATTATTATTTTTATAATATTTTTTTCGTGAATATTGAGGTTCTATCTATAAAATAAAATTGAATCCTAAAAATAGTCAACATCCCAATTGCCTTTTCTAATAAGGTCTGTGATCTTTTCTATACGTCCTTGTAGTTTTAGAGACCTCAAATGTTCATTTTTTTCATTTATCTTAGCAACAGTCCATGCAGCGCAATAGACTACTGTCTGTAAGGTGTTAAAATTAGTATTATTAATAATATATTCGGGAGATTATTATTTCATTAATGTAATTGACTATTTCGGATAAATAGAGGATTTTTGTTTGGGAATAAGTATAAGTTCTATTAGTTGGTTCTGTAAATCTAAAGAATTAAAACACTTCTAGGAAACTTTTATCTACGAGCAAGTAATTGTTTTGCAGGTGACCTAAATCTAAAATCACAATAAGAATCGTAATAGTTAAGTAGACTTTCTTCAAACTGTGTCCTTTTAGATTGTAGTTACATAATAGTTACCTAAAAGTAACTATTATGTTTGTGTTTGTATAATTCAAGCACTCTGTATAACAATTTTAGTAACCGCGTACAAAATTCAATCTCGGAAAAAAGAACAGAATGAAAAGACGTCACGAGATGAGGACTGACCCGAAGGGCAACAGTAATAAGTGTAGTAACTACAGTCCCTTTCCTCGAGACACTTTTACTTAAGCTGAACGCACATATATTCGCATCGTCCGCAGCGGACGCTCCGTATGCGGATACCCTCGCACATATGTCCGGATTCACCGTACGGATTTTTTAGTATTGCCAACAATTTTAGCAGTTTTTTCCAACCTCTAGTCCCGTCAGTCTTCTGGATGTTCCCTAAACTCAAGCGGCCCCTCCGCGGCTACCGTTTTAGCACGATTGATGAAATAAAAGCCGCATCGCTGAAGGAATTAAAGGCCATTCCGGAAATTGATTATTTTTAAACGCTTTTATTTAGCTTCACTTCGGAGCATCAAAGCATCAAATCAAATCTTGTAACGTTAATTTGAATGACTTCCCTTTAATGAAAATTGATTAAATTTGGCAGACATGTGTATTTCCGATGACAATACACGAAAATTAAAAAAAAAAAAAAAATTAAATTAAAAAAAAACGATTTTCAGACTTTAGACGCATAATTCTCTATGTTCTATTTTACGTAGAGACTTGAAATTTTCACAACTTGTAGCTAATTTTATAAACTAAACATTATTGAAATAAAAGCGTTTAAAAAAAAAAATTTTTTTAGGATTCAACTTATTTTAGTTTTGATGATTGGAAAAAAAGATGGCATAAGTGTATCATTGCGAAGGCGATTATTTTGAAGGAGATGAAATAAATTTAGAAGAATCTTAAACCGTATTTGTTTTGTTTGAAAAGTCTTACTAGTTTTTGATCACTACAGTAGTTTAGGTATACTAAGATACATGCCAAGGCTTAATTTAGACACCAAATCTCCCACAGATTACTTAGCACTTACATTATCTTTTCCTTTTATTCATATTTTAAAATTTTACCTGAGTGTAATTTGAGGATGAGATGAAATAAAGATTTTTGTATTGTATTGTATTGTATAGTTTGCTATCAATCGTCAAGTATTGGCCATTAAATGTATATTATTTCATAGTTTTCATAAACTTCATAATAATATATTCCTCTATTCAACTGACAGTTGTCAGACTCAGATTCTCAGATTGCAAATGCAAAATATTAACACTGATGCAGCTATGGAAAAAACTGTTATAATAGCGTGCGCATTGGAAGAGGAAGAAGAAAATGAAATTCGAAAAAAAGATTCTGGGCTCATGACATCAATTTGAAAAGGCAGTTGGTTGAACGGCAAATACTATACGTTATTTCCCGGCTTTGTGGATGATGATCAATGAACCTAGATAATTGAAAACTTTAATTTGTAACTTTAATTTGCGGGAAATTAAAACACATAATACTCATTATTTCTTTTTAGTTTGGGACTTCGTCTCATATTTCAATAACGTAGTTAGTTATCACAGTTTGAGGAACACCATTCGGAATCTCGAATGTCCGAAAACAATTATATATAGGCATAAACGAAGGCGACATCTCCTCACAGGATTCGTTTACTATGAAACGTTTCTTCTAATGCGTTGTCAAAAGCATCGTGGCATGGCAACACTATCGGTATTTCTGATACCTTCCGTATTTTCAGAAATGCGTGCGGACGGTGCGGATGACATATACCGACGCATCTGTCATCCGCATCGTCCGCATCGCATTTTTGAAAATGCGGAAGGTATCCAAAATGCGGATGACGTCATACGTAGGGCGTGTGCTGGTACTCAGTGTTGCCATGCCACGATGCTTTTGACAACGCATTAGGAGAAACGTTTCATAGTACCTAAACGAATCCTCTGAGGAGATTTCGCCTTTGTGTTTATACCTATACATCATGTGTGTGGAAATTAAATTTCCCTCAAATTCAAGTTACAAATTAAAGTTTTCAATTATCTAGGTTTATTGACCATCATCCACCAAGCCGGGAAATAACGTATAGAATTTGCCGTTCAACTAACTGCCTTTTCAAATTGATATTATGAACCTAAAATCTTCTTTTTTTTCGAATTTGACTTTCTTTGGCCAATATGCAGGCTACTACAACAATTTTTCCATAGCTGAATCAATCTTAATCGTCTTCACCGTTTTTCACTAGAGATTGGAAGAAACTGCAAAAATTGTTGGCAATACTAAGAAATCCGTATGGTGAATCCGGACATATGTGCGAGGGTATCCGCATACGGAGCGTCCGCTGCGGACGATGCGGATATATGTGCGTTCAACATTACGTAGCATTAGCGTAAAATTAATTCCAGGATTTGGTTTCTTTAAATATTAAAGATACCTACGATGAACTCAAAAAAATAATTTTCTTCTTTTTCATCCTGCATTAAATGACTGGGAAAGAATGCCCTATGGCATTCAGTCCGCCCTTTGTAAGCCTAGCTTGTAGATTTTACAATAAAACTTATAAATAAATAAATATTTACAGCCCGCAATAATCCTACATTTGTGTCATTAAATTATCGTCAAAATGGTTTATTTTTTACTAAGTATTTTGTTTATGTAAAATGTATATTGTAAAAGACGCACATTTCACTATGGTTTATTTTTTACTACGTATGTATTTTATTTATGTAAAATGTATATTGTAAAAGACGCACATTTCACTATTTCAGCGTCAACGCGACGACTCGACTAATGGTAATCATAAAATTTTGAATTTTATATCAAACCCGATACGGTTCAATTATCAACATTTTTTCAAAACAAAAGTAGTTGACATCATACTTTAATACGTGTTCGACATAATATGTCGCATCGTTTGTTAAACTTTAGTCTATAAGGAACCTTTCATGATAGATGCAATTTGTGTGTACTTTTATGCTATTTTGACTTATTTTTTACTTTTGTGGTTGTAAATTATATTATTTATGACATTTTATTAATCTCAATGTTCTTTAAATTCTGTAAAATTTATTCTTTCAAATCAAAATAAATTATCTTACAATAAGTAAGAATAAAATGTCTTGGTACCTACGTAACGTGAACCAAGCTAACGCCCAACGCCATCTGCCGAACGTAAAGTGAACAAGAACGAGACACGAAGATTCAATGCGGAAGAAAAATAATATCTAAAAATGTTTTGTTTCACCTTTTTGAACCTGTCAATAGTGATGTTTGTTTACACTAACTGTAAATTACTAAAAAATATGCTTAGAATAATTTAATAATATTTTATGTTAAAATTAATCACAATAAATTTAATTTAATTTTTAAATACCTAAAATAATATTTTTTTTGCTGAAATTAATCACAATAAATTAAATTTAACCCATAAGTGAGTGATGAGGTACCTTTTGTAATTTCAATCGTCTTTAAAATTTATAATAGGAGTGCCACGCGGCTGTAACTTCCTGAGAGCTCCTAAGTCCTAACCTAGGTATTTATCTGTCATTATCATTCCATAAGTTACTTAACCGTAGAGAAAAGTCAAAGCTCTTATTAAAGGAGACTCTTTTACGAGGTTGAGTACACGTAGGTAGATATTGTTAACAATTTCCAACGTCGCGTCGCACGCTGACATGCCTGTCCGGCAGTCCGGGATATTAAACCCTACAAGCTCTAGTACTAATGGGTTACATGTTCGTCCTCTTAGTAACGGTGCAAAATATTCAATTAGATACATATTACGACTTATTTCTAATGTATTGTATCCAGCCATTCCTAGTAGTAAAAGGCTGGGATAGACATGAGGGTACTGTCGAAAGTACAGCAGCCTCATAAATATTTTTAGGAGTTTTTCCAGCATGAGCTTGAATTTTGCTTCATGTGGACACCAGATAACTGCGTTATGTTCCAGTATGCTTCTAATACGATTATTATTAAAAAAAATTGTAGCAGTAATACTTTTTATTAGTTGCGTTGGTCTGATCACAAACCCTAAGCATCTATAAGCTTTCGAGCAAGAGGAAGTAAAAATTTGTGTCTCGACAGAACACACGCGGTAATGGTTCATTATCCAAACAATAATTGAAAATGATTTGAAACTTGATTTTATTGAACATTAACCTATATTTATACAACCTATATATATTCATATTTTCTCATCTCTTACCTGTATCTTTCAAATTTCAATAAAAGAAGATAAATATAAATATAACAGGAATTAATTAGTATCATGCAAGCCATACTACATTTTACAGCCAAGGTTAATCAAATATGTTCATGTGTTATTTTTATTTACCATCCTTGTTTCTTATCCTATATTTTAGTATAGTTAAAGCAAGATAGATACAATATTTGACGTACAATAATCATAATTATATTCCGAGCGATAAGTAAGCGGATTTATTGGTTTTCTTTAAATACTTGAAAATTGATTAACTAGTTTGCGGAATGAGAAAGAAAACTTATGTAGTTTGTTGGTAATAACTATATCCTAACATCTAAGAAATTATTCCACTTCTATAAATTTCTCGTACACCTGTTTCAATAAGGTCAATCTATTAAATGTGACATTAAAATACGCGATTCCTTATATGTTATAATGTCATCATCGGACTTAGTTATGCAACAATATCTAATATATAAAATTCTCGTGTCACAGTTTTCGTTGCCATACTCCTCCGAAACGGCTTGACCGATTTTGATGAAATTTTTTGTGCTTATCCGGTATCTATGAGAATCGGCCAACATCTATTTTTCATCCTCCTAAATGTTAGGGGTAGTCCACCCCTAAATTTTTATTTTTATTTTTTAGACAAAATTTTTAATTTCTATTTTTTTATAATACAACATACAAAAATACATACAATCCTCAATTTTCACCCTTCTACGATCAACCCTTATTTTTTAATAGCCATTTTAGTAATTTAATCATTTTTCCTCTCCGGTCGAAAACTGATCAATTGTTAGGCGATACGAAGTTCGCTGGGTCAGCTAGTTACACTATATATATGTCTGTGAATAAATACCTATTTACGATTAGGTATGTACGTATTTGACATTTGATGTGCACATAGCCAAAATATTGTTTATAGGACAGTGTGACCTAAATCTTTTCTATTAATGCATAACAAAAAACGGTTTGAACATAGCGTCCGAGTGTAACAAGTGTAATAATATTAGCCAACTCTTCGCAAGGATTTAAAGGACAAGTTAAATCACGAAAAATGTTTCCTAAAAAGGTGCTAGGTAAGGTAAATAAGATAGTATAACATACTCTCCATACTAGTCACTTAACCCTAGAGTTGGCGCGCTTGGAACACTTTGCCGCCATTGTTATGAAACCGTTCATATTTTTAAAAATGCTGGCACCAGAAGTTGGCAATAGCAAACAGGCAATTTGGTATACGCGCGCCTATTCACGTATATCCAATTCTGTAATACTTTGATGTACAAAATTGAAATAACGATATTTTTGCTAATTTTTATGGTGTTTTGTACTTGAGATAGGTATATCATTATAATTCCATAATGTTTACATTTGTTGGTCGTTGTTTTTAAATCGTAAAAATATTATAATTATGATGACATAATTTCATTCTTCACGACACTGTTATTTGAAGTGTCAATATTATTCATGTATTTTTTATTTTTAAGTTTAAAAAAGACAACAAAATGGCCCGCCCACAAATGGTTCAAATTTTTTCATGATTAGAACAGGAATCTGACTTTGAGGAAGTGAGCCAAAAACAGTGTATAGATGCGTAAAGTTGCTGTGCAGTGACCATGGCATCTAAGTTTTTGATAATTGTTATGCTAAAGCGTATCCTATAAATTAGGAAAAGTAATTATTTTGTTACTTTTTGAAAATTCAACCTAGGGTCGGTTAAAACTACTAAAAATATTAAAATTAATGATACTTTCTCCAAATATTACTCATATGAAATCCTTAAAGAATTTTTAGTAAATGTGCTGATTTTATGTGTCACTTATTAAATCCCGAAAATATAAATAAATTGAATATAGGGTTCCTGTTTAAAATTAATATTGAAAATAATTGAATACGAGCGGCAAAATACTCCCCACGTGCTCACTGACGACGTGACGTTACACAAAATAGCGCGCCCACTCTAGGGTTAAGTGGTCTATTTCAATTTATTAATCGTAATGTAGATGAATACATCTGTTTAAAACAGGTTGTTGTGCATTTAGCATTCTTTTAGACAGTCTTCTCACACATCTCCTCCTTTGATCGATTCATAATCTCTTGTTCAAACGGATTAAGTTAAAAGTTGAAAATAGGCAATAGGAAACTCAATATTTTCGACAATAAGAAAATTTAACAACGCGGTCAAGAGTAGTTAGCTTTGCACTATGTGTTATAAACCTCGATTTTGTTTCACTTTGTTTTTATTTGAAAATACTATAGTCCATGTCATTACAAACGTCAGAGTAAAACTCCCGATGCGATACAGCTTTTAGTTTTTTTTGTACACCGTTTCAAAGTTTGCCCATATCCGGGTCTAAAAATTTACAAAATTATTTTTTGCAGAAAAACTAAATTGGATACTATAAAATTGATTATGCCAGTTAATTGTATAGATATAACTGTACTACCTTTAAAAAAATTGTCCATTTACTGTGGTTAAATAAAGTAAAAATTGTATTTTTATCCTTTTCGGTCTTATTTATTTTTCTCAGGTATAATGCCGTATTAGAAGAAGATATATACATGAATCGATAGCTTAAATAAATGACTATTATGTGTATTAAAATCATATTCTAATTCCGTGTTATTCAAAAGATAAACGACATTTAAATTTTTATTCAGGGTTGGCACTTTCAAATCCGGATAATAATAATATTTGGTATCTGGAGATAAAAAAATATATAATAATAAAATATCGTTTTATCTTTCAAATCTTAATTGATTCTTAAGAGTCCTCAGTCGTTTGGTCATGATTCTAACGAGGCATCCAAAAGACAACGAGATATACTGGCACACTTTGTAGGTTTAGATCTGTAGGTATAGTGAATTCGTCATCTATATTTATATCGGTTATACTATTTTATAATATATATATATAATATTATAATATAATATTTATGAATATGTATATAGTTATTATATGATGTATGTATTGTAGTAGTATGTATTGTAGTTATTCGGGTATAAATACATATAGATATTTATATATTTTGTGTTGTATTTATTTAGTCTGCGTATTTCTTTATTATTATTATTTTTTCTCCCTTTGTCGAATATACCGCCATCGTTGTTTTACTACTGCCCGAAGGTTGACTGGCAGAGAATGCTTTTAGCATCAAGTCCGCCTTTGTTTCTATACTTTTTCTATGGTACATAAAGAAAGAAATATAGAAAAATATCATATATCCCTTTACAACTGGCCAAAAAGTTTCGATTTTACCTAATTTATGTCATAAAATGTATTTATAGTGGTGTAAGGTACCACGGAAAAATACTGAAAAAAAAAATCGGTAACACCAGAATTAACATTATTTATTTTTAAAAAGTTCATTAGCACTTTAAAGTTTTTAAAACATCGTACACATTCGTAACAAAACTAAAATAAATTTTTTACCTAAAACTAAAAAAAAATTGTGTGAATTTAATTTCGACTTTCAAAGACAGCGAGAACGAGTGAGCGAAAAGAGTGAATAGGCTTTTACTAAGTTAATGTGCTCACCACCTTGGATCACATCTCCACTTACCATCAGATGGGATTGTGGTCAAGCATTAACTTATTTGTGTAAACAAAAAAAAAAAACGAAAATTGAAAATTTGACGATTGATTATATTCACTGTTAATAAATAAAAAATAAAAAAATTGATAACGTTTTAACTTGATTTTCGGATTCCCTAAACATCTTATTTAGTACTAGCTGTCTCGGCGAACTTCGTATCGCCTAATAATCAGTGATATACTTTGTTATTTTAACTTTTATAGTTTTGGTAGGTTTAAAAAATCAGACCATTAAATTCCCTCTCCCTCTACCTCCCCATCCCCCTCGCTTTTCCCCCTTTTTCTTCAAAACTGACGAAGTTGCCATAATAACTTGCACCCCCTTTTAACTCTTTGGGGATGATTTTCCAAAAAAACGCATTGCTGTTAAATTTTGTTTGTAATCATGAGCTAATATATCAATTTTCATGTTTATAATTATAAAACTGACGAATTTGGTTTGTATGAAAGTGACTTCAAACCCCTATTTAAACCCCTTAGGGGATGAATTTCCAAAAGTCTGATAGCCTATAGCCTTCCTCGATAAATGGACTATCAAACAAAAATAATTTTTCAATTCGAACCTTTAGTTCCTGAGATTAGCGCGTTCAACTAAACAAACAAACAAACTCTTCAGCTATATAATATTAGTATAGATATTGTATTTTTACAAATAGATTTATGTATGAAAAACGTTATTAAAATAAAAGGTTGTGTGAATGAACATTAAAAAACTTATACCGGATGAAATTAAAATTATCTTGATGTGACAACCCTAACCACAAAAAATCCGGATATAAGTTTAATTAATTATTACTTTTGAATAACACGGAATTATAATATGATTTTAATACACATAATAGTCATTTATATAAGCTATCGATTCATGTATAAATCTTCATCTAATACGGCATTACACCTGAGAAAAATAAATAAGACCGAAAATGATAAAAATACAATTTTTACTTTATTTAACCACAGTAAATGGACAATTTTTTTAAAGGTAGTACAATTATATCTATACAATTAACTGGCATAATCATTTTTATAATATCCAATTTAGTTTTTCTGCAAAAAATAATTTTGTAAATTTTTAGACCCGGATATGGGCAAACTTTGAAACGGTGTACAAAAAAAACTAAAAGCTGTATCGCATCGGGAGTTTTACTCTGACGTTTGTAATGACATGGACTATAGTATTTTCGAATAAAAACAAAGTGAAACAAAATCGAGGTTTATAACACATAGTGCTTTGGTACAATTTTGTACCGAAGGCCGTATTTTGCAATCAAACTAATGAGGATCGTACTTTAATAGAATACTCTGCAGCCCAGTTGGTAATAATTCTGCCTAAGGTACGAGGGGGGGTACATACTATACAAAAATTCATGTCTCACATAGACATGAATTTTTGTTCTCGGATATTACGTGTTTCCTCAATTGTAGATACCATAATTTCCATGAAAGTATGTGACCTTGGATTAAAAAAAAAGTTTGCATTATCAGTTTTTCTTTTTTATTTATTCTTGGCCGGCTACGCATTGGTGATACCTTAGATTTATACGTGGGTAATGGTGAACATTTATCATTAGGTGGGTCGCATGCAATATACGTTTTATATTTTGGACGTCCTAAGAACTTTCGAAGCTCGGTTTAACTACTAATCAACCAACGACTGAAGCACATTGTCCGTCCTTAACTAAGGAACGCTAAAAATTATTTCCAATTTTCGACTCTATTAATTGATTGCATAAAGTCGCTATTAAGTATGAATTTGGTTTTGATCATAATAAAACGTTGAAATAAATTATTTTATTGATATTACGGTACCTGATTTATTTTAAGGTCGTCATTGCAACTGACGTCTGCGTCCATCCTAGGCGCATCTGCTTTATATGAGAGAGCAGTTTTAAGAGCTTTATAAAGAACTCTAAGCTACGTAAGTTATAGTTTGTTTTATACAGGACACGATTCCAAGTCTAATGAAACTGTACCTACTGTAAGATCATAATATAAATTGTACGCATGTATGTATGTATAATACATATAATATATCTATCACTGCTTAGGTACATTTCTATCCATTAACATGTTTAATTGAGTAGGTAGATATTAACGAAAATTTAATCGATTCATACTATAGAAAACTGATGTTATTCTTCAGGAGATATCAGCGTCGTATTTTCACGTTATCTCATGAAGTTCTTTAGAAATCCTGTACTGAGATAGTAAATTGGACGGAATTTTAAAAGTAAGACAAAAATGAGCCGAGCATATCTCCGTGGCTCCGTGCTCGAGTGCTCGTAATAACGAGGCGCTCGCAATAAACAGGCCAGGCCGCGTGCGTTCCGAGAGGCAAATCTGTAAATTCAATTAAGGGGTGCGCATTTTTCGGACACAGGCGTCCGGGGCGAGCGAGCCAGCCCTTCCGCCGCGGGCTCTCGCCCCCACATTGGAAAATTTTCTCTCGAAAATTGAAGATATTTCGTGCCTTCCTCCCCGGGGGCGACTCGTTTCTCGACACTTATGGTCTCCGTCCTTCGGGTGTGCAGGAGGCTTTTTACATAAAGTCCACACGTATAGGTATCGATCGGGGCCGCCGGACAGGGTGTACGCAGATGACGGCCCCCGCAACCCCTCCGACCCCCTACTTCCCCCTTTCATTATGTAAGTGCGTAACGCGTGTTCGCGCGAACCTGATTAGGGGGCCTCTTTTTTAACTGACCCCCTTACTAGGTGGCGATTAAACTTAATTTCACTGTCCTGCGAATGTGATTAAGTTCGACTAACTACGCTAAGACCGTGAAATACTGCGCGGTCTTCGACTTGGATACTTTACTAATCTCTCCCTATTTAGCTTGGCCAATTTGTTTTTCAACTTGCGGAAAAAGGGTAATTATTTCGAAGATTAGTATATAAACATCAATGAAAAGTCTTTATTCCAAAAACAAACAATAATATCTTAGAAACAATAACGTACATTTCATTTTACTCCTTTCTTAAAGTAATAAAGGAGATAACTTTCACGTATAAAACTTCGTAGAATCAAGCAAGTATACACACGATCGTCGCAGTAATGAACGCCAAATAAAAATAGGACGGCAAAGTAAGAAGATATTGAAAAATTTACCCTCGTAGTCCAAATACATTACGTAAGGGCTCTCTCGATCGGGTCACTCTCTCGAGATAAGGGCAACGAAACGCTTTTAAATAACCACAAATGTATGCGACTTTGATACAATTTTTGTTACGCATTTAGATTGTATTTTTTCGTTTTAGAGACGGGTAATACATGCTTTGTAAAAATATTGGCTGCAAAATTACAGTGATTTCTTAGGACTTTTTTCATTAAGCATTTATCAATATTTGAAGTAGGTACGGTACACTTCCGTGGTACGGTACAAATTAATCAGGTTTAAGAAAGGAATAATTATTATTTTCAACTTTACTCTCACTGGAATTGTGAAATAGAAATGGTGGAGAATAGAATACAAGCGCTACAAAGCACTATCCAATATAAAAACTGTTAAATAAGGATAAGTAGGTAATTTAGATTATTCTAATAATACTTTATCAAGTACACTTTTACTTTATTACCTACCTACAATTTTATTCACCTTATTCATTATAATCTATTTTCACAATGTTATAAAATGCGTAGAAAGAAACAATAAATAGGTATAGGTACATTATAGGTAGGTACTAATACATAAAGCTGAAAGTTTAAATAATATTTTTACATTTACAGATAAATTACAACAAAAATAACAAAATAATATATGTATTTCACACTATGTGCCGTGATTGAAACAGGAAATAAAAAATAGATACCTTTTAAATCACTTTGTCATTAAAAAACAATGATATTATACGTAAATAAGAGGTAAACAACGGTAAATAAAACTAAGAAGTTGACAAAATAATTACAATTACGTTAAAGGAAATGTATAACGTTATTTCTATTTGAACAGGCAATGGGTAACTATTAGTGGGGCAAGTCCCAGTGGGAACGTTTCAGTGGACCATACTTAAACGAGGGCCAAACTTCTTAGCGATGAAAAGGGGTAGGTATCTACATTAAGTATTCTCAAAGACGAATTGTACAAAAAAGCAAAGTCTTGTTTTAACGGAGGATCGGAGATTATATTGAACTTTTCCAATGAACGGACAAGAAGGAATTTTCAATATAGATGTTTGGCGCATCTTTTATCATTTATATTTTAGTATTTTTAACATGGAATCCTTAGAGTTGACGATCGGAATTTTTTTATTGATGTCAGATGCCACACATTGAAAAGCCACTTGAAATCAACGAAGATATAGAAAAAATATCTGGGTAACGTAACAGGAGATTATGAGGACTTAGTTAAAGACATGCCTAATTGTAACGTGATAAAAAACTGTATAATGTTACCAATCATTGTTAAAAAAAGATCTGCAAAAAAATTAAAAGCACATCGGTTAAAGCCTAGCAAATGACCATACAATGAAAAAGAGCCATTTCAGTAATAACACAGCTAGTTTTAGGTGCTTTTCGAAATAATTACCCGATTCCAAAGTCGTTATAATATTATTTCTATTATTTGTAAATGTGTAATTTTTTGGGTAAGAAATACGTATCCAAGGTTATAATAAATACCTATAACTATATTAAAAGTGGATACCCGGCCCGTTGTTCTTTACTGTCTCTTCCATGGTTCTTTAATCTGAGGTTCCAATACGCTAAACATTTTCTCATGACAGATCATCGTTTTTAACCAACATCAAAAAAGAAGGAGGTTCTCAATTCGACTGTATTTTTTTATGTTTGTTACCTCAGAACTTTCGACTGGGTGAACCGATTTTGATGATTCTTTTTTAATCGAAAGCTGGTACTTGTCGTGTAGTCCCACTTTTATTTTCTATTTTATTTAGGTACTTGGATTTTCCATAAAAGCGTGTTTTTTAGTTTTTTTTTAACTATTATTTTCCAGATCATGGTCGACTTATATGCTAAATTGCATAAAAAATCCATTAATAGTTTTTTCGTGAAAGAGTATCAAACATCCCAAGCGCTACTTTAAAATAAAGTTTTACAATAATGCCAATTAATTACGAAACGAAAGTGTGAATTACAAACACTAGCGCGACATAACTGCTCCTTTGGAGGCCGCGTGTCCAAGTCAATGGAGTGGAAGAGACTTGCATTCTACCTCAATGACCACCACTTTCACCTTCGACTTGCTAATGTCATTGTGATACTAGCGAGGTCGTAGGGGCATCTCAATGGCACACAAGTTGATCTGATAAATTATAGCACCGCGTGGGTATTTCTCCAGTTTTTAACCGACTTCAAAAAAAGGAAGAGGTTCTCAATTCGACTGTATTTTTACATGTGCGTTACCTCATAACTTTTACTGGGTGTACCGACATGTGGTCCTATTTAAATTTAAGCGAGATCTGACGAGTTGTTTTTAGAACGAAACCCTAAAACCGTCGAGTTGTGAATTAAATCGAAAAGAATCCACCGTATGTATATACGTAAGTAAGAAATCATTTAGTTTGGTATACTTACTCGAATTCGAAGAAAACGCATGCTGAAGAGGTGGCTCAAATGGGAACTAATTTAGACGTGAAACCATGGAGGATAGAGTAGATTCTACTCAGTAGAAGGAGGGCCATCTCTGTGTATGAAAAGTGTCCGAAAAACGCGTCCAATTACGGGTGGCGCTGCGGTGCCGTCTACAACAGTTATGTTAGAATATCTATAAGTATTTATCAGACACTAGCGCCATTCGAATGGCCACTATTGGAACCTCTATTTTCAGTAAACAGCTAGACACTTTTTCAACTTTCATTTGAGATGGCTTTCCTTCTGCCTATATACTCCATGTGTAAAACTACCAATAGGTACTAATAAGTATTCTGTGGTAAAACACAGATTATCAAAAGTTCTGTGGTAAAAGTAATTGTAGAACAAATGGTGCGGAATAACAGTTTTAAAGATAAGTTATAATGAAAACGTCATAAATCGAGAAACAAATCAAAGTTTTTAGGGGTAAGCTCGGTGTCTGAGATCGGACCGAACGAAATTAATTAAAATTATTGTAAACGTGATAACTTTATCAACTTCTTTTACTGATACTATTTAAGAAACCTTGAAGAACACTGATAATTTCAACTTTAATATAAACTAGGAAATTGTCCTCGCTTCGCTTTGGGAAAAATAGTAAAAAAATATATAATATAGCCTATGTCACCCGGGAATATTGTAGCTTCCCAACAGTGAAAGAATTTTTCAAATCGGTTCGGTAGTTTCGGAGCCTATTCAATGCAAACAATCAAATCTTTCCTCTTTATAATACTAGTATTGATGTCTGATGATGGAATGGTTATATCCACAGTGGAAAGTCTTCAACCATTGTTACATACCTCGTCGAAGTTGGGCTAATTTTCTTGATTTTGATGAGTTCCATACATTACTTGCTTATGTAGGTCTCTTTGTTGAGCAGTACCTACTACCGATAAAAGCGAGTCTTTTGTTGGTTATAAATTATTAAGATTTGATTATTTATTTACTTTTTTATTACCTCTAAACGAGACGTCGAAATATCTGTTTGTAAGAACATTATTGGAGTCGGTTTAATTTCGATCAAATTTCAAGAACAGATCGTCCAGAATCTTAAGTAGCTATCTTTCTGGAACGGATACTAAAATATACGAAAACAAGAAGCTAATTGCAGCGAGTGCAGATAAACGTACGATACGAACAGGTTTAATTATTGATTTGCTCCCATAGCGGCTAAAACAGCATAGATTTGAATAACGATACGTATCCAAAACCATGCCAGTTAAATGCGAATCGTTGCGTGTGCGTGTGGATTGAGGGCTCTTTTTTAAAAATTACTCATATTTTTTCAAAATCAAGGAGAAATTTAGGAAAAAATTGTGAAAACATCGTGGTGAAGATAAAAAATTTGTGAAACGTAAGTTAAGAAAGTTGTGGTCAATTAACTGGAACACTCAATCCGCTAACTTAAGAAATTACTGTAATCTCGTATTTCAAAATATACTTGATGTATGTTTAACATTATTGTAGAAACATTGTGCAGAATTTGTGAAAGCTATTCACAATTTCTCAATTGATTTTAACGGTTTACTTGGATTTTGTAAAGGTTCATTTGGAGCACTCAATCCTCCTATGTGTGGATTGAGTGTTCCTAAAGTTCTCCAACTTTGGGTGAAAATTGACAGGGACATGATTATGATAGGGACAGCCAGCAATGAGATCGAGCTTGGACAATTGGTGGCTACTACCTATTACAATGGCTTGAAAAGGAGACAGAATACCACCTTGCGGCACACCAGAAGTAACTTGATACCAGTCTGAAGTGTCACGACTAAAACGAATAGCTTGCTAGCGATTAGCAAGGTAGTTGAAAAGCCAATGTAAAGAAGATGAGCAAAAGTTGAGATGATCGAGCATGGCAATAAGGATATCATGGTCAACCATGTTGAATGCGTTAGCAAAGTCGATTAGAATAAGCACTGTGACCAATTTATCCTTTATGCCTGCTCGGATATTATCAGTGACTTTTAAGAGTGCTACTGCACTGTGTTGTGCTGTGCCCGGATTGAAAGTCGAGTTAATAAATGGATATGAACTTACTTTTCTAAAGAAATTTAGTGATCTGTTTATGAACTGTGGACTGTAAAATTTTCGAAATTTAATGTAAAATTGAAACCTATAACTACAACCGACTGCTTTTGATTATAAAGAGAGCATTTTATGAGCGTTTTCAATCGATATAACAGACAAAAAGAAAAGGTTGTGGTGGCTGTGGTTTGGCCATGGAAGTATTTCCGAAATTGTTTAAGTTAAAATATAAGGACAGAGATTATTAGTAGCAGAGAAATGAGAATTCAGGATGTTAAGAGGAAAGTTAAAGTGTTGCTTACATATTTCAACCGGAGAAGAATTGGAGATATTATCGACGAAATACCGACGCTTCGCTGTTCTTACCATTTGGTTGCAGAGGTTATGAGCAACTTTATGAAAATACTGCGGCTGTCTTTTCGCGTCGTGGATAAAATCCACTAAGAACATATTCGACTATAAGGTGGACTTGTTGGGGACAAGAATGCTTAGCACGAAAACCATATTGGTGGGGAATGATCAGGGGTGGGCCATCCGATAGAAAGAGATGCTTTCTCATGCGTAATTGAATAATACGTTCAATTCAATAATTTTGAACTTTTCAACGATACCCCACACTATAGGGTACGCAACGAATAAAAAAATAATCCTCACCGTCACGTTACCTGTAGGGGGAGGTACCCTGAAAAAAAAATGTTTTTCCATATTTTATTCTATGATTTTGGAGTTTTGTTAAGTAGAATATCCATGCCAAATTACAGCTTTCTAGCACTAAGGGTGACAATTGACACTAACTTTTAGTTAGCACTTTAAAACCAAATATTTCGCAAACAGACCCCTAAAAATCCAAAAATGGTCTAGCAAGACCCATAATAGTTTTGAAAGACCTTTTCGACGAATAAAAAAATATTATAATATTCTTCCTCACGTTACCTGGTAGGGGAGGTACCCTAAAAAAATTATTTTCAATATTTTAGTCTACGATTTTGGAGTTTTATTTTAACCTACTCTAGGTTATAGCCTATAGGGCATCATATCCTATCTTCCAGTGAAGTTTTATTAAAATCAAATCAGCTGTTCCAGAGAATAGCCCAAACAGAAAGAGACAGACAGACGAAAAAATAATATTTGTTTGTGTTTTCCTGTCGTGTAAATAACTAAAGCACTTGAGAAAACATAGTTATTTTGAAATCACCGATAATTCAATTTATATTTATACTAGTTAACCCGATAGATGTTGTTCTGCAACATGTTTAATGTTTAATATTTGTTACATCAGTTGTTTTTTTATCAAGGTGGACCAGTAAAAATTATTTTAAGCTAAAATAAATATACTAAACCAAATAGCTGTACCGCGCAGATTCACCCGAAACTATCTACTAAAATATATGATGTTATAGCTTTCCTCGATAAATGAACTATCAAACACAAAAATATTTTTTCAATTCAAGGCAGTAGTTTCTGAGATTCGCGCGTTCAACAATAGTTATAATAATAGATAGTATGTACAGATAAATAAAAAAATTAAAGAAAGACCTAACGAAGTGCTCCTGGGTGGGATCGAACCACCATCTCTCGGTTTTAGGATCCGAGTGCGTTGCCATTACGCCACAGGAGCTGTATTGAAACGAGCGAATCACGGCTACAAGATCCTTCACGACAACAGTGCCCATACTTATTTTACACAATTGTATGTTCGCATTATTCTTTTATTTATTTAATTATCCTAATATCTAACTAGTATTAAAAATGTGAAAGTTTAGATGTTTGTGAGTCAGTCGGCTAAGCGGATGTGAATAAAATTTGGCAGACAGAAAGCTTTTATAAGCTAACATACCGGATAGGCTATTTTATCCCGATACATGTTTCTGAGGGATAAGAGGTAGATATAATTTATACTCATCGGTAAACAGTTGTCGTTTTTTGTCACAGTGACACTATTGCTACAGGTTTCCGAAATGAAACATGGCCGAACTTCAATCAGCGGATTGTGAGTTGTAATACGTTTAATTGTTTTTAATAACTAGCTTATACAATATTTTGTGGTGATGCACATTGTGATAATTTTTATAACACAATGCCAATTAGTAACCATCGATCATCACATACCACACCTGCGATATGCCGATGATATAGTCATCCTGGCAGGATCCCTGGAGGAACCTGATAAAATGTTCGGGGACTTGAACAGCGCCTCAGAACGGGTGGGTCTTAAGATGAACATGGACAAGACGAAAATCATGTCGAATGTCCATGTTACACCCGTACCGGTTGTTGTTGACGGCGCTGCTCTCGAAGTTGTAGACTAATACTAAGTAATACAATTACCTGGGACAAGTGATCCAGATGGGTAAGTCCAACTTCGAGTAAGAAGTCACTCATAGAATCAAACTCGGATGGGCTGCTATCGGGAAACTGCGTCATACTTGTCGTCCAAAACACTACCTGAAGTCGAAAGTGTTCGAGCAGTGTGTGTTGCCAGTGATGACATACGGATCCGAGACGTGGTGCTTTACTATTGGCCTAATCCACAAGCTCAGAGTAGCACAGCGTGCTATGGAGAGAGCTATATATAGTAACTGATATAGTTCAAAGAATTAGCCGGCTGAAGTGGCAATGAGCTGGCCACATAGTGCGCAGGACCGATAACCGTTGGGGAAGAAAGGTCCTCAAATGGCGCCCACGTCTCGGAAATCGGAGTATAGGCCTCCCCCCGACCAGATGGACCGACGACATGAAGAAGACAGCGGGTATCCGCTGGATTCAGAAGGCTCATAACCGGTCTGAGTGGCGCCAGTTATGGGAGGCCTATGTCCAGCTATGGACCTCCAAGGGCTAATGGATGAATGGATGGGATGGAGCCATCGATCTTGTATAAAATGAAATATAACAACAAAGCAATTTTTTGCGGAAAATTAAGGTTGATTCCATACCAGCATTTGTAAAGCGCTCGTAGCCATAGACTTAAATTATATAGACGGGCTGTTCCGAACAAAATCCGCGTCACAGTCGCACCAGCCACAGAGTACTGTATCACTACGTGCCGGCATAGAACAGAGAGGGCGACGTGACGCTTACGTTCTATCAAGTTTGGTTCAAGATGGCGGCATTAAATATTTGGCACTAAATTTTTTTTTAAACGAAATAAAATGTCTCGCTTGCTCGCAGCCGACTATAATGCGTTAGTCCACGTGGAGGTGTCCAAACTTTTAGTACTGAATAGCCTGTCTAAGAGTCTATACATATAGGTCTTTGCTCGTCGTACCCAATCAATCAATGAGCTACAGAAAATAATAATTTTACGTTAAAGAAAATTACTCGTAGCTACATACCTACATGTCTGTGACCGGAACAGACATCGTGAACAATATTTTCAAAATTCAGTGCCCATTCTCCTTTCAAAATCGAACGAATCCATTGAAAACTGCTAAACGGATTTAGTTGAAATTTGGCTCACAGATATTTAATATCCCGCAATAAAGGATACACCCTATCCTTTTTATATTAGGTATAGACCTGTTCCATCAAATGGTAATAATTAAATATGGATTTTTTTGTATATTTTTTTATTAATCCCACTTCCTCTTAGGACCCAATTCTGGAGCCCGCGCAGACGAAGTCGCGGGTAAAAGCTAGTAGATAGATGTAACCCATTTCCGATGTATAATGTATGTACTCGTATATGTGTGTGTAAGTTAACGTTATAATAATTCTTCTAAAAAATTAACTGACTTCAAAATTAGGGATAGGTGGCTCAAATGTACTCGTCAGATCTCGCGAGAATTTAAATATAACACAACAAGCCTAGTATCGGTACATTAATTATAGTAAAAAATAATAAGTTAACACACATAAAAAAACAGTCAAATTGAGAACCTCGTCCTTTTTTTTGAAGTCTGTTATCGTTCTCAAGAAAAATATTACAAAATGTTAGTACAGCGCCATCTTTGCAAAACTAGCTGTACTAGGTACAAAGGTACAAACGAACCTTCGAATTTTCTCGTAAGGCAAAAAAGTTGTACAGAGACACCAACCTTATCATACAAATTACTTTTAACTAGGAAAATAGATGGCGTAACTTGGGGTTTTTGTTAAAAAAGCAACCCACACATACAGTTTCACATGGGTTGAGCCTTGAATTAGAATGCCCGTCCTGCACGGCATTCCAAATTCGACTCTAAAAAAAATTGGCACTTTATAGCCGAATATTTCACAAACGGACCCTGAATCCGAACCTTGAATCGTAAAATGGTGTTTGCAGACACATAATAAAATATTTTGAAAGACCATTTCTACGTTGCCTATATCTTATTCCAGATAATGGTCTACCTGTGTGCTAAATTTCATGAAAATCCGTTCAGTACATTTTGCATGATCGAGTAATTGTTGTGGGTAATTATACAACGATAATATTGTTGGAGTTATCCATTAAATCAGTTGTCATCAGAGCGTCCGTGTTTTAATGTTAACACATGGTGGCAGCGGTGAAATGAGACAAAACCTGTATCTAAGGTTTTATTATACTGAAAATATAGTTAATATTACAAATCATTACAATATAAAATGAGACAGGATTGACGAGTGACAATATCATGTTTTATTTTTCATATCATTCGGTGAATTTTACAGTTTTACACGTTATATTCAGAATATTTCGACGTAATACGCGTAGTTAAAGTTTTATTTGAGTGAAAACAATAGTATCTATGGAACACGCGAGACTACCAGCGGAACTGTGTGTGGATGGCAGCCCCGTCAGCCGGGCTGACACGTGGAAGCGCTGGAAGATGCAATTTAATTTGTTCTTAAAAGCTTCCGGCGCTCATAAAGAAGTATCAGCGGTTCATACGAGCTTGCTCGTCAACCTCGTCGTCTCCGATGGATTTGATATTTATTAAACGTTCATATTAGACGATGTCAACCACAGGTCTGTGATGTCAACGATGTTACTGAAGAAGTTCTATAATTACTTTGGAGTTAAACGTAACATTACCCTTGCGCGATAAATTTTTTTTACCCGTAATCATGATGACGGTGAATCTATTTGTCAATACGTAACTGCTTTAAAATTACTAAGTAAATTCTGCGAGTTTTCGAATTTAGAAGAGGATTTAAACAGAGATCGTATCGTGTACGGTATAAGGAGCTCGGTGGTAAAAGATCGTCTTCTCAGAGCTGAGGATCTAACCTTCACCAAGGCGATAAAAATATGTCAAGCCGATGAATTGTTGTGTGACAGCAGCAGGCGGCTCGAAGGTCGTGAGATGAGTGGCAACTGGCAATGCGAGCTTGTCGAGTCAGGGACTAGCGACCATCGATACAGTAGAGCATCGTGGGAGAAGCAGAGGCCAGTTCGTGGGCCACCCGCGTCTCCCCGCGCACTGCACAGCGACGTCAACCGGGGGGGTTCGATGTCATGCCTCGGATGCGACCTACGATGTGTCCCGCTAACAGTGTAAAGTGTTATGTGTGTCATAATTTCGGTCACTACGCTAGAATGTGTCAGATGAAACAGGTTCAAATAAAGTGCATGAAGTGTTAGTTAAACATTCAGAGGACGATTACAACGATTCGTTTTATATATCTACTTGCTGACTCGGCAGACTTATCACTTAGTATCACTTTTTTTTCTAAAATAAATTAGCCTAAGTTAGTCTTTGTTACATCAGCTATCTGCCAGTGAAAGTCCCGTCAAAATTGGTCCAGCCATTTCAGAGATTAGCCGAAACAAACAGGCAGACAGAGAAAAATTGTAAAAAATGTTGTTTTGGTATATTTACCGTGTATATATCCAAATGCACTTAGTAAAAAGCGGTTATTTTAATATTACAAACAGACACTCCAATTTTATTTATTTGTATAGATGTTGCATAACGTTTCTAAGGTAAGTTCGCCATCGGACACGAGAAACGACTGGTACGAGATGTTAAAATTTAATATTTATAATAAATATGTGATAGATTACGAACACGTGACAGCCTTTATGAATTTTCTGAATCAGCCCGACACTTCGAATGCGGCATGCACTTGTAAAATCATAGCTAAAATGCGGAGTGCACTAGGCTAGCTCTAGCAACACTGGACAATAGATGGATAGATGAATACACCTTGTATTCGCCCTAGTCCCTATTGTCTAAGGCGGTAAAGCCCGGTTTTAGAAACCGGAGATGTGGGTTCAAATCAAACAAAAAAGTGGAGAACCTCAAAAAGTTTTTGCATTATAATTTTGAGTTTTTGGGGCGAAATATTGTTGTAAGTTAGATATTATGTTTGAAATAAGTATTTTGTATAAAAATCAAATAGTAATTACCAAGAAATTCGCGTTGTTGACCTAATGAATACGGCCACGACGCGTTTTGACGTTTTGTAATTGTTGTGCGTCGCTATTGCGACCTGGTTGAATAGATAATTTGGTTATGACTATTAATTATCCATTCAACAGGATCGTTTTAATACATTTCGTAAGTTAATATCCGATTGATAGTAAAATCAGTAATCTACAGTGATGCGAATATAAAATTATATCCATGCTTCTTAACAACGTTTATTTAGTAAAGTCGCGGACACAGTTGATAATTTAAAGTATGTTTTAGCACAAGATGATTCTAATAACCACTGTGATATTAAGTCACAAGATTAATGCAAAGTTTGAATTAATAAAATAATAAGTATACAGTGCTTGATTTTTATTTTTTAATTGATTATTGGATTAAAAGACTTATCTAAAGTTCTAAAGTTCAGTTATGTGAAGGTATGAAAATATGAAATTGTAAAGGAATTGCATGTTCAGCTTGCGCCTCTAAGTGGTTAGACCTATAGGTCTAACCAGAGAAGAAGGTCTCAGAGAAGAAATCAAATATATTTGACTTCTTCTGTGAGAATTGATTTCAAGAGAGTCTCATTGACTTTAATGTCAGTAGGTATTAGGATAGCACGTTGACTGTTATTTCATTTGTTTATTTATAAAGAAATTTTTCTAACCTTGGTAGAATTTTTTCATCTTGAGTGGGATACGCCATCGCTATACTTAGTATCCGTGCAGAATTGCACACATAACGTAATTTGGATGAAATCTGATCCATCTTGGAAAATTATTGGTGTGAATACGAACAAAATCATGCTAATATGTGTGGGTTTGGTATTCGTAATCATCCTTATTTCATGGAGTGTGAGTATGAGAGTACGCGTCAACTGTATCAAAAAGCCAAAACTTTAACCCATCAGCAGCAGCAAGAAGTAAGTCTATCAGGAGCGGAGGCACTGCAAGAGCACGCAGGTGAATCCATTCAACTTGAAATACTGGCAGAGAGGGAGCAGCTAGCGAAGCCAAGACCTGATTCTCACGAGAGTTCACGTCTACGGGCAGCACAAGTAAGGGAGATGACTTGCTATGCAATTAATCAATCTTAGAGCAACTGATAACAGCACGTAACATCAAGCTGGGCAGCATCAGTGAGAATTGGGAGTTAGAAGATGTGTTGAAAGAACTTCAGTCAAGGTGGGGAGCTAGAGATTCTTTGCATTGGAGTATCTTTATAGAGTTAGACGAAGAGGATGACAGATACGAGGGATTATTTTCGAAGCACGAGGAGACGTTCATCATTTAAAAAGCGATCAACAAAAAATTATGGTCAGTATCACATAGGGAAAAGTCGGTTCCACAGATGGATGTTCCTTGTTTATCGGCAGCTATCAGCAGTGAACTTCGTTCAAGGACCTCTTCAACGAGAGTGTTCACAACAACCCCTCGCTATCACCTGCACAGAAGATGCAGTTTCTCAAGGGCAAGCTGCGTGGGGAAGCGGAGAGATCAATCCAGTATCTTCAGATAAGTACATCCAATTACAATGTCTGTTGGGAAATCCTTAACAATAGCTACAATTATAAAAAACTTATATTTAATTCTCATTTGAATACCTAATTAGGATTGCCTACGTTATCTCAACAATATGTGGCACAGTTGAAACTAATGCATGACTTCACTCTAGAGTGCCTGCCTGCCATCCAAATATAAGTTTAAGTCGGTCTCCAGCTCAATGGTCTAAGAGCTGATGACTTTAGGGAAAAATTAAGTTTAATGGAACAATTAAGTTCACAATCGTTATAATATCATCAGTAGCCAAATAAATAAATTAACTGGCTATTCACATATACTTGAATTATATAGCCTGTTAATACATTACAGGTCTTTGGCTATTCATTACAAAAATTGAAACACGAATATTCTTCATGTTTTTACGTAAAAAAACAGATACAATATTGATAGTTGGATGCTTCCCTAAAAATGTATTAGGCAGCTATAATTAAATTGAGCAGGAAAAAAAGAGTTTCACGTCATAGTAGATTCGACCCAGTGCCCAATGCAGGGTAAGTTCAGGCATAGTCGAGCGTTATAGAACAAAAAGGTCCGTCGCTACAATCTCAACTGTCACTGTCAATCCATGTCACAAAGTGTTGGCTTGCTATGCATCAGCAACTTCAATTTCTCTCGTATCGCAGTTTTGTATTATACCGCTATAACTAGTCCAGCCATAAGTTCTGTTACAAATGAAAATGCTTTTTTTTAAAATGAAGTAATGTAATATTAATAAAATTTATACCTACATATTTATTAAAGTCTCAGCAAAAAATAAAAAAAATATTCTATTCTAAATGGCCACCTTTGGCTTTTATACAGGCCTTTTATCTGTTTGGCCACGAATCTATGGATTTACGCACTGTTTCCAAGGGAAATTTCGCCACTGCTTGCTCCAAAGATTTTTTAAGAGACTCAATGTCGCCGTGTCGTTTAGAACAGGCCATTTCCTCTAAAACTGACCATAATTTGAAGTCTAAAGGGTTGAGGTCTGGGCTAGATGAGGGCCAGTCTTCAGCTCTTATAAAGTCCGGAACATTGGTTTCAAGCCAGGCTTGGGTAGTTCGTGCCTTGTGACCAGGTGCAGAGTCCTGTTGGAAAGTCCACGGTATATTTTTAAAAAGAGTATTGCTGAGAGGTTTCACAACATGATCCAAGACTGTATCTTGATACACTTTGGCTGAAGTTTTCACTCCTTTTTTACAAAAATGCAGTTTTGTGACTCCTTGATAAGACACGCCCCACCAAACCATCACTGACGCAGGACGATGACCACGTTGTACCTTCCCGACCACTTGAGCAGCTTCTTTAGAACTGTGAGCGTATACTTTATCATTTTGCTTATTGTAGTGTTTTTCAATCGTGAAAATTTTTTCATCGGTAAAGAAGATATTTCTGTGCCTTTCACCTGCGTATCGCGACAGAAGGCGTTTTGATCGATCCACTCTCTTTAATTGTAAATATTGATTTAGGGCATGTCCTGTATATCGACGATAAGCACCGAGCTTCAGGTCTTGTTTTATAATACGCGACAGAGTCCTAGCGGGAATCTTCATTTCTCGCGGTAAGATTTTTTGCTTCCTAATGGGGTTTCGACGAATTCTGGCTTTAACAGCATTAACAGCCTTCTAACAGCACGCGGCCGCCCCGATCTTTTCTGATCTTCGAGAGACGAAGTGTTGTTGTATCTGTTGATTGTACGATATACGAACATACGGCTGATACCAAGCTTTTGAAGTGTCTGGAATATGACCGACGGCTCCATACCCCCCTTTGTGCAAGGCGATCACTACAATCCTATTTTCTTTAACACCCCATTCCCGCCCATTCCATATTGTAATTTGATAATGAACACGAAAAAGAATGTGAAATGGCGCGAAATCGAAAGAAGTTTTTAAAATAATATACGTGTTCCAAATTCAAAATAATTAAAAAGCTGAAAAAAAGAAAAGTTTTTATGTAACAGTATTTATGGCCAGACTAGGTATTAGCAGCTATTATACCGCTCACCCAGTAATACAATTTTTTGCAAACGTGCCATTATATTACTAGGTGGGCGATACAATAAAAAATATAGACTAGTTAATACATACGACCCGTGACAAAATTATAGCACACTATACATTTTTCATTATAACTTTATTCCCCGACGAAAAAAGTGAGGTGTTATAAGTTTCATGGACGTGTACGTGCATATCTGTCTGTTTGGGTATCTGTGTGTCCATGTATAATATATATGTATCTGTGTATCTGTATGTCTGTCTGTGGCATCGTAGCTTCCAAACGGGTTAATCGATTTTGATCTAGTTATTTTGTTTGAAAGGTGACTTAATCCAGACTGTTCATAATGTATAGTGTAAATAAAACTGTCGTGGGTTTTTTAAATTTTATTTAAATTTTGCTTTTAGGTTCCAAATATGATCGGGCCGCCATACAGATGCAACAAAACTATGCCACAGGTTTATATTCTGCTGTTATCTACTGCCTACTGGTAAATCCGAGTTGTTTTTATTGCTAATATCATATGCATTTACATTTTAAAATACCTTGGGGCAGCTTAGAACACTAACCCCAATCCCACACCGGATGGGTATAGTAAGAGGCGACTAAATCCGGCCCGCTGGTGGTAAGGCCCCTCGAGGGATTATATTGGTAATATTGATTTTCACTGTTAATTAATATCATTATTGCTATTATCGTTTCTCCATGGGGTTCGCCTGGATAGCTACCACCCTTGAGCATGAGTCAGCCGCCAAACGACTCGCCGTGTTCCGGCTGGGGGCTTCAGAGCCAGTTCTTTCTTTCTTTTTCTTCTCTCTTTCTTGGCCGGCGACGCATCAGTGATGTCTTTGGTGTTGCTGATGTCCATGGGCGACGATAGCCACTTACCATCAGGTGGATCGTCAGCTCGTATGCCGGCTATTTCCATAAAAAAAATAAAAAACCGTTTATTAATATTATTTAAAAACATCTTAATGCTGGCCCAAGGGTACGAATTATATAGATGGACAAGACAAGCTAATTCAATAAGTTCATACAAATTTTACGATACCACTGAGTCAAATCGTAGCTGCAGAGGAATAAACCAAAGGTCCTACAGCATGCAAGACAATGGAGAAGTAAGATGGTATACTTTTACTGTTTACTATTCACTGTTTACTACTTTTCTGTTATAAAATAGTTCTTTTTGTAACGAAATGGCTAAGCCTTTGTGAATATAAGACTTGTATTAGGGCGTGTAGAGTTAGGAGTATGGACCAGTGGTTAAAAAGTAGTAGTAGTGTCACGTTTATTTGGACAATCATCCTTTAAATAAAAGGTGAAAGTAGGGAATTAAACTTTTAAAGTTGTAAATGTGAAAATTTTTATAAATAAACGCACAATCATACCATCCACATATAACTCATCAAAGTAACAACCATGACCCGTGTACAAATATTTATCTGTCATAAATATCTGCCCCGGCCGGAGAACGAACCCGGGACCCCTCGCTTCGCAGGCAGGCTCGCTACCAACTAGGCTACAGGGTTGTCAAATATGTATTAACTCAAGGGAAAATTTAAACGTTATAGTAATATGGATTAGCTCATGATTAGAAACAATGGAGAGGGAAAGGGGGAGGGAAAGGGAGGGGAGGGAGGGGAGAGGGAGAGGGAGAAAGAGGGGAGGAAGGAATTTTATGGTCCCTGATTTGTTATACCTAAGAAAACTATAAATATAACTATAAAAGTTGTTAGGCAATACGAAGTTCGCCGGGTCAGCTAGTATAATATATAGCCTATGTCACTGTTCTATAGGTGAAATAATTTTTAAAATCAGTTCAGTAGATCCAGAGATTACTTCCCACAAACCCAAGGGCGTCGTCAAGGGGGGCAGGGAGGGGCGGCTGCCCCCCCCCCAGAGATTTTAAAAATATCAAATGAAAAGCAACCAAATCAAAAAAGAAATCTTTGTTGACCATTATAATATTAAAATCTGGTAATTACAAAAAAAATGTACTTACTGTACACTTATTCAAATTCCTAAATTATTTTTATTCTATTTTTCAAATAAATGTATAATAATAACTTTTCTACAAGTTTTATTTATTGTACACTGAAGAACTTGTGTAGATTTCCACGTTGGACTCTGGACCGTTGCTATTACAATCGCCGTAGATGTAAGGCAAAGGCTCGTAAGTCGTAAGTACTACAAGTGAAAACCTTCATGTACTCACGACTTTACCTACAATTCATACTTTTTTCATTCTCCATATCAACCCTTTGCACAAACCTACAAACTCGCAAACTTTATGTCTTTATAATAATATTATATATATATATATATATATATATATATATATATATATATATATATATATATATATATATACATCTTAATATATATAAATTACGTGTCACGTTGTTTGTCCGCGATGGACTCATAAACTACTTAACCTATTTAAATCAAATTTGCATACCATGTGCAGTTTGATCCAACTTAAAAGATAGGAGAGCTTACATCTCAGTTTATAGTCGCAATACTTTATTGCAAATTATTTCCGCGTGCGAAGCTGCGGGCAACAGCTAGTATATATATAAATTATTATACCATTCATTTGACACACACGCTTAATAGACATCCAAATGTCAATGTGAAGAAACCCTTTTATCTCATTACATAAAACGTAGTAACTTGTATAAACGTAGTAACTAGTACGAGTACTTACTCTGTGTTATTATGGTCGAATTTTGACCGCAGGGCGGGTAGGTGTATAGTTGATATTAAATATTTATCGTAGACTCGTTTCAAACTGTACAACAATTTCAACTAGTTCTTCATAATCCCGTATGGTCTAGTGGCTAGGATACCTGGCTTTCACCCAGGAGGCTCGGGTTCGATTCCCGGTACGGGAATGTTACGTAATCGCAAAATCAATTTTTTCTCGTTTTAGTTTTCATTTATAACATTGTTTATTATTTTTATTTAATAATTAAAATAAAATGCAAAACAATCTTTCAACTCTTTCGTTTTACTTTATTTTTTTAGAGTTCCGAAGTAAAATCTGAACCGTTACTCAGACGAACTACATCCGTCCATCCGTCTATCTGTCTGTCCGCCCGTCTGTCCGTAGCAAAGCGCTGAGACTCTTAGTGCTAGAAAGCTGTAATTTGGCTACAAATAAATTTGGACATACATATATACTTATATTTTAATTTAAAATATTGCTGATGAGGGTGACCGAGCTGTGGGTTGAAGCTAAGAAAGCCGGAAGAGCCACACTTGCGGTGGAACAAATACCCAACCCACCTAATTTATAATAGGTAGGCATGCTTGTCTCCAAGGATTAGTTTCGAAATTTAAATTAAAAATTTTAGAAACAGTTTGTTTTAAGGTTGTGTCAATAAGTTCTGTAACCCAAGGGAATTTCCAAAGAGGACAACAACGAAGCAAATATTTTTGTGTAAATAAGCAAGACCGAAGGAAATATATTGCCATATTAATAAACGGTTTTAATTCAAAAACACGATTAGATTTTACCACATATGTAACTGCATTCTCAAAAATGGTGCATTACTTTTCACATTAGAAATATATATACGAGTATATATAAGTAGTTTAGATATCATGACAACCCGTGTGGCGCAATGGTTAAAGTTTAAATTAGTTACCACTTACATTTACGTTGTATCTTATAATCCTTGTCAATCTTACAATCGTCGAGACATAAATGATGAAGGGATTTAAATGACACATAAAATATTTATTTTCCGGTTTAGGGTGTTACTTACGATGAATGCTTTATACGCTTTACCCGCGCGACACAAGCTCTCCCAGTGATTTGTGTGTTTATACGTTAATTCATTATTAAAATGTGTTCATAATACCTATATTAATATTATAAAGAGGAAAGATTTGATTGTTTCTTTGCATTGAATAGGCTCTGAAACTACCGAACCGATTTGAAAAATTATTTCACTGTTGGGAAGTTACACTATCCCCGAGTGACATAGACTATACTATATTTTTCCTTACTATTTTTCCCGAAGCGAAACGAGGGCGATTTCCTAGTATTATAATATACAGTACGTTCTTGTTAATTTGTGTATGCGGAATTGAAGTGAATTGAGCTGTGGAAAGCATCCGAACCACTCGTCGTTAAGCCGCCTGTTGCTGCCTGGTGTTGATGTATATTTGCTGCTTTGTTTCTTGGTGCTTTATTTCTTGCCGTTTTTATCACTTGCTGCTTTATTGCTACTATCTCATCACTATTTTTATTGACTGTGATATATGCATAAAGGATTTTCGTTATCAATCAATTAAATATGTGCGTATTGTGTCAAACGTAAGCCTGCCTTATTTTGTATTAATGATCTTAAAATGAAATAAATAATAATATTCGTTTTTATTTTAAATCCAACTGTATATCTATATATTATAGCAACATAACTTTGTATGGTCTAATAAAGTTACAGTGAATCTGTAACGTTAGTCTTAGATAAAATAGAAGAGTCCCTACGGGTAAATATTAAATGAACTATTCTCTAAAGAAGAGTTTAATATTAAAACACGTCTTGAAATAAAGTTTCTTCATATCGTAACTCAAGTTTCTGCGCACTGCAAGTATATTATTTTACTAAGAATGGAAGATCTGTATCCTTCAATAGGCTTATCGCTTCACCCAAATTCATTATTTCAGTCCTCGTCGGAGGTCTCCCCAAACTTTGAGAAATCGATCTGCGAATTTGGTTGAAAACCGATGGCTTTATGAATGGTGTTTTCAAATCACTTACGATTCGATCACGTGGTTCGATGAAATGAATGGTGATAGTAATGACACATGAATTGTTTAAAAGCTCCTTACATTTTGGCGATGCGCTGAGGGCGGGCGCGGCGTAGGGTTGAAAACGGTGGTGCGCGGGGTCGATAGCAGTGGTGAACCCTCGTTTGAGGCGGAGAGTCGCTCGGCAGACGTTCCGCGGTCGTCACACGCTGACGACGTTCGGTACGCATTCTCCCGGTCTCTCTCCTACTGACCTACCAACACCAGCAGCGGCAGACTCCAAGTATGTCAAAAAATATTATATTCGTCTCTCTTTCTGTTGTTTTTTTTTCACATTGTTTTGTCTCTTTTTTACCGTTTTTTTTAACATTAACGAATTTTCTAATTTTTATGAAGTTAATGATAATTGTACGCGTCGGTGTTCCAGTGCCTTTTATTTCGTATTCGTCAAGCGTTAGCAGGTTCTGCAGCAACGTGTCTTAGATTATAATTATTGGAATTATGTGCGGTGAGAGAGCTGGAGTTAATTCCAATAACAGCGAACGTACTTTCCATTTAACATACTTTTAATATAAGTTTTGACAGTAAATAAGTGTGAATGAAAAGCTCAGAAATAACAAAGGCTTTGGAAACCTGATATTCTCTATTTTGACTCGTTATTAAAACCATTTACGGTTGAATTACCAAACTGGATGAACAAAGCATTCCTGCTAAAACATTGTTTTACAATCATGGTGTATGAAACTGATATTTCATACAACAAAAGTTGCAATTAACTTTCACAAAATGAGATGCTATTTTATTAATTTAGTAAATATCGTCGGTTTTGTTTCGTATTTATTTATATAATAATGTAATTTTTTTACTGTAGCTTTTATTTTATTTTTAGTTGTATTTTTCCCTTTGTGTTGTTTTTGTTAGTTACGGATGTCTTTTGCATTCTAACAGGTCTACGAACAAAGAATGAATAAAACTTATTAATGACTCGTATGACACTAACTCCCGGTCGCGTCACTTGTTGCTAATTGTTCTTATAGCCATATTTAAAAAACTACAGATCACATTGTAATGGTATGATTTTAAGTCACTTTAAACCTTAACGGCCACAAGGGTGTTTTTACACCCAGGTCACTTAATTTTTTGTCAGTGACCTGTTTATCTTTTTGTTACCGGATGAGTTTGAGATTTTGCGTTTACTCCTAAGACGGCAAGAATCCTAAAACACGATAGGAGACAACTTGTGGGTGCGCGTAGGTTTGGAGATACACTCAGAAACGTGTGTTTTTTACTACTCAATCACATGGTAAGTGAAAAACTTATTGACGTTTTTTGGTACTTTTTGTATGTTGTATGTAAATTATATTATCCTTATTGTAGAGTGTGATTCGATTTACAGATTACGACACAGAAGATGCATATCCTGAGAAAATGAAGCCATCGAAAGAAAACGATAAGTGCGGGCGCCATACCTATAAATACAGTACCGTATAAGTACAGCCTCTTACTCCTCAAAAGATCCCTTCCGGGAGGAAGAGAGCTAGTTTAGGAAAAATGGGTCGAATGGTTTTTTACGTATACAATTATTGATAGTCTTATATTTTGTTTTCAATTTATACAGAACGAGTAACCGCCCTCGCTTTGCTTCGGATTTCTTTATTTTTTACACCTTGGGTTACATTATTGGAGTTTTATTAAGGATCCCTAATTTTTTTTGAAAATATAATATAGCCTATGTTACTCGGAGATAGTGTAGCTTTCCAACAGTGTAAGAATTTTTCAAATCGGTTCAGTAGTTTCGGAGCCTATTCAATGCAAACAATCAAATCTTTCCTCTTTATATATTAGTATAGATAAATATTTGATTGATCTCAATTCGTTTTATGAAACTCAATAATTTTTTGTAGATATCAAGTAATATTATGTTTCATATACATATTTCATGACCCCTTTATGTTAAAAAGAAAATAAAAGTCTGAATAAAATAAAATGGCATTCTTTATTTTATTTTTCAATACACAAATTTGTCAAAATCAATGAAATTATTTTTAATGGGTAATAAAATTTACATTTTAGTGAAACTAGCAAGTATATAAATTATTACGAGTACTTATAATAAAGGTCAACTCAACTCATAAATTGGTGTGACCAATGATATAATAAGTATTTTTAATTCAATACTTAATATCACGTGTTTTTACACCCATTGCAGTATTAATAATATACGAAATCATTATAGCTTTTATGGGTTACAACGAGATTTTAAAATGATCTGTCATGTTAGAGTCAGGGATGAAAACCAAGGCTATCTATTACCATTCTCATTCCAAACATACAACAATCTATTAAGTCTTGTCGACTACCTTAGAACTTTATTATGCTACATCTTTATACTCCATGAGCTAGGCAAAGCACTGAGTGATTTTTATTATGATTTATAAGTGAAACTTCTAAGTATATCAAAGTTACCAGATAGGGTAAAATTACTTAAATAATAATTTTAATTTTTTCACCTTACAACTTACAAAGAGAAATAAATTATGTCAATGACACAATTTAATGAATCCACTAGTATGATATAAATAGAGAGTAGGTTTAGTTAGTCCAAGAGGGCCAGTTTTAAATAAAGGTATAAAAATATATTGTACGAATCTTATCGGCCATTTTGTGTTAGACTTTAGAAAAAACGAACACTAAATATTGAAACTACACTTTTAAGAATTAATTTTTACGTCCGTATGTTTAATCCTTTTGGTTCTTTAATCTGAAGATTAATAGTAAGATGGATAGAGATAGTAAGGATTTTGAGTATAATATAAAATATATATCAATCGCGTAATTACACGAATGCACTTTCTTGCATCCGGAATTTATAATATTCTGACCTACATTCAGTCAGCAAGCTCCATTACTTTATTTTGGATAGATGAGTTAAGTGCAGCTTGTGAATTATTATTACAATAATAGCATGATATACATATAGTTTACAATACAAATGTTACGACAGTTATTGAATACGAACTGTCAATGTCACCCGGGAGGGTAATATCTTTATGGATATCAATGTGAAACAGTTTATTTTTATCTTAACAGTTTGTTTTTATTTTTAAATACTACGAATTTATACCAAAATTTTCTCCCGCAACTCATCCCGGTTAACACTGACACATGAATGAGCACTTTGTCTTATATAAGCTTCATACTTCTGTTACAGAAACCGTATCTTTATGTCCCGTATTATATTGTAATTATGAAATAAATTATTATTGTTAAAAATTGTCGTACAAAAACGAGGGATTATGATCTTTTAATAAGATTGTCTGATAAAATCATTGAAGTATCATTACTAGCGTATAGAACCGACAACGCGAACATCATGTATGTCCCAATGCATTGGCGCCAATGGGCTTCAATTTTCAATGGATTCGTTCGATTTTAAAAGCAGAACGGGAGCCCAATTTCGAAAATCAAACCTCCCGGCGGAACACACATTTTGTTCGAGGTGTCTGTTCTATGACATGACATTATACTTCAACGGATAAAATATGTTTTGTTCAATCAGATATCATAAATAAAAAATTTCGTTAGAAGCGAAATAACCCCGGCGAATGATGTCTACGATCTAAAGATAAGATACACGTGCGATTATGATACAATGCGGAAAATTTAAGACATTTATTTTAAAAATAGAATTAAGAAGACTAATGTAACTTAAATTTCTATTTATTTGAGTCAAGAAGATTTTTTCTTGGTGCTTCTAGGCTCTTGGGACTGCGCTCCTCGAGCTCTTCTCCCCGCGCTTTTTGGAATTACCTACTGATCATTATTTTTGCATTATTATGGTGACTAATAAATTAAAGTGCCTAAAGTACTTTATATAAAAATACTCTATAATACTCTAGTCTATACAAAAATATATCAAGAATACAAACTAATAGTGCTTTCTGATATGAGTACATCCAGTGTTGAGTTGGTTTGGTACGGTACCAATTTTAAATTTTAAATTCTGAAATTAACGCATGTACCGATTTAGTACCGAGAACCTTATTAGGCGAAGTCCCAAATATAATATCGTATTTTCGAATACGACAAAAAATTATTTGGACTTAACAGTTGCTCAGAACATTTACCTGTATACATATCGTAAAATCGCATGAAAACTAAATTCCCCAGCAATTTGAGGGATTTTAAGTGGTCGATATGCTTTGAATTGCGGAAATGACGAATTTCTCGCCATGGAATTCGATTGAGTTCATCTAATCGGGGATTTGATTCACGGAGAGAAATAAACGGAAGGTTTAACCGAGAGCTGACACCTTTAATCTTCAATCTAACCTTTACAACTATATTGTAAAAGACTTCATCTTTACCATCATTAACGTAATCATCCGTTAACACGCTCACTGCGTTAGTCAAATTTGATGACTTTCAATGGGTGCGGTATGGGGTCTATTATATCCGAAGCACGAGTTGCCCCTGGTGCGTTGCTGGGTCGAAGAGATCCGTTTGACTTGCATCTGTTTAGGAGGACTTTTCTTTATAGCTATAATGATTATAGCATATTCTTTTATAGCAATATATTGACAGATAAACACTCAATAAAAGGCTAGAATCGTAGGTAGATGCACTGAATGGTTTGTTTGCAAAGAAAGGGATTACCTGTCGGTTCTTTACAACCCGTTATCCGCACTGGTTAATAAAAGTGTCGATACATTTTTAGTGTTGTGGATGATAAAAAAACATCGATAGCGATTAAATAAATGCTGGTTGAATAATTTTGTATACCAATATTTGTATTCAATCACTATGAGCTATACTGGTTAATGGTGTGGGTAAATCTGGTGGCTGGAAGTTGATGTCTGAAATTCATAGGACTTGTAATGTGTGACCATTTGACGGGGTAGTATATTACATTATCAGATATTATGTACCTAGATTGGCCATAAATACTGTTACATAAAAACTTTTCTTTTTTTCAGCTTTTTAATTATTTTGAATTTGGAACACTTATATTATTTTAAAAACTTCTTTCGTTTTCGCGCCATTTCACATACTTTTTCGTGTTCATTATCAAATTACAATATGGAATGGGGTGTTAAATAAAATAGGATTGCAGTGATCGCCTTGCACAAAGTGGGTATGGAGCCGTTGGTCATATTCCAGACACTTCAAAAGCTTGGTATCAGCCGTATGTTCGTATATCGTACAATCAACAGATACAACAACACTTCGTCTGTCGAAGACCAGAAAAGATCGGGGCGGCCGCGTGCTGTTAGAACTACAAAGGCTGTTAATGCTGTTAAAGCCAGAATTCGTCGAAACCCCATTAGGAAGCAAAAAATCTTATCGCGACAAATGAAGATTCCCGCTAGGACTCTGTCGCGTATTATAAAACAAGACCTGAAGCTCGGTGCTTATCGTCGATATACAGGACATGCCCTAAATCAATCTTTACAATTAAAGAGAGTGGATCGATCAAAACGCCTTCTGTCGTGATACGCAGGTGAAAGGCACAGAAATATCCTCTTTACCGATGAAAAAATTTTCACGATTGAAGAGCACTACAATAAGCAAAATGATAAAGCTGCTCAAGTGATCGGGAAGGTACAACGTGGTCATCATTTGACGACCCGTGTGGCGCAATGGTTACCATGCCGGATCGCCGCGCCAAGGGTCCTGGGTTCGATTCCCAGCGAGGCAGAAATTTGAATGATGAGTTTGAATTTCTGTTCTCGGTCTGGGTGTGAATGTCCTTGTCTTGTGTGTTATCCATGGCACCCACGACACAGGGAATCCTAGTGTGGGGCTATGAGTGTGAAGCGTTATTTATTTATTTATTTATTTATCATCCTGCGTCACAAAGGAGTCACAAAACTGCATTTATGTGAAAAAGGAGTGAAAACTTCAGCCAAAGTGTATCAAGATACAGTCGTGGATCATGTTGTGAAACCTCTCAGCAATACTCTTTTTAAAAATATACCTTGGACTTTCCAACAGGATTCTGCACCTGGTCACAAGGCACGAACTACCCAAGCCTGGCTTGAAACCAATGTTCCGGAGTTTATGAGCTGAAGACTGGCCCTCATCTAGCCCAGACCTCAACCCTTTAGACTTCAAATTATGGTCAGTTTTAGAGGACATGGCCTGTTCTAAACGACACGGTGACATTGAGTCTCTTAAAAAATCTTTGGAGCAAGCAGTGGCGAAATTTCCCTTGGAAACAGTGCGTAAATCCATAGATTCGTGGCCAAACAGATTAAAGGCCTGTATAAAAGCCAAAGGTGGCCATTTGGAATAGAATATTTTTTTTATTTTTTGCTAAGACTTTAATAAATATGTAGGCATAAATTTTATTAATATTACATTACTTCATTTAAAAAAAAAGCATTTTCATTTGTACAGAACAGAACAGAACTTATGGCTGGACTAGTTATTATTTTTTTGGGAAACCTTTGCTTATTCTATTTTTCTTGGGTTTTTGCCCGTCACATTACTTAACAACATTTTCCTGAATCGCTTCATGTTACATTAACTGTCTCTTCATATTTGCATAAAAACTCATCTAACCACAGGGACCTCACTAGTCCAACTAGCATGTAATCTAGTGCGGCTATCGGGTCATCGGGCATCGGGTCGTTAAGAACCGATAAACGCACTAGACGTAAAAAATTTCCTTTCAGTCGGCACCGGGTCGTAAGAACCCGATGTAATTTTTTCGTATTTATATTACCTATTTAATAAGGCAATTCCAAAACACTAACCATCTCATTCGTATTCATACGGAGACCAAATATATCTGTCCCGCACCAGCGGTTGGAACAGTAATTTTTGCCCCGCACCGGAGGAAAGATGACCATCGGATATAATCAACCCGCTACCGCACCGAACGTGTTAACATAACCAGATAAATTGGGTATTATTATTTCGTAACTATCTCAATGTAAAGCATTTACAGGGCCTTTGCTCTGTAATGTCTACTAGTCAAAGCAATTGATACTTGATACTGCTTCAATTAGTAAGAACATCCCTGAAATTGTGTTTATCGTATTAAGTTTACTATTATATATTCTTCGGTAGTAGCCTCGTGTATAGCTTGCTTAAATCACCTTGGTGAATTGAGGTCTACTAATTTAGTATACTTAATTCACCAGTGACTTAAATCACCTGGGTGCACAGGTGAATTAAGTCTAAAGTAGACTTAAGATACCTTGGTAAATAACTCTACTGATAATTCTAATGAACTCTACATTTTAGTACATTTACAAATTACAATGGCTCCTATCCATTAACGGCCCACTACTGAACACGGGTTTCTGCTTCAGGAGGCCCAGAGAATACTCCACCTCGCTGCTCCACTGTCGACTGGTGGAGGGGTTGTTAGCTAAGACATGTGTAGGAAGATGTTTTACCGCCCACAAGGCCTCCGCCGACATGGCTTAGCGACAGTATACCAGTACGGGATAGCCGTTTACGGCACAATCGCAAAACAAGAATATTTCACTGTAGGTACTAGAAAGATGTTAGCAATCCAAATATACAAGCCAGGCAGGTATGTACATAAGTACTACCATTAAGTACGAGTACTGTCAGATATAAACACGGTGGGACAGAGTTCTTTGATGTTAACTATTTAAACGGCGTGTAGCCTTTTAAATGCCTCTTCGCAAACGAAGCCATATTATACAAGAAAACTTTGAGATTTTATTTCGCCATCTTTTCCGGCACGTTGCAAAACTTAACATGCAAAAGTTGGGCAGACTTGTTTCTAGGGCTTTACATTCATTGGCCCTTTACTTGAAAGTGTTATAAATGTAAAAATCTAATATAAAATCTCGTATCACGGTGTTTGTGGTCGCACTCCTCCAGAACGGCTCGACCAATTTTTATAATTTTGTTTGTGTATACTTTGTAGATATGTCAATAGGTCATATCAAATATTTCATACCGCTAGGTGATTAGGCCAGAATTTTTTTTTCCAGAACAACGTTTGCCGAGTCAGCTAGTAAACATATAAAATAATTTCTTAGAAGATAGAAGCTTCAATTCTTGCAATATTGCACTCATTTACTCTAGCAATCAGCATATCCACACCACGGACGTAAAAATGTTCTTTTTTTAAGTCTGTGATCCACACTAACCAGGACCGACGGTTGTTAGCATAAGATACTAGTCGTTAAGCCATGTCGGAGGACTCGGAGGCCCTCAGGCGGTTTGAAAACTTTCGACACTCGGGTTGGCCACTAACCCCTCCACCAATTCGCACTGGAACAGCGCGGTGGAGTATGCTCTAGTCCTCCTCAAGAGGAGAGACCCGTTCCCAGTAGATGGCCCCCTACTACTTAATGGGCTGAAGACAGTGACTTAAAAAATAAATTTATGCCTCCTTAATTTAAATAATTTGTTACATAAGTCCTCTAATTACTGTTTTTTTATTTAACACCATTTATCTGTCTACAAATACCATTATCATCATCATTATAATAAAACGGCAACTGGTCGATGTCTGTACATGGAAGATATTCGAGGAAAACTATAATGGCTGGTACACACTATGCCGCCAGCATGCCTATACATGTCGAGAATGGGTGTTGTCGACTTTATTCACCTGAGTTAATTCATCCAGGTGATTTAAATCTACTTATACGTAGACTTAATTCACCTATTATTTTAGACTTGTACACCTGTACCTTGACATTGTAGACTTAAGACACCTGGGTGAATTAACTCAGGTGAATAAAGTCGACGGCACCCGAGAATGTCTTGCCGGCGGCACGGGCTGCAGAAATCAGCTCATTACCGGAGAGTATCATCAGTCATGTAGAATGCTAGTGATGTGCATATTGTGGGTGTTCGTCTAAGTATACTATAATAAAACTCAAAAGGCATTTTACACACATTGAAAGAAAAAATCTTTTTCGATGGAAGCACTTAATTAATCATAAAGGGATTTTTCTGCACATTGAATAATTTATTTAAACAGTTAGTGAGCACTTCAATTAGAAATTAAAACATATATTTTAATCTCCATGTCTATTTGTATGTCCGGGCATCACATGTAAACCCGCGAATGGATTTTGATGAATTACATATACTCACTCTGCAAGTTATATTTAAGAAAACTTTTCATCCTGGGAAATACAAAGGAACCTTCTATTAGGAGAATTTTCAATAAGCTGCATTGCTTGTTGTTAGTTATTAAATGACATATACTCGTATTTGTTTTTCGTAGTTTCATAATTTATCACACAACACTATCGTGTAAATGCCGTTTACGAACCAACTTTGTGTGCTTACCAGCCCCGCGGCCTTGCCCGGCGGCTTTTATGTACCAGCAAAGCCGGCGGCTATAAAAGCCGCTGGGCATGCCGGCATGCATGTAGAGTGTAGCAGCCATACGATTTTGCATAGAACTTGGCACTCATTTAGATCTCCATTCTTTTTGCGGCGAAGCCCACAGCCAAGCATAATTTTTGTATTGAACTTGGCTCTCCTTTTTACATTTACGTTTTTGGTGGGATTCCCTTTTAAAAAAGTGTAATAAAAGTAAAGGTAAACTGGACACAAGAAATGTTGCAGAAACTTTGTGCCTTTGATTTTGAGAACTTTCTCCCATGTCACCCATGGAGATCAGCGACACCGAAAGCATCAGTGATGCGTTGCCGGCTAAGAAAGAGAGAACAAAAAGAAAGAAAGAACTGGCTCTCAACCCCCCAGCCGGAATATTAGTTAGGCGGCTTACTCAAACAAAAGAGTGGTAGCTATCCAGGTGGACCCCACAGAGAAATATAGTACTATCTAATAGTATAGTATTAATAAACCATTCAAATCAATATTATCAATAAAAGCCTTCTGAGGGGCCTTACAACCAGCCGGCTGGATTTAGTTGCCTCTTACGACACCCATTCGGCGTGGAATTGGGGTTAGTATTTTAAGCCGTCCTTATATAGCATCAAACTGAATTTTGTATAGTGTGTCGATATCAAAGTAATTATTAGGTGAGAAATATAATTAAAAAGATTCAACGCTAATGTTAATTTATAACAATTTTTAAATATGGTCCTCATTGGTGCCGCTCTGCCTTTCGGGGTCCCATTTTCGGAGTAGTACCATTGAATTTTAAACTATCCATTTCAACCATTAGTTAACTGGAATAGCTGGTAAAACTCCACATGATTGTAAAGTCCACCCCAAATTGTTGATAAGTATCCTATTTATTATGAGCATGAACTTGTTTCGTTGTAATAACGATAATTACATAATTGAGACGAATTTATGTAGAGAACTTCTATGCGTATCAATTATGTGGAAAACTTCTATGCGTATCAATTATGTGGAGAACTTCTATGCGTATCAATTATATTACGGAAGGTACATTCCCTCTTGTGTCTATTGTGTTAATGGAACTTCTAAACTTAATTTAAAATACATGGCTCCAGAAAGTTAAACGTGGATAGAAAGCCAGAGTATCTACAGGAACGGACAAACAATTTACGAGTAAGTATATTAAAACAGAATTAAATATAAATACACACAATATACCTACATACGGAGGAGGTCGTCCATAATTAATTATGTTGGGAAATTTAATCACTTATTTCGATTTATTTTCATGCCTTTTTATGCATGTGGTCGTTATTTTAATGCTATATGCATTTTATAGTTGCAAACACATTTGCAATTGCAATTATGAATCTAACAGAGTAGCTACTTCACTCATAAGCCGCTTTTAATCAATTTATCATTATGACCAATCTAGTGTTAAGCACATGATTAAATCCGCCAATTGTGCGTTCGTGTTTAAAGGAGAACCCCAGTTTCCATAGAAATTCAGGCCTAAGTAGACAAGACTGGAAATTGGCTGTTAATTAGATTATTGCAAAAAGTTCAATTTCTCCAATATTCACGGCTGCCAGCAATGGCCAACTAAGGAAATCATAGAACGAATCACCTTAATTATAGGTTATGATTATGTCATACTCGTGTCACAGTGCTATTTAATATGTATGTTACACTTACGTTGGCGGGTGTCTATTATAATTCTACTACTTCAATGGTTTTCACCCAAAACGAATGTCATAAAAAGGTTGTATAATAAAAGCTATTGCATATTTCAAGAGATTTTATTAGTTATCATTATAATATATTAATATTTCGTGTAGTTGTGCAGGAGGCGTTATATTTCGTTAGTACCTTGCCCAATCAAGATACCATAATATACTCATTGTAAGTATGGCCACAGCAACTTCCTGATCTTCTAAAGATGTATAGGGTACGTTATCCAGTGTTCAGGACTTATTCTGAACCTTTGTCAGTCACAAAACAGGCGATTAAGGAGTCCATATTCATATAGTATTGGTTTGCAAGAAATTGTAGCGAAACTGCGAAACACATTCACCAAAACACAAGTACGAAAGCGAATACAATAGAAAATTAAAATCACTGTGTACGTGTCGATGAGTTTCAATAGTAAATAGGACTCCAAATACGCTGAAAATATTTGATAGTAAAAATATACAAGAACACGCGTAGAAAGATGAAAGATCGATGACAAATATGACAATACAGTGGTGTTATTTATAAATACTATGGTTACCAAAATGACATTATTAGGGATTACATCATCATTGTTGTCAATCGATTAATCGATGTCAAAATATTCGAAATGTAATTTAATAAAATTAGCGTAACGATTGAATGGTAATTATAATATATTACATAGTTTTGATTTATATGGAATACGAAAATATGTAAAAAATAAATTAATATTATAATTATAATCACTAAATAATACATAAAATATATTATTATGTTCCATCAATCGATCATTATCAATCGATTCAATCGATTATAAAATCGTATGTAATGAGGTAAATACTGTGAAAACTTTTTTGCATTATTTTGTTCATTTGGCAAGAGCAGCTGAAGCTAAGATTTAAATATGTTTATCTTATAAATAAGACGAATTTTTTGGTATATAGTTTACTCTTGTCTAGTCCGATGTTCTAGCACAGATATAGCATATGGTTCGGGGCCGAAAATTGGGGATCGCCTTTATCTATTTTCATTTGTAATTTTATGTGTACAATAAAGAAAAATTGTGTTTTATTGTAAATCAGTTCATGTAATTGGACTACGAGTATATTTGCAATATTAGGGCAGTCCTGTCCTTATTTGAAATAGTATGGCTTTGACTTCGCTCAAGTTGTTAGATTTTTTATGGAAATAGCTGGCAAACGAGCTGATGATCCACCTGATGGTAAGTGACTATCGTCACCCATGGACATCAGCAACACCAAAGGCATCATTGATACGTTGTCAGCCAAGAAAGAGAGAAGAAAAAGAGAGAATAAACTGGCTCTCAAGCCCCCAGCCGGAACACGAAGACTCGTTTGGCGGCTGACTCATGCTCAAGGGTGGTAGATATCCAGACGAACCCCATGGAGAAATAATAATAGTAATAATGGTATTAATTAACAATTAAAATTAACATTACCAATATAATCCCTCGAGAGGCCCTACCACCAGTAGGCCGGATTTAGTCGCCTTTTACGATACCCATACAATCATAAATCAAAAGACATCCCGGCGTGGGATTGGGGTTAGTATTCTAAGCCGCAATACGGCTAAGTGATATGGGTGCATTATTAATGCATTGCCGCAAGGTCAGTATCAGGGAATCAATCGATGTCAATTTGGTGGTCTTGACTAATAAGAATTGTGATCTAATAAGATGTAATATAAATACACATACGTACTAATATTATTATTATTAATGCCTGTTTTACCGGTTTTGGTCACGGTGACTGTATTAGATTGTTTCGGATGGGTTCAATAACGGTTATTTGACTAATTAGAAGTGTGAACTGTTATGATTTAATATAGGTCACTAGATAAATAGGCTTATAGACTTACGTGTACTTCGTTTATCGGCTACTAGTGAATACCCGGCATGTTTCACTACGCAAAACAAAATTGTATGGGAAAAGCCGAAAATTGAAAATGTGCCTTATAATAATAATAATAATAATAAATCTTTATTTCAGGCATCGAGGCCCATAACATAAATACCTTACAGACTAACATACATACAAAAATATAGACTTAAAAACTAATTCACTTATTCGCGAAGAGAGACGCGCTTCCGGTGACTCCTGGTGGTCGTCGTCGTCCACGGAACTTTCTTATACATTGTTTTAGTGGTCTCAAACCACCTTCACGTCAAATAAAAAAAAAATTGGAGCTCGGTTGGATGGTTTCAAAGTCTATAAAGGACGTTACCACAAACTTTTTTTGTGTTATATGTATGTCAGCGAGGCCATGAATCACCAGTGAAGGTCAGAATGGCAAAGACACAAACAAACACTTTACTATTTAGATAAATAAAGTTTAATATTTTGTACGAGGTCTCTGCCCGCCGCTTTGCCTGCATTTTTGGGATAGTATAATAAAATATGGGTTCAACAACATTGGTCAAGTTTGATACCATATGTATATCTTATTCCAGATCATGGTCTATCTGTGTGCTAAGTTTCATGAAAATCTGTTCAGTAGTTTTCGCGTGAAATATAATAGTTACAAATATTCACATTTATTTTATAATATTAGTAGAAAGGAAAAAATGCATGTCAAATAATGCATGCATGTTAAATGCATGTAATAATAATTTATATCTTTTCAACTGTGATTTAAGCTTAGACGAGCTTAAAGAAATCTCTCGAAGGTTCTGAAGTAGCAATATAATTACAAATTAGTGCTAGCGCAGTGGCTTCGTAAAAGTAGAAAAGTTTAATGAATATAATATGAAATGTTCAATGAATATTATGTATATACAACTTGAAATTTCAACTTACAGTTAAACTATATCTACCTTCTTTAATGATTTTAGTAACTTTTAAACTTTGCGATCAATGTGTTTTTATTTTGCTGATCAAAATTATTTATCTTGAAAAAGTTAATGCGCCCTAGTAGTTTTCTCTAGTCAGTGATAGCTATTAGGAAAAGTTCACATACAGCTACAATAAATGCATATGTTTTAGCACGATATATTTATGCACGAAAAAAAGTAGATCTTTTTTTCTTTGGATTATTTTATTTTAATATAATACGCGGTTTTTGGTTAGCTATAAAGTACGAGTATATTTATTGTATGTTATATAAATGTTAAAGGTACAGTGTCTTTGGTGTTGGAGATGTCTATGGGCGAAGGTAACAACGTTCTTTAAGGGGTTGTCTAATCATTAAAACACCTTCCTACAGTCATACAATTCCCGTTGTGCCATGCACATCGGCGCAAACCTAATTATGTATGTACCTAACTAAGAAATTGTAAGGGAGTTACGTTCTGTTCAATTTGTAAAATTAATCGTTCATCTTAGATTGAAATGGGCCCGGTACTTTGTTAGGCTTGCGTGGGGACACAGGTCCAACACGTAGAGGCCCCTAAGATAAACATTATAAAGTGCGTGTGTGGGACACAAGGTGGATACTATCCTCGATTGCACAATCAAACAAATACACCCGAAGATAATCCCCACCATGTGCACAGCAGTCAGCAACTATTTATAATCTACAAAAACAAAAAAAATCTATATTAATACTATTGGGATGAAATTTCGAGGGACTGGTTCCTGAGTTATGGGAAACTATGGACACCTGCCGTTCAGACTGTATAAAAACTGAAAAATAGCAGGCAGCGGCGCATGCCTGGGGGCAACATTGGCGTAAGCAGCTAGAGGAGTATAGAGAGGTGCGGCACCGATTTCACCATCTAGGGGGGATTGAACCCCCATGAGCGGGATTCCTCGTCATTACGCCATTAGACACTTCCACTCCCAAGCACTAGCTCTAGCGACTCCACTCTGGCCAGCCGGTTAAGGCAAGCACAGAGGTGGGGGCCTGTTCCTCGATACTCACTTGAAGATAAGAAAAGGTGGAACCCCCAGGAGCTTTTGGGTCCATGGTGTCGCTACTCACCACAGGTCACTACAAGCTGCCCTGTGGGTTTATTATTAGCATTATTATCTTTTCATAAATCCTGTCTGGCTTATTACCACCCTCTTGCTCCAGACAGCCGACTAAAGACTTGACAGTCGACTAACGACTAGGAGCTTAAAAGCCAACTTTTTTTCTTTATTGTTCTCTCTTGGCTGGCAGTGGATTAGTGATACTTTTAATGTCACTGATGTGATGGGCAATGAAAGCCCCTTACCATCAGGTGGATCGTCAGCTCTTTTATCGGCTATTTTAATATAAAAATTATTTCGTAATAATAGCAAACTCTAGCAAAAATCATCCTGTCTGGCATAGTCTGATTCGGGTTATTTGTACTTACCATAGATATCGTTTGTTTAACCCTGGAACACTAGGGGTGGTCGCTTCCACAAAAAATAAAACCCGGTAGTAGCACTTTCACTATATTTTATTAACACCACTTACTACTAACACAACACGGGTTAAATTCTCCACTAATGTTCGAATAATTATTTTGAACCACTGTTCTTATAGAAACTCTATCTTACATTTATCACCGTGATTCAGCTTTTGTATATCTATTTTAGTAATGCCATCTACATGTTTATTGATACAATATTTTGTAAATATGCCAATTAAATTTAGATGTCAATCAATAAAACTACATTTTAATTAATACATGAAACAGTTCTTCGTTGGAGTTAGTAGATGGCGCTACTTCACCTTGCTAAGGCAGTTCTGGGTCGAACATACCGCCCACCAAGGACATATTGGAGTATGTCCTTTATCCAGGTTTATAAAATGGTTTCTGGGATTTAGTATTTCCAAATTTTTGTTAAACAAATCATACATTATAATAAATTCCTCTACACGATCCCAAAAACTCACCAACAATTAAATACACCACAAAAATAAAAAACAACAAAAATATCCAATTAAATTATGCAACTGTTAAACCGTAACCAAATAATCTTTCAATATAAAATTAACCAAACCTTTTACATACTCATCTCAACAAATTATAATACAAACACAATACAAACCATAACATATACATTAATACACAATAATGAGCAATACCTATAAGTTTGAAGCGTGACTACTCGTGTAAGCTGCTTCTGACGAGGTTGCTTTTCGACTAGGTACTTTACCGAGTAGCCAGTTGGAGCCAAATTAGCCATACCACATTCCTCACAACAAGCTCCGCAAACCGATGCGTCCACTTATCCCTTTGATACAACTTCATTTGCCATTTCACCTTTGTCACCATTACTTGTGTATCCCACCTTTCATGAAGCTCTTTGGAAATTATTTCAATTATCTCTCCAAAATTCACACGACTGCGTCACTAATCTTTAATTCCATAAAATTTCTTGGGTAAATAGATCTCCTACTATTTCCCGGGTTCATCACTCATGTCATCACGCAAACACAATAAACAAATTGCCCCTTAGTAACTTACAACCATCATGATATGTATCTCTAAGAATCAACTCCGTTAGAGGTACCTTTGCTTACCGCCCATCCTCAAAATATTTGACACATCAACGAATGGAGTTAATGGATGTAATTCCCCTTTATTGGCTATAACAAAATTATTTATAATATTATACATTGCTTTTCCATAAACACTCTTTTTAAAGCAAACCTTTATCCATCCGAACTCAATTTCATTTAGATTTCGTCAGTAAACGAATTAATAAAATATAAAAATTAAATAAAACCACCGTTATCATTTATTCACAAAAGTTCACTAATTATATTTACAGTACAAATCATGTTCCCATAAAATCATCGTTAACCTGGAATACGTCGTGCCGCATCCACCTTCTTTAGTTGCAGGAATGTATCCTTCACCCATCGACAAATCATGCTATTTAACCACCCCAATACGATGTCAGCAACAGTCCATCTACATGTATTTACATTAGGTATTTGCATGACCGCAGCAACTTCTAGCCATCTTCCCAATAAGACTGCTCCACCAAATTTCAAGTGACGCGCCAAAATCTTTTTTATTGCTTTAGCAGTCAAAATGGCGATCTGAGATTTAACTTCATTATCGATACCCCGCACATTCACTGCCTGCACATACACCATCTTTGTCACATTGCGGAATCCGTGTGAATCTACCTGCTTATTCCTGCTTTTTATTCCCAGCCCACCAGGAACAACTACTTTCGTCAAGCCAGTGACCTCATCTCTCAGAGGTTCAATGTTATATTTATCACTATCAGTCAAGCGACGGTCGTTCAACTGCTCAACATTACCGTCGTTAACCCAATTTCCTCGCCCTTCTAGAGAAGGCAACGATTCTTGATGCATTTGTATACCAACATTCACACCAACACCCCTATTACCCAAAATACTCTGGGCTTCCAGAGAATGCAACAAGTCGTGATGGTTTGCTTTGCAAATTCGGCAATTAGGTTGAATAGTGCAACACCGCGTAAAGTGAGTGCCAAAACAGTAGAAGCATAAGTTATTGTCACAGGCAAACTTACGCCGAGTAGCCACATCTTCGTTAGCAAAGTGAGTACATTCCACTATTTCATGACTCCCCTTGCAATATACACAACATCTATTATTAATGCTAGGCGAACTTAAATTAACCCACAAATCTCCCTTGACCTCACTGAAATCCTGCGTTATATCGCCCTGTAAACTCAATACATGCCTGATATCACCCTTAATCTCAATGTATAGTTCACAGGTATCGTCATACAGATCTTTAGTTATATACAATGAAGCCCTTAATTCATCACAATTTAATTCCCATATGTACCTATCATTGTCTTGAAATTGAAACCACAAATTCTCTATTACATCTAGCCTTGTTTGCAAATAACTTGTGGTTATCCTTTCTTGAGGTAAATTATCAAAATCATTTTTTTCATTAAGTAACCTTTCGAATAAGTGAATTTGTAAATCTTGCATTAATCTTAAAGAACCCATAATATGTTACCACCCAAGTATTTGCAAACAAAGTTTAAAAAATTAAAAGTTCAAAAAAAAATACAAGACTAAATACACAAATTTTAACCAAAAATTATTATAAGTCCAGTTTCCAAAAATTATTCGAAGTCCAGAATTCCAAAAAATATTCTAAGTCCAAAATTTCTAAAAATGTTTCTAAGTTAAAATTCGAAAAATATATTCTAAGTTCAAATTTCTCAAAAAAAATCTAAGTTCAATTTTAGACGAAAACACCCTAAGTCAAAAATCACTTATCTTGACTTTAACCTTTAAAACTTTAGAGTACTCACTTGCACTCCACATATTATCACTCACAACTGTGGCTGTAGCCCCCTTGGCTGGCCACGCTTCCTATGCACCACCAGCTGTGCTGCCTTCGAAGATCTTCCTCCTCCTGAGCTGCAGGGCTCCGCTTTCACTGCAGAGCTCCGCCTTCGCCTCGTGATCCGCCCTTACAACGTCCGCCTGAGTTGTAGGGCTTCGCCTTCGCTTTGGTGATCCCCGCCCTTACAACTTCCGCCTGAGTTGTAGGGCTCCACTGGATCAGCCTCTGCTTGAGCACCGGGGACTCCTTGGATCTTCTGTATCACACTTTGCACACACACAGCTGACTTCCCATATCCGGCTCGAAGGACCATGTTTAACCCTGGAACACTAGGGGTGGTCGCTTCCACAAAAAATAAAACCCGGTAGTAGCACTTTCACTATATTTTATTAACACCACTTACTACTAACACAACACGGGTTAAATTCTCCACTAATGTTCGAATAATTATTTTGAACCACTGTTCTTATAGAAACTCTATCTTACATTTATCACCGTGATTCAGCTTTTGTATATCTATTTTAGTAATGCCATCTACATGTTTATTGATACAATATTTTGTAAATATGCCAATTAAATTTAGATGTCAATCAATAAAACTACATTTTAATTAATACATGAAACAGTTCTTCGTTGGAGTTAGTAGATGGCGCTACTTCACCTTGCTAAGGCAGTTCTGGGTCGAACATCGTTAGTATAATATCTTATGATTTTAAATACAATAAAACTTTGGAAAATCACACCAGACATCGAATTACAGGTTACATTTAAACGAGAATAATATCACGAGAAAAATGATATTTTCTACTTCTTTGAAACATTATCCATCGACACGAAACTCTACGGATAAATTAATAGAAGTAATATAATAATAGCATCTTTTTACTCCTGGAATTCATTCATTCAATTGAAGATATTTACTCAGGCGCTAAGCGCATCCTAATTATGTAGGTTGTGCGAGAATAGGCTTCAACCCATTAATGGCCCACTATCGGGCACGAGTCTCTCCTCTTGAGGAGGCCTAGAGCATATTCCACCACGCTGCTCCAGTGCGGATTGGTGGAGGGGTTAGTGGCCAACCCGAGTGTCGGAAGTTTTTAAACCGCCCGAGGGCCTCCGATATAGCTTAACGACTGTTATCTTATCATAACAACTTTCAAATCAAGGACCGACGGCTTTACGTGCCCGCCGAAGTACGGAAACTCTCAAGAATTTTTGCCACTAGCGGTCACCCATCCAACTACCAACCGCGGCTGCTGTTGCTTAAAATCGGCAGGGTTATGAGCGCTTCATTCAGTTCTCGGAATAAACTATTTAAATATGAACAGAGAAAAACCAGGGTAAGAAAATATTTATATTTTTCCAAGAAATGTCAAACTAAACATTAGCAAGTTAATATTGGAAACTAATAGGGATAGCGAATGAAAGCCTTATCTTGGCTTCTACTAAGTAAAACGGTATAATCCACGTAGGCTAGATCTATATTTTTCCTAACTGACCGGGCGAACTTCGTATCGCCTAACAATAGGGATGTTGACACTAATTATGAATTAATATATGTCTAAAATATTAGTGGTAACATTTAAACGCCTAAAATACGATTCTTTTATTGAAATCAATCACAATAAATTAAATATCATTAATTTAAAATGTTAAAAATTGTACTCACTGCCACGTGACCTCAAACGCCATTTTGAGAATATGACGTCATTGGAACAATTTTATATGGAAATTCAACAACCTTAGTAGACAGATAGTATTGAATATCGCTTAATGACGTCACGTGACGTTTTTGGTGGGAAATTTGATAATGATTTCTATTTGTCAATTTTGGTTTTTAAATTGTAGATTATTATTTTTATAATATTTTTTTCATGAATATTAAGGTTATATCTATAAAATAAAATTGAATCCTAAAATTAGTCATCATCCCTATTGATCAGTTATCGAGCGGGATGAAATTTAATAAGATTAAATTACTAAAATTTCTATTAAAAAATAGGGGTTGGTGATAGAAGGGTGAAAATTTAGGGTTGTAGGTATGTATTTTTTACTGCCACATTATAAAAAAAAAATAAAAAAATGTTAGGGGTAGACGACCCTTATCACTTAGGGGTATGAAAAATAGATAGTAGCCGATTCTCAGACCTACTGAATATGCATATAAAAATTCCTAAAAATCGGTCAAGCCGTTTCGGAGGGGTATGCTAACTAACATTGTGACACGAGAATTTTATATGTAAGATTTCAAGAAAAACATTTTATGTTTTTCATAAATAAATCAAAATAAACTTATTTTATTTTCTAACTGAAAAAAATAAGATTTGGATACAAAGTTTACTGAGTTTTAATTATGTATGTACATTATGTCTTGTGTGTGTTTTACGTGCGTATCCGTATTAAGTACAGAAACATGGACTTTTATCTACACCATTATTTTATATACTCAGTAGAGAGGCTAGTTAATCTACTACAGATTAACTAGCCTCTTCAATCTCGTTCACTTGACTATCTATTCATATCTTTGTTAAAGTTGAATTAAAAGAAACTAATCCTATGGAACGATCCAGTGTTCAAACCGAATCAGGGCAAATGTTCTGTGTTGAATTGGAACAAATGCAGGGGGAAAAATGTCGGAGAAGAAGAAGGTAAATTGAATTGCGCTTCCCTATACTAGTCTCATTCTCCTAGTGGAAGATAGAGTGAATATTGTTTTCTTGTGTGCTTAAACCAAACACCAAAGATACTCCTACTTACTTTATTTTTAACCTTATCACGCTTTATACTTAAACCTAACGAAGACGTTTCGAGTTTAGTCCGTAGAATGTTTGTATTATTTTCCATTCCTATTCCCTATTTCCCAATATAAGTCTTAAATTTTAATTACGTATGTGCGCGACAATTAGACGAATAACTCAATGTCACGCCAGCCGGTTTCGATGATTATTTTTTATTGTTATTGGAAAAAAAATTGTTTTGGAAAAAAAGGATGTACTTTATTTGAAGTCCGTTTTTTTTGTTAAAATTTTAGATTATTAAACCTTTAATTTTTTACTTTTAATTACCTACTGTATCACAAAGGAATTATTTTTTATTTTCATCTATAACGATATTATCACTTATATCGTGTATATACACGTGTTTAGTCACATTATGTACAGACGCTGTCGCCATGCGGATGTCGGAAAGCGAATGGGAAGTAAAAGCGCAGAGGACGTATGGAGAATGACAATTTTTCCACAAAATGCTCAAGGAATCAATTCCTTGAGCCAGTTGAAAACCTAGCGACGCTGGCAATATCGTAACAAACATTTGTTGCAAGTAGATGCAAAGTACATAAGAAAAAAATTTATAAATTAATATATTTTGCAATTTATTTTTCAAACTTGTTTACTCTCAGAGGCATAAAATGAGTGATCACGAAAACAATATTTTATTCGACAAACTTTAATCGATTAGATGTCAGTATTAACATAATTAAACACGTATGTTGCCTTTTACTTAAACTATAATTTATATTATAAACATTTCACGATATGTACAGTAGAAATGTAATTTAAATTATAATAAAATGATAGCGAAAAACAGACGTCTTTTTGAAGGACTCTTTCATTCCTCTCTCCTACCAATTTAAATTTCTTACGTAGGTACTTGAAAATACAGTTTGAAAATACAATTAGACGTAGGTCTGACAGGGATGACTGAAATGCTGCGTCTGACTTCTATAGAAGTTTCTTTGTTATTTCGCGTCGGTTGATTCCTTTCTCATAGTCTTGTTTTAATCACTATTATCGTTAAACACATAAACCTATTCTCGTGTAGTAAAAGCACGTTATTGCAGCAAATTAAATAAAAAGAAAAATTTTGTATAACTCTTTTGACATTGTAACCGTCGATTTATGCTCTCAAGATATTTCTGTAATAAAATTGCGCCAATTTTAAATCCAAGTGAGCATATCCGCGAAGAATGCTTGATCATATACATATAATAAAAGAGGATTTTGTTGGAGTAATCAAAAGAAAAAGAACATAATTCCTTCATAAAATAGAAGATGGCTTTTTCATAATGGAAGTGCCACATATGCCGTGTACTATATTCCGAGTGAGGACGAACGAGCGCATTTTTTGTCTGTGACTTTCGCAAAATGATTCGGTTTCAAACGAAACGTCAAAACAAAAAGTTAACATTTTGCGTCGCCCCGTCTAGTACAAACAGGACTTTAGCATGAAACCGAATGCACGTGCCTCAGTTTTCGTGACAGCTCAAAAAATACGCTCGCTTGGCCTAACCCTTAAAAATTATTATTATAGCGCCAGCGTGATGTTCTACGTCGTAGCACATCTACATTCATGGTTCTACGATGTTCTTGCGTAGCACTGAGTATGTCAGTGTGGCTTTGTGTATATTATATCTAATATAGAATCGAAGCATTGGTGTAGCGTATACTGAAATATAGTGCTTTAAGACGTTATGTATTATACTACTAATGTGAAATTAATTAAATTAATTTATAATTACTAGATGGCTGCTGTAGGCGTGGATTGGGCCACTTCTGATACAGAAGAGGTAGTATTATATGGTGTTGGTTATGAAATTATATTCCTTTTACTTTGCTCCTTGATTATTATTTATTATTATTATTATTTTTATTATTATTATTTTGGTTATTATTATTTTGATTATTATTATTTTTATTATTATTTCCAGTTCTCCTAACGTTCACATTCATCATAATCTCTACTACTCCATGATCAATTATAGAATCCCATAGAATGTCCTACGTATGTTCCAAATAGATTGACATATTCCTTATTCTAAATATTTAGTTTTTCTTCATGACTCTTCTTGTATGACCAATGTAAATATCGACCGATCGTTGTAGTACCAAAGAGGTCGCTCGCCGACATATGTATATATGTCAAATATACAGGGTGTCCCAGCGCGAAGTGACCGCCCGGCGTCTATTGATTATATGGACAAATCAAAAAATAACGTTTAAGTACAGGTCTTATTGGTTTGGTTTTTATTACCATTTTTTTTGTAGAGGGATCTGACTTGATGCACTATTTTCAAAAATTTTTTTTGTTTTTACATTTATTTTCATTCTGTTTTTTTATTTACCAGTTGTTTTCATAGTTAACCTATTGGAGTATAGCCCAAAAAATACCCTTTTTTGTTTAATTTCGCTAAAAAGTTGGAAAATGCCGTATGAATATTAAATATTATTTTATCATTTATTATTAAATTACATGATATTACCTACAAAATCTCATACAAATCACAACAAACAAACAAACAAACAAATCACTACAAACGTAGTGATCTCAATCATTTACCGAACTACAAACTCTTGAAGTATGCACCCCATCTTCGATAATAAGAAGAGTAGCCTTTTAAAATCAGGCTAGTGGAATATTTGAGTGTCTTACTTTTAAAAATACCTTTTGCAAAATGACCGCCATTGGCATTAATGCAGGCTAAGGCTCTTAATGACTTCCTTTTAGTGGTTCGTTGCACTTCCAAAAGGTTCGCTCTTATTTCTGTAGCAGCAGCATCAATCCTCTGTTTTAATTGTTCTCTCGTAGCTATTGGTACACCATACACTTTTTGTTTCATGTAGCCCCAAAAATAATAATTAAGAGGCGTTGTCATGAAACCAAGAGAGCGAGGTGGTCCAGTAGCATGGCCCTCTAAGGTCTCAATTGAAACAGAGGATTGATGCCGCTGCTACAAAAATAGAAACGAACCTTTCGGAAATGCAAAGAACGACTCAAAGGATGTCATTTAGAGCCTTAGCCTGTAAAAGGTTATGTATACTTTCTTTTTCTTCATAACAGGCAGTGTATTAGTGATGCCTCTGGTATCGCTGATATCGAAGGGCTACGATAGCCACATATGAGTACCATCAGATGGATCGTCAGCTCTTTTGCCGGCCTTTTCGATAAGAAATACATAAATACATACATATGTATATTCTAGAGATCTTATTTTTTGTACCATCAAAAAATATGATTATGCAACTCACATACAGACGACATTAATGTGACTGTGTGAGTGCATGACGTTATTTATATCCGCAGTTAGATCACGTCAGTAACTCACAATCGTTTTGATATTTTATAGCCTCACGGGCCGGCCTCTTTATTATAAATGCGGTAACGATGTTAAAAAGTCACTATGAAGTTTTTTCACTAGGAATATTTGATGTAACCTACTTCAAAACACAGCCTACATGTTTAGTTTTAGTAATGGTTTAATTCAAAAGATCAGGAGGAACTATAATATATTTCTGCGATATTAAATAATTCAGGGATTTTCGACTGATATTGCAACCTTCAAATCCCGGTAAAACATAACGTCTGTAAGAATAACAAAAGACCTTCACGTGAGGTCAGTGCCCTTAAGCGCTCTTCAAATTTTGTGATAAGCGCCTTTTAACTCAATCGATCACTTATTATCTACAAAACCTGGTTTGTAAGTAGATCCTTACAAAAGATGGGAACATAAATTACTTATGTCACTACTATTAGTAAGAATGTTAGTTGTACGGAAAATAAACCTAAATATCAATTGTACGTAGTTGTTGTCAGTATTTTACTTCAAAACAAAAATAAACTTAAAACTACTGCAGGATGCAACATTACTAATTTGATGGGTTAAATTATTCACCAGGAAGATTTGGGTTTATATTTTTTGAGGGCAAAATAATCTAAATAAAAAATGGTGTGTGGTAATTGTGAATTTCATGGTGTAAATGTCTCCATACCTATGTGTGACTTTAGACATTGACGAGTGCCTTCGAATTTTGTCCGCATGTTATTTGACTATTTATCACACAGTAACAGCATAATCAGAAAATAATAATATTACACATAATATAATATATAAATGAGACAGTTTCATCACTTACAAATACGAATCGGAGAAGATCGCTTGACTTAACAACTAAAGATATGTATCTATACTCAGCAATCTGCTTAAGGGTCATGCACCTAGATTTTCTGTAAAAGCGTTAGTGATATGCTAATTGAGCTAAGCAACGTGTCAAAGGATTTCGCATCTAAAGTGGAACATCGTGATCTTAAGACCTCAACGTTATGGTTATTTTTTGTATTTAACCCAGATGTTTATCGTGATCGCTTGTCAGATGTAATGACCAAAAATCTCTTTTTTTATATGTTAAACTTATCCCATGTGTAACAGAATTTATAGTTAGAAAATTATGAAACTTATTATTCACTTGCCTACCATAATATAGTACTTTTACCTTACATAACATAGTATCTTTAAGGCTGACGTGAAGATGGCTGGAAAACTAATTTTGTTTGAAATTTGGTGTTTACATATTTACAAGCTTGTGGACACATGTGGATTAAACGAATCTGTTACACCTGCATTTTTATTAGTTCATTCATATACTCTCTGGTCTTGAATGTTTGTGACGTCATAATTGTGTTTGATTTTGTACGCTGCACAGAATCCTTGTGCCACGGCGAGTTAGTAACCGTTATCATGTTTAAAACGTTAAAAAGTTCGTCGTTAAATCACTTTTAGACGAAGAGGAAATTCGTAGAAACGAATCAACAAATATCGATTTAGTTGTTTTTACTTGGAAATGGGTTAGGTATTAATGCTAAATAAAGTTTTCGGCGGGCACCAATTTTGTGGTTAACTTAGAAATACTTTTATCTAGCTACGCACCGTAATGAACATTATTATGTAAAAGAGGTATAAATATTAACTTTTATACTAGCTTGTGATAAAGAGTGTTAATCGTTATGGTAATTTAATGATCATTAAATATATTTATATAATTTTTTAATTCTGTCATCAATTATAAGAGTCTCCCTCCTCGGTTGGGGTGTCCTGTCAAAGTGACAAGGGTCAATTAAGGTCATAGCTCACTTCACACATCTTTGAGAATATTATGGAAACCTCTCAGATGTGTAGGGTTTCTCACGATGTATTCCTTCATCGAAGCAGGACATTAATTTAAAATACTGATAATATACTTACTATTTATCATAATATTTTCATATTAATTCACTTCTTTGTTCGATTGGAACTCTGGTCAAACGTGTGAGAACATAATACACGAACTAGGGTATCACGCTTTTATTCATTAAGCACAATCATAAATCGCCATCATTTAATTTATTAACATTTAAACGTCACCAATGTTTTGTGTTCGTTTACAAAACAGAAACCTTTCATATCAATATTAAACAAAACACATAGAACAAAAAAATTTTACAACAACATTAAATGACACACAAATACAAATACACGAAATAGGAATAAACTGCATAGTGTCACTTTTTAAAACAAACATGCAATGTTTCCTACAGTAGCCTAGTTTTGTGCTAATGCTAATTTACAGTTCATTCCATTATATTAAATAAAATATCAGTATCGAATATTTCCGATCACCCTACCTTAGCTGAGTTAGCTGCCTTATTTTGTAAACGTCGGCTTGAAACACTATTATTTTAAACCAAAATTGTTAGCTAATTCTAAAAGCGTAAAGCCTTTAAAATTAGATAATTATTGTCTTATTTAATAGACTCAGATATAATTAACTACATTAAAACTTTAATAGACAGCCCTATTTAAGGCCACGTTTTCCCATAGGAGGATAGATGAAAAGGAAAGGATTCTAGATAACGACTGACGAATTTGTAGCCTGGTTAGTAGAACACTGCCTACTGCCTATTGAAGGCGTGCATTTAAACCTGATTATTAGTTTGCACGTGATAATTATAGTTTTTTCAAACTTACATGAACGATCTTAACTTCGATCTTAACTATATGAAGTGCTTTGTTTGAAGAGATAAGCACAATAACACACAAAGACTACTACCACCGGGTAACACGATCCAAATAGGGTGTGGAATAGACAAACAAAACTTAGACCCGAAATGTTAGTATTGCTTTTAATATGTTTCCCATTTCAATTATTGAATCCGAACGAATCAAATAGATAGGATACCATTTCAAAGGATAATTATGTGGTTTTATAACGAGTAGTGATAATTATGTATTGAAATATGTCAACGGAGTCTCGTTACTCTCGGTTTGTATTGGTTTTGATTGCGATCAATATATGAATAAGTAAAGAGGAAACTATTGACACCTTTTTAAGAATATTATATACACGTAAGAGTGTGTATTTTAGTATAGTTGAAGTTATAGAAGAATTGCAGAAAATATGACGTAATATATATAATTTACAAAAGCTTTTATGAAGGAAAATTTAATGTTAAAAGATGTTAATGAGAAGTAAGACATTGACAAAATCAATAATGGTTGAATTTGACTAGAGAGATGGAGTCACTAGTTTCGATAAAAATATGAACAAAAGCGCACATAACAAGCACGTTAATTAAATTATATTTTATATTGCACTTATGTCTCTTTACAAAAGTTTTTTTCCAAACCCCCAAACACAAAAATTATACATTTAAAGTCAATTTAAACTTAAATCCTGTTAATAAGTCACCAAAATACAGGTATTAGTTTGAAAAACCAACAGCTTTAGTTTTTAAACCACATCAATGGGATTTCCTGTTTTGTTTAGAATTACGATTTTATTATATAATGTTATATGAATACAGACAGATAATATGATATAAAGTATAATATACAGATAATATAAAGTCTTCAGTAAATTCCACAAAATCAAAATGGCAATAACTCATGATATAACTCGAGGTAGTTCAATCTCAAACATTAATAAAAACTATTTCGTGGCAGCAAGTTTCGAAGTCAGTTTCGCTGTAAATTCGGAAGTTCTATGAAGGAATACTGCAAACCAGCTGATGCAGACAAGTATTCCAGTAAAGTATTCGTGAGTACGTATAAAGACGTAAAGTTTCTCAAAGGACGCTTGTCTACAAGTAAAGTAGTTTGAGAGGTTTTAATGATATAGAGCAGCAAAATTTTCGTGCATGCACATATTATACAAGATTGACATTCATAATCACATCCCTACTTAACTATTATAAAAAAGAGTTTCCTGCTGCATCTCTCTACCTTTCGCCAATAAATGGAATAAGTAATTCATGCGGAAGGTTTTAGGGTATAATTCATAAATATTTGGACAAAAATCATGCTGACTAGTAATTATAATATAATAGCGCATGAACGGCGTAATCCAACAAAGTAAAACTGTAGGTAATATGTTAATATAGGTATTACACGGGAAACCCGTGCGTGCGAAGTCATGGAAGGTTGATAGTAGTGTTATAAATTTTAAACTATTATTAGCTTCAAAATAATATTCGCGAGATTTTGCATCTACATGGATATTACGATTGGGGTGTAAGGGGCCTAATTCCACCTTAGAGCCTAAGTCAGCATCACCGCAAGCGACACACCCTGTTGATTAACGGACGAGGCCCTGACGCCTGGTCTGTTCTCGGAGGTCTCTAGGTCCCGGATACCACCTAGTTTAATCTTACAAGTATCCCTCCACATGCGGTGGTAAGGCCTCATGGCCTGGTAGGCTTGCTTCCACCCTCCGGTATAAATCAGTCATGAAATGACTATGTACTGTTTCGCCTGCCATCTGGAGTTGACACTTCTCCTCTCCCTCCCTTTCCCATCCTTTGGGGTAATGTTGTCGTGCAATTCAGGTTCTGCCGGCCTATCGGTGTCGTTATTCTTTGAGGCGTGGAGCGTTGGTTCGGTTGCCAGGGAGAGCTGGTAAAACGGTTAGCCACCGAGCCCGCCGGTTATTTGGGGACCAGAACCCGGGCAACATTTTTAAACTTTTAGGTTGCCCTTATACTACCATCGCCATAATCCATAGGCGATGAAAAGCTGTGGTCGTCGCTGATCATAAAGTGATTTCTCTGCTTGTTAAACGGCACAGTAGATCAATATAATCCGTTTTCTCATTGCATTTTCCATTTTAGTGATAAAATATGAATCAATTTAACTATATAAATCTTCTTTGAAGAAAATGATATGCTCGTATTCAATGTAAATTCTTTGTCGGTTCCTTCGCACACTATTTCATACTTGAATGAGCAATATTATGTTCAAAATGACGTCAGACGCGATAACGATACTCTAACATGCAATACAATAAGATATAAACATTTCTCCACCATTTTCGTTTCACTTCGGGGGACCGTGTACTGCAATCAAAAAAATTCAGACGTTAAATAATAATAATAGTACCTCTTTATATAGAACAATATGTTTAGGGCCTAGAATTGGCCTGAAGCGAGAAGGAAAAAAAATAAATGATGCTTTACACAAAGTATTTATTTACAACTATATACAGCCATCAATCTTGTGAGATACGTATTTATAATAGTTTGGGATTAAACTTTATTTTGTCTATAATTTGTAACGAATAAACTCAATAACTACTGGACTGATTTCAAAAATTCTTTCACCAGTAAAAAGCAATATTATTACTGAGTAACGTTGGCTATATATTATGTATAAATAAGCCTGAACTATGACGATATTCCTCGAGTATGTAATGTATGCATTTTTAGGGCTTTCACGGTGTGCGCTGCGGGAATAGTTGAATCTACAAGAAAATTATGCATACCAGAATTTTATTGTTCCTCATAAAAAGTCCTATGCAAAATTTTATTTTATAAGTTATAAGTTAACTATAGAATACAATCCCACCTCACGGTAATAGGCGATGTAGTCTTACTAAGTACCCTTTCTGTTAATCCTTTGAAGTACGCATAATAAATGATGAAGCAAAGTGCGTCGTCTGTACGGGGGGTATGTTAACGACCAAGAGATAGATACCCGCCACTCTTCGGGACTTTCGATGGTAGAAAGGGGATGGGGAAATTAAATCGTGTAATTCCTGTGTTACTGTGTACTCTCTCCAAAATATATCCTGCAGAATACCAAAAGGCTGGCAATTCTTCACTTGTGCTCGAAGCTTTGTAATTTGATCTCATCTAATCTTTTATGCTTTCAACCAGTCATCACCGTCACCATTTTATTAAGTAAATTTACCTTTTACAAAACCTCACACAATTAAAAACAAACATATCCCACCACGTAAAAGGAGAACCCCAGTTTCCATAGAAACTCAGGCCTAAGTAGACAAGACTGGAAATTGGCTGTTAATTAGATTATTGCAAAAAGTTCAATTTCTCCAATTTTCACGGCTGCCAGCAATGGCCAACTAAGGAAATCCTAGAACGAATCACCTTAATTATAGGTTATGATTATGTCATACTCGTGTCACAGTGCTATTTAATATGTATGTTACACTTACGTTGCGGGTGTCTATTATAATATCTACTACTTCAATGGTTTTCACCCAAAACGAATGTCATAAAAAGGTTGTATAATAAAAGCTATTGCATATTTCAAGAGATTTTATTAGTTATCATTATAATATATTAATATTTCGTGTAGTTGTGCAGGAGGCGTTATATTTCGTTAGTACCTTGCCCAATCAAGATACCATAATATACTCATTGTAAGTATGGCCACAGCAACTTCCTGATCTTCTAAAGATGTATAGGGTACGTTATCCAGTGTTCAGGACTTATTCTGAACCTTTGTCAGTCACAAAACAGGTGATTAAGGAGTCCATATTCATATAGTATTGGTTTGCAAGAAATTGTAGCGAAACTGCGAAACACATTCACCAAAACACAAGTACGAAAGCGAATACAATAGAAAATTAAAATCACTGTGTACGTGTCGATGAGTTTCAATAGTAAATAGGACTCCAAATACGCTGAAAATATTTGATAGTAAAAATATACAAGAACACGCGTAGAAAGATGAAAGATCGATGACAAATATGACAATACAGTGGTGTTATTTATAAATACTATGGTTACCAAAATGACATTATTAGGGATTACATCATCATTGTTGTCAATCGATTAATCGATGTCAAAATATTCGAAATGTAATTTAATAAAATTAGCGTAACGATTGAATGGTAATTATAATATATTACATAGTTTTGATTTATATGGAATACGAAAATATGTAAAAAATAAATTAATATTATAATTATAATCACTAAATAATACATAAAATATATTATTATGTTCCATCAATCGATCATTATCAATCGATTCAATCGATTATAAAATCGTATGTAATGAGGTAAATACTGTGAAAACTTTTTTGCATTATTTTGTTCATTTGGCAAGAGCAGCTGAAGCTAAGATTTAAATATGTTTATCTTATAAATAAGACGAATTTTTTGGTATATAGTTTACTCTTGTCTAGTCCGATGTTCTAGCACAGATTACATATGGTTCGGGGCCGAAAATTGGGGATCGCCTTTGCCGATCTTGCGTCAGGGATACGAGTTTCGTATATCTTTTGTAAGGAGTACTTAGGTGATTTTATATTCTCATATCAAATTAACATATTTCATATGCAAATAACCCAATTAATTAAATTACTCTAATTAACTTAATAGCCGAGATAATTAATAGACCTTAAGTAAGTAAATTAACCCACTTAGAATTTGCTCACTGTGAAAATGTTTCGTTATTAAGAGAATACCGTAGCGATTTGGACGTATGTACCAATGTGTATCATTGTGTATTATCAAATCTGTTCAAACGCCGTCAAAACCACATAATTATTATTACTAGGGAGTTAAGTAGAAAGTTTATGAGGTCAAATATTTGTGCCTCTATTCAGAAAGGCAATAACACTGAGGTATCCCCTTGTGTTTAATTACACACTATAAGAATAACGAAATTGACGCAATAATTTCTGGTTTAAGCTTTTACTTTTTCCAATGACACCATCATCAAAAACAAAGACAGCCCGACCGTCGATCTCAAATAATTTTCTTTAGGTACTACTGTCCAAAAAGCGTTGTTATGGTAAATGCTACACTACGGCTATTACTTAATTATATTGATGTGTTCCCTTCACTGTCTGGTCCAAGATCTGTTGACGAATTTAGGGTACATGTTTTAGGTACGTTGAAATCATATACATAATCAGAGTGTTACAACTGTATTGGCCCAACATAGAATTTATAATAGTGACCAAAACTATTCAACATGTAATCTAAAGAACATAAAATTTAGTTTCAGCCAAGAAAAGTACTATAAAATAGTAGAGTAACATAAAAAATATATAACAATAAAAATAATAAACAAAGAAAAGGAGATAGAAGGAAGGAGGAAGAAAATAAGGATAGAAGAGTTAGAAATATGCATGGACCAAGATACTACGAGTACAACATCATTGAAGTACTCATTTAATGTCATAGATCAGACATCTCAAACAAAATGTGTGTCCCGCCCGAGAGGTTCGATTTTCAAAATTGAGCCCCGGTTCTCCTTTCAAAATAGAACGAATCCATTGAAGATTGAAGTCACGTGGCGCCAATGCATTGGATCATACATGGTGTTCGCGGTGTCGGTTCTACGCTAGTAATAATACTTCAATATACAACAATGTCCGAAATGTACATGTAGAAAACCTGGCTGGCTACTTTGAGCGCTTTTGAACAACTTGATACAAATATTTTGCAGTTTTCATGAATCTTAATACGCAGGAATGTTGCAATATTTTTTAGGAGTTTAATCCTAAATTAGTATATAGTAGTATTTTAAAGTAGTATCTAAAAGATAAAAGCCATTGGATTACGAGGAATGCTCAGTACCAGAGTAATTTGCAAACTAAAGCCAAGCTTCCAAGAATCTGGGTCGTTCCAAACGAAATGGTAGTACAAACTATGGAAATTACTTTTACTGTATAAATCTTTCGAAGGAACTTCTTTATGTTGTTTTCAGATAATATGAAAAATAAAAGATTAGGAAAAGAAACTTAAGAAACCTTAAATTTCACTCTACATTTATCAATATTTAGCGAATATTTTTCTCTTGCTACGTGTAAATTTAACCGAGCTTTCATGACGTTGAGATTTTCGATATGCCGTAAAAGGTTATTTATTCGTTTGATGCCAATTAATGCGGAGTTAAAATAGTTGTCTTTCTTCCATTGATTCGACTATTCAGTCGCATTATAACCCTTTGACAATACTCTGACCCACCTAATCGAACGAAATACAATAATAACACTTAATAGACAGAAAATTAGAAAAGAAATCACCAGATTTTTTGCTAAATTTAGTATTAGCCTATTTTGCAACAATCGGTGATCACTATGTATGATTGATGATAAACCTTTAAAGATGGCACCTCTCTTCCTAAAATTAAACATTTTTGCATATTTTTTGCAAGAAATGGGCAGGCGAGCTATCTTATGGTAAGCGTTCATTATTACCCATCAGATCGGTAATCATCGATGCTCTCAAGCCCTCAGCCGGAACACGACGAATCGTTTTGCTGACACAAGCAAAAGGGTGGTAGCAATGGCTCCATGAAAAAATAATAACACCTACCAGTAATCATATTAATAATACAATAAATACAAAAAAATAATAATAAACTAAAACATAAATAAAATAAGTTTTATCTCAAACGCGTGTTTGACAAAGTTGACTCTACAAGTGTTAGTAAGAAAGTTTGATTGTTTGTATTCACCGCCGCCGTTTCTATGATACGGAATTCAGTGACCTCACATGGTACTGTAATATTTTCTTTGGTGCGCTCTACAGTTGAAATGCGACCGTAATTCCATACGTCAGAAGATTATTTTACATTGAAGCTATTAAACGTTTTATTTCTTAAGAAGGGTGTACAAAAGATTTCCATTCACGTAATAGTATGTGGAAAACATTTCTTGGCGACCTTATAATCGTACAATTTCAACCGATGGTTACATTAAATCATCTGAACGGTGGATTTATAGCGAGGAAGTCATAAATTTTCAACAAGATTTTTAAGCTGTAAGATTACAGCTGTATAAGCTATAAATATGTTAAAAATTATAATACTTTGTTACCTGGTTACTGTTAATGAAAATTATTTAAAATGTTGTTTACCAGATAACGGACAAATAAAAAAAAATCATCGTGTTTTGAAAACTATAGGAGCTGTTGCGCTTCTAGTAAAAGACAATTTGATATCATGAGCACTGCAAACATGTCCGAAGTACTACAGAAGCGTGGTAACCTGACTACCTCTAGAAGCATGACTATAATTGACCTCACATTAAAAACCTCGCGAGGCCTGCAAAGCTATTTTTCTGCTAGTTTATTTAAACCTCATTCTATAATCTGAGATTGAAACATTATTGACTGACCTACTTCTAGATTTTAAAGGGCGAATTTTATGTCTAGTGGTATTAATTTCGCCCAATGGCGCGCGTTTCAATTATTTATAGTAATGGTGTTGTTGTCCACAGAGGACAACACATAATTTGTTTGAAATAACGGAATTACGCCTAATCAGTACCACTGAATAGATTTGCATAAAATTTTACATTTATAATGTTACTTGCTCGTGCCAATGACTCTGTGAAAATATTATTTTATAGTTCATATCAAGTTTCACACAAACTAATAGGCATAAAAGTACAGTATGACAGGAGCTAAATATGGCATGATGAAAAAATACAATATTACGAATTGTCTCTAGAAAATGATGACAGTTTTGTCATACTGTATGCTACAGCCTATCAAACTAAGTTTGTGTATAATTACCCACATTGTGTTGTTATATTTTTTTTCATATTGCCCTACCATAATAATATAGTGCGGCGAAGCGTCGCCACTCACCGCGCCTAAAATTAGGTTTACCCCTCGCCTATAGATGTTTCACATCAAAAAATTGCTTAGTGCTCCCCTTAATATACGACAAGAAGTACTTTATATAGTTTCATGGTTCTAGATCTACTGGTTTAGGCTATACGTTGTCTGCCTGTCAATCAGTTACCGTTTTAAGACGTATGATGGAGTCATATGATAAAAAAATTCTATTCCGAAAATAGAAGAGCTCCCGCGTACTTGCAGATAAGAGTTTCTCGAGCCGAGTTTAGGTTGTTTATATAATATACGTACTTAACTAAGTACAAAAATTACGTAATATTCATAATTAATTCAAGCTAAACACTTTAAATAAGCTTTGAACTCAATGTACCGAACTGACGACTTATTGCCGTGTATTGCATGTTTATTTCCCACTAAACCTATAGTAAAAATAACATTCAGCTACGTGTATTAAGTCATAGTAGCATTTAGTAATCGCCTTGGCTTCCCTTCCTTAGTGGGAAAAAATTGAAAGAATATTTGGGGTGGGTTGTTCGTACATTTTTACCGCAGCTAACTTTAACTTTAGCTATTACCTAGCGAATGTCAAAATGCGCGAGCCAATAGGGTTGCCATTACAGTTATGACTCCCTTTCCTATTATTAGCTCGCGCATTTTGACATTCGGTCGGTAATAGTTAAAGTTAGCTGCGGTTAAAATGTACGAACAACACACCCTTAGACAGTATTGTATAAATTGTCTGACTGACTTGATTTCAATTTTATTTAAATTATATTATTTTACTATGTTATGTTTTAATCTTCATTTATTATGTTAGTTACACCTTAACTAATTGTTATAATAATAATTGTTAATTCTGATTCGAATGCTATTGACATTGACTTTTTATTAGGGTAATTTAATTTTAGTACATATTTGTTTACATTGAACTGATATGTAATCATTTTAATTTTGAATTTAATTTTAAAATGGATCTTGGTTAGCTAGAAAACCCCGGAGCCTCGTAAGAGTAATGAACTCCGACCTGTCCATATGGTAGACGTACAATGTCCAAGACTTATCTATGCCAAGGAAAACTGTTCTAACACTTTGTCAGTCGATCTCTGACGTACTCAAACAATTGCTCAAATAAAAACATAAAATAAAAAATTATGAGGACGAGAAAAATTTGCACCTTCTCGAGATTACAGACTGCTTATAGATCATTATTATTCTAGAACTAGCTTTTACCCGCGACTTCGTCTGCGTGGACTTGAGAATAATTAGTAATTTTGAAATATCCCGGCCAAATGCGAATTTTTCGCCACCGAGGGTTTTGTACAAACTTACAGAATCGAACATAAGAGCAATAACAAATGATTTAGTAACAAACTTAACTTTGTCGCTGTAAAACTGTCGTTCCCGTTTTAGGGACATACCGATCAATTAACCAAATAAATTTAAGTTTTTTTGGAATGATTCCTCCACATATTCCTGGGTAAATAGGGTCAACAAACAGACAGACGGACGGATAACGAAGTGATCCTATAAGGGTTATGTTATTTTTTTTTTTGAGGAACAAAACCCTGAAAAAAAAATATAAAAATTATATGTAGTAGCACATACGTAAAAACAGACCAAACAATAATTATAACCTCTAAGCCCACCTTCCAAACTAAATTATACCCTTGATCTGAAGAAGCAGATCCATCTCCGACCCTCAACCCTCGGGCCCGATCCCGAGTCCCGACGAACATGCACCCTGTTCTTTGATACGGGATATGAAATATCTGTGAGCCACATCTAAATATCATTTAGCCGCTTTAGCGAATTTTTTTTTATTAATATACGCTTAAGAAATATTAGTGGGATTTTATATAAGTACACCATCAGATCCTAAATTGGTATATGTTATACTGGTTTTGCTATGTCAACGTTAGCAACAACAAATATTCTTAAAACTGTTATTCCCATCCATTTTGGGGACACATATTCTGTCTCTAAAATACACCACCAGACCCTGAATTGGTCAATGGACTGGTTTTGTAATGTCAATATACAACAACAACCAAACAACTTAAAAAACGTTTCTATTGTATTTCCATCAATTCAAGATTTACATATTATTTAGTCTCCAACACAACCTAAGCACACACTCATACACATTTATTTTTTATTCTAAGATTGCACCGACCACGGGCTACATAGTCCCTCAGGGACGTTTTGCCCCTCTACATTTGACTGCCTGAGAGCTAAATGCTTCTGCAGGAAGAGTCAAAAGAGCCCACTGACTGTCTGGGGAGTTTCACAACCGCGGTATCAGCTAGATTTACGGTAGTGAAAGGATCTCCTACCCGACAGCAGGGTCCACCTCTCCGGGAGACTCTAGTTCTCCTGAGTTTATTCCTGAATGACTTAGGATTTTTAAGTGTAACTTCCAATTAAGCAAGGCCAAGCTTTTCGTCCAAGTACCTGTACGTATATGTAATGCCATACGTATATATTGTACATATAAAACGTTTCAGAAGGAACTCATTGCTTACTCACTGCTGATTCTGGATGAGACAGCATGCCTGCAGCATTACCATAAGATTAGTTTATTTTAGCTTATATTTATGTATATAGCTCTGTACGTCTTAATTCTAAGCTCTTTTAGATCATAAACGACTCTCTCAAAAATTTATAGAATGGAAATTTAATCATCTTCATAATTTATTATTTTTTCATTCTTGTTTTCTTTATTGGATGACAACGCATGGGTGATGCCTTTAGTCTGATCACGGACGACGCTTTTAGTTTAGTCATCCATGGAGGACGATGAAAATTTACCATGAAGCGGCTCGTCTTCTTTTATGCGTCTATGGGTACGCAGACTGGTACACAGTGGTAGAGAGATACCTAACAAGTTCCAGGGCCAGTCGGGACGAAATTCAGTCTGAGAGACCATGGTGGCTCGTATGAATCTCAAACTTCGGGCTGCGTCCGAGTGGGTTGAAGCAATGCAATCTTGTGAGATTTAACGCTACTAAAACGCAGACGTATCTATTTACTGCCATGAGGAACCCGCTCACATAGGCTCCTACTTTTCGGAATGTGTCCTTGAATTATACCGACTGCCTTCATTTGTTAGGAGTAGACATATCCTCGAAACTCAACTTTGAGCGGTTCATTGACATCAAGGCTAAGGCTGCTGCAAGGAAACTTGGTGTCCTTGCAAAGGTGCGGCGGTACTTCACACCGAGGCAACTCTTTACCTTGTACAAATCTCACGTTCAGACGTGCGTGAAGTACTGCTCGCACATTTGGGCAGGCGCAGCCAAAGTTCTGCAAGGCAGTTTCTGCCTTGGACTCGATGGAAAAGCGTGCAAAGAGGCTCATTGGTAACTCAGATTTGGTTGAGAGTTGAGACCAATCTGCAAAGCCTTGAGCACAGGCGCGGAGTAGCCAGCCTCTCGGTCTTCAACAGGGCACATTTCAGAGAATGTGCAGAGGAATTGTTTAAAATAATTCCACCATCTCCATCGAACGACACGATGCATGGCGAGTATCTTGCACCTTTTTGTCGTGAACATCCTTCCGGTACAGACGACGCGATTTGCCTCGTAATTCGTTATACGCACCACCAAGGACTGGAATAACTTCCCTGTGTCGACGTTCCCGCACGCCTATTATGTCTTCAAGAAAAGAGTGAATAGGCTTTTACTAAGTTAATGTTCTCACCACTTTGGACCACATCTCCACTTACCATCAGGTGGAATTGTGGTCAAGCATTAACTTGTTTGTGTAAAAAAAGTGGCTATACGCAAATTCAAAAGTATTTTAGTTATTTGTATTGCACTTACGTCCGGTCATAATCAGCCTATGCGGGGCCGGCTTGGTACGCATTGACCAGTAGGTGACAGCAGTAGATAATATAATTATTCGTTAATATTTTATTCTACTTTCTATGTGCCTATTCCTCCAATACAATATGGAAATCAAAATTGTAATACTTTGTCAAAATTTAAGATTTTTATATATTTAATATTTACAAAAAAAAACATTATTTGGTAATTTTCCTAAATTTTTTCATATTATCACTTACTCTGACCCACTCCATCATACAGCGAACTAAATAATATAGGAATCTAATAGCAAAAAAAAAATATATTATAACATAGGTATGTTTCATTGATTGAGTAGGATAACTAATTTACCTAAAACCCCAATCTTTTAAATATTATAAATTTGTATCGGTACACATTAATTTAACAAAAGATTTATTGACGGTTAAGTCTCGTTCTCAGACCTACTTACATTTTTTAATTAAGACTTCTAGTTACCTACACTGACATCTGTTGTTGATTAGCAGAACTAATTCACTGTAAAATCATATTATTAATTTATTAAATTAAAAAAAATGGTGCATATTGATATTTTTGAAGAAATAAAGTATATTTTCGATACTAAACAGTCTCTTATGTCCCTCTATCGGGAATTTTTAGTATTTCTTGCTGTGATATCTCAGCTTGTAAGTGACGTATCACGATAAAATATACACCAGATTTTAAGTTAGACCACCAGTAATACAACTGTGAAAACCGCACTCAATTTTATCCAGTGGTTTTGGCGTGATGCGGTGTCAAACATACAGACAGACAAGATTTTTAAAAATGACAGATTTGCAATCTATTGCTCCTATATAGTCCCCTGATATCAAATTTTCTTAAATATCTTCAATGTACAGACATTATCGAGTTACAATTTTATTATATACAAGATTTTTAAAAATGACAGATTTGCAATCTATTGCTCCTATATAGTCCCCTGATATCAAATTTTCATAAATATCTTCAATGTACAGACATTATCGAGTTACAATTTTATTATATATATAGATATAGATAATATACAGCATCTCCAAGCTATAATATGCAGACTTAAAGAAATAATTTCATTCGTTCGGGGCCATTTACATTCTGTATGTATCAATGAGGCTCTTTATTCAATTGGAGTGAAGCCACGTTTCCCTCAATAATTTCGTCGTTGGGTCTTGGGCTTAGCGAATATAATAGGTTCATGTTATATATATCAATTTTCACTACTTTTTCTGTATTTTTATTTATATATTTATTTATCGAAAGGAATTACGTGTCAAATTTTTCATAGGAAACAATTCACATAGTATTTAGTTACTGAAACCAATTTAGTTGGTCCACGGGCAGCAAACTACAATAATAAAATATTCCAGCGATATTAAGACTAACAAATAAAATCCAAAACGAGATCCGGCAAAGAATCAAGGTCACGAACATAGCCCGAAGAATAAGCAAGCTGAAGTGGCAGTGGGCTGGTCACATATATCGCAGAATCGATGGCTGTTAGGGTAGACGAGTTCTCGAATGGAGACCGCGAAAAAATGGAGACGCAGTATGGGCCGTCCACTAGCCCGATGGACTGACGACCTTAAGAGGACGGGCGGTAGTTGCTGATTGAGATCAGCGGAGCACCGTGGGTTGTGGCACACTTTGGGTGAGGCTTATGTCCAGCAGTGGATTGATAAGGGCTGATATGATAATGATGATGATGATTAAGACTAATATCTCGTAATTTATGATTATACAGCATTTTAATATTTCAACTATGGTCAGGTATTTTAACATATTTCAAGTGGGATGTCCCGCTTCGATAGCGTGATTCAAGTTTTAGGTTCTATGGCGTTCTTGACAGAATGTGTCAATGTAAATAATTGCGTACAGAATGCATGTCGCCCACAGACATGTCCCCAAAAGAGTTTTGCTCCCAAAATTCGTAAATACATTTCGTTATTGTGTTATTATTTTATACAGCAAATTCATTTTTACACATACCAACGAACTAAACTAACGTATATGGAAGCAGTCTTTGACGCATCAGAATAGCACAATGAAAACTCTACCGCGGTGGGCGGGGCTTATAATCTCAACCAAAACGCGAATCAGTCATTTTAATCTTCTTTATGGATGTGATTATGTATAATATAATTAGCACATTATACTAACAATTTATTAAAGGATACTGATCGAATATTGTAATATCAAAATAAGGCTATTTTACTATTCAGTGTTTTCAAACAATGGTTTTAAGTCTACGAGTACAATAATTTTCCTGAAAGTATTGTTGATTTCAATACATTTTTTTATATTTTATCAAACAATCAAGAGCTTTTATTCTAATCGATTTGAAAAATATAAACCTTCCATAAAGCCCGATTGTTTTTATCTAGATATTACATATACATATAGAAGGTTGTAGTTGTGTAATTTTAGGTATCTTATCTAATTATCTAATAATTGTTGACTTTTAATTGTAGCTTAAAATACTTTATTAATGTTGATTCTGAGTTAGGTTAATTAAACCTGTTTTTAAGGGTATCTGTACTGTTGGTACTGCTGTTGGTAGGTATATAGAAAAGAGTGAAAAATAGTTTTTTATTCTTCGTCTTAAATCGAAAATTATATTACACATTATATAATTCTTAAAGTAAGACCACATGACAAGCACCAGCTTTAGATTTAAAAAAATCATCAAAATCGATTCACCCAGTCGAACGATCTGAATACCTCCTCGTTTTTTGGAGTCGGTTATAAAATAATAAAAATCTTTTTTGGCCTGAAGCTCTATACGATACCCCAAATGATAACTCACTTCAAAATTTAGAACAAATTTTTATAAAAAGAAAACAATTTTTTGATAGGCTTCGAAATGACGATTTTTTTTCTCTTGAACTCTTACGTACGCATAGTATTTGTTCTGCCAACAAGAGTATATTTTTGTAACTCGTAACAACGACTCACAAACTGTTAAAAACTAAAATGTTGTGCCTTTGAATTTAACGATATTTTTACTGTGCACATAAAAGATTAACGACAGGTGTCAACAACATCCGTTGGTCCAAAAATACTGACGTAGCTTGACGTAGCTTGCAGCCGTAGCCTTTTTGATCTGTGCTAAAAACTGTGGCTCTGAACGTTTCGTTTCATTGTCATAGTGGCTTTATAATTTTTAGGTTGGTTTTGAAAAGAAGAAATAAATGAAGACAGTAACTTAATTTAAAAAAAATGCCTTTATTATAATGACATGTAAAATTGCTGTATTCCCTTTGAGGATACATATTATATGTATAGATAATAATCATCGTTACTAACTTTCCTTATTATTTAATTTGAAGACTTGTATGGCTTAATGATTATGCCGAACCGCCGTTTGAAGGGTCCTGTGCTCTATTACCAGCGAAGCAGAAAGAATGATGGGTTTCAAAATCTTTTCTCGATCTGGACGTGTTTTTGGCTTTGTGTATTGTTTCATGGTCCCCATTATATAAGGAATCCTAGCGTTATATCATTTCGATCAGTCACTGTCAAGGGAAATTACTCGTATTATTTTGGAAACGTGTGCATAAAAACATATTTATTTAAAAATAATCAAACTTTTACGTTTCGTTGTGGAACCACAAACCTACCGTAAATTGTCACAATCACAGGTCACAATAGTAATTGACTACGGTGCGTGTAATTTGGCGTTTGACCATTATTTATTGAATTATTAAATCCACAAATAAATTACCATGCCAGGAAAAGCAAGTTACCCTACCAATTATCATTTATTGACGCTATTAAATTTTTTTTTTCCATCACATCTCAATTTCAAGATAAAGAAATAACATATTACAATTATAATAATACCTGATTTTATAGTTGCAGTCCAACATTATTACTTTTATTATTTGCAATGTTTGTATGCATTGAACTTTAATGTCATAGAACAGACGTCGCGAACAAAATGTGTGTCCCACCCGGTTCGATTTTTAAAATCGGCCCCAGTTCTCCTTTCAAAATCGAACGAATCTATTGAAGATTGAAGCCACGTGGTGCCAAAGAATTGGGACATACATGGTGTTCGCGGTGTCTGTTCTACTAGTAATAATACTTCAATGGTTTGTATGGGTCAAATCTTGCAAGCTGAATTATTTTATTACTCAATGTTTAATAACATCGCTCTTTTGAAGTGATTATTAAAGTAATATTTCAGAGTCAAGAAAATGACAAAGAAAATGACAATAAGAATTCAAATTAATGAAAGCTGAGTCGATTATTAGGTAAAATACTGAATATTAAATGATAACGATTTTCCAATCGATTCTCCAATTCTAAAGTGATTACGTATTAGTCTATCGTAATCAAACGAGCTAAGTGGTCGACGCGGTATTGACTGCTGTAATAAGCACAACTACTAACGTTTACAGTCACCACTCGCGTTTACATTTGAAGATAATTAATTACCTACGTAAGCTGTGAAATTTCCTTTTCGAATCATTGAAGTATAATGTACTAAAGTAAGTATATTACTTCACTGACTAAAGTACCATAACAGACATCGCAAACAAAATTTGTGTCGCGCATATAGGTTCTATTTTCAAAATCGAGCGCCCCGTTCTCTATCTAACAGAACAGAATACTCCAACTCTTTCTTATAACGTTCGGGTGATTTCTTTGAGGAAAATAAGAATGTAAATATGACTAAAAGGCGAAAGCCACTTCCTAATTTTTATTAACTTGACCCTGAGATGAACTCGAAACGAATATTATGTAATGATATAGTCATCCTGGCAGGATCCCTGGAGGAACTAGGTACAATGCTCGGGGACTTGTACAGCGCCTCACAACGGGTGGGTCTTAAGATGAACATAGACAAGACGAAAATCATGTCAAATGTCCATGTTACACCCGTACCGGTTGTTGTTGAGGGCGCTGCTCTTAAAGTTGTAGACGAATGCAGTGCACCTGGGACAAGTTATCCAGATGGGTAAGTCCAACTTCGAGTAAGAAGTCACTCATAGAATCAAACTCGGATGGGCTGCGTTCGGGAAACTGCGTCATATCTTGTCGTCCAAAACACTACCTCAGTGCCTGAATTCGAAGGTGTTTGAGCAGTGTGTTGCCAGTTATGATATACGGATCCGAGACGTGGTGCTTCACTATTGGCCTAATACAAAAGCTCAGACTAGCACAGCGGGCTATGGAGAGGGCTATGCTCGGTATTTCTCTACGTGATCGCATCAGAAACGAGGAGATCCGTAACCGTAACCGTAGGTAACCGGCATAGCTCAAAAAAATTTCCGGCTGAAGTGGAAGTGTGCCACATAGTGCGAAGGACCGATAACTGTTGGGGAAGAAAAGTCCTCGAATGGCGTCCGCGCCTCGGAAAACGGAGTACAGGACGCCCCCCGACCAGATGGACCGACGACCTGAAGAAGATAGCGGGCATCCGCTGGATTCAGAAGGCTCAGGATCAGTCAGAGTGACGCAAGTTAGGGGAGGCCTATGTCCAGCAGTGGACCTCTAAGAGCTGATGGATGGATATTAGGTATATAGAAAATTTTGATTAAAAATGTTTAAATTCATCTCGGCCTTCAAATAAAATACGTTAATTGTTAGATTCTATCACGAGACGAGCTTGAAAAGCAGGCGTCGTAACAATCAAAACGCTTTGTTTGGTAACAGTTGTTTAATGTTTCTTAGAGGAAAGTGTTGTATTTATGAACTGAATTATTAATTTTCTCATACAATCCCAGCTTGTACAACAGTACAATAAATACATTATATATTTTTTTCATAGAATCTACAATTTCAATATTACCTAAGTAACATTTTCGTCCCATTAGATTAATATTTACATTTTATCTTTATTGAATTATCTTCTTAATTTTATCTACGTTAGACTGCTTTGCTAGCTACCATCTTCCTATTATATCATGAAAAAAAAGGAAACCCAGTTATGTTAGTGATGCACCTGATTTATTAATAGCCAGTAGTGGTCACATACTATTAGATGGTCATCGAATAGGTATTAATGTATTATTATAAAAGTTTTAATGTTATTATTATAGTAAATATTGTATAATAAATTATGTGAAGTGTAACTCTACTACAAATCTTACGTAAAATGACGAATAACCTCAAAAGTATGATAAAAAAAACAATGATTCACATAAATGCGCACAAGTAAAGTTTGCAAAGTGAAATACGATTGCGCTTTATGAATGGATTATGTAGTAGGGGTACTTTCAGTGGAGTGGTTTTCACGATCGCTTGCTTTAGGATTAAAATACACACTGGAGACCCGCTTGGCAGTGGAAATGCTTGTCAAAGGGTAACTTAATGTAATGTGAGGTAAACTAATGTTATAAAAAAGTGTTCCTTTTGATATACGTGAACTTACATTACCTTGCAAGTGCAGCATTTATGCGATATTGGTAACCAATTCAAGTCGAGAAAATGGATTGTCATTAAAACTTCGAGAATAGAGACACATACGTCGAAGAGACGTGTAATTTTAAACATTACAATAGATAAAAAATTGCTTTCTACACTTCTCCTAAGCATAGGAAACCTCAGACTTACCTATTTATTAGTAAGCAGTATAATATTCAATTTAAATATTTTGCCAGGATTCTCTTCTTTAATACTCTTTAAAACATACGAAACCTATACGGTTGTACATAGTAAAATTAAACAAGTATGATGCAGCGTAACTAATGTATTATAATAATTATATTTAATAATTATTGGTATTGTTTCGGCAGGTACTGTTGGCTGTTGGTAGGACGTCGGTGTGCGCGTAGGTCGCCCATCCGACCTACACCATCTCATCATGCGAAGGTATGTGAAACTATAAGGCGTCGGATAAATTTGAAAACGTGATCAGACAGGGCAGCATTCTAATCTGAAGTAGGGTAAGTTGGGGCAAAATGTGACAGAAAATATATCAAACATTTGTAATATTGTGCCCCACTTTATTACAGTTAAGTGTTGCCCTATCAGATAGTTAAAGCATACCTTTATCTAACATTAACATACTATTTGTCTTCTACCCGCACTAGATTTAATATTTATTACTTACTATGCATAAATGTTCTCATGTATAGTGACATAGTATAATAGTGACATTTGTCTTAATGAGAAATAAAGTTCTTGTAACGTCATGGCGCGAGTTGACATCGGGTATACTTTGAGCTTTATGATACGCGTTTAAGAAAGTCATTATAAATCCATAAATAATTATTTAATGCTACTAATATCCTACAAATATTATAAAGGTGAAAGTTTGAAAAGGTGTTAGGATGTTTATATTTTTTTAACCAGATTGTTTATTATACATGTTTAGCATACTATTAAAATTTTACAGTATAAATTGCATGTCACATCAAATGACTGCGGGTAGCAGGTAAAGGTTATTAAGGTAAATGTTTTTGACAAGGGTTTCCAAACTTTTGAACAAAACTCCAATTTAGTCCACGCAATGAATAAACTCGGTGTAAGCCACAATTTGTTTACTTAAGTTCTTTAATTCAAAAATTATACATTTTCGTCTTCTCTTCTACTGCTGGGCTTATGTCTCTCAGATTGAGATACTTTGTAATTAAGATTAATTAAAGTTATAAAATACTAGATTCCATCCGTGACTTCGGTTGTTGAAGAATGGTCTCACACAAGTTTCATCTTAATCCGTACAACGGTTAGCGCGTGATGGGTACTCAAACATCTATACATCTTCCAAAATTTTTGCGTATTTTGCAATATTAGAACGCAATATTTTGCAATATTCCCCAACGGTTACCGATCTTTCGAACTGTGTCCAGCCCATTGCCTCTTCAGCCATCTTATTCGCTGAGATATGTCAGTTATTCTTGGTTGTCTATGGATTTAATCACTTCTTACACGATCGCGTAGAGAATTAGCGAGCATAGCACTCTCGATAATGTACGACTTTGAGCTTGTGGATTAGGCCGACAGTAAAGCACCACGTCTTGGAGCCGTATTTCAACACACACTGCTCCAACACCTTCGACTTCACCCAGATACATATAGATAAAGATACATATAGCGAAATGAAGAGGAAAACTAATACGCTAGGTAAAATATACAAATAGGTAGGTTAAAAAGACAGCGAGTAATTAAGGCAACTACGGGTGGCCTGACACACTGCTTTTTACATGCTATTTCTTTATCAGGCATTAGATTAATTCCAAGAAAATTTTGTTTCCTTTTCAAAATTATTCTGAACAAAAAATTACTGCTATCAGTCGCCTTATACATTTATGAGCTACACCATATGAAAACCCTATTCTATGTGTTGTAGGTAGCAATAAATAAATTACTTTATAAATTATACCCATAATAATACTTGGTAGGGCTTTACCACCAACCGTAGGTACCTAGGAGGAGCAATCCATCCTGAATTTAATACAAATTCATTAAAATAGAGTTAAACAAATTCATTACACTATTGTAATGGATTTGATTGACTTGACATTCAGCATTATAGTGTTGACCGTTGTGAGCGTATGTTTGTTAAACTCTTTTAACGTTAATGGATTAAAAATCCTTTGAAACTAACTCAATCGGGCCTATAGATAATATATTAATATACTTACAGGAATATTGGTATAAGCAAAAATCTTGTTTCATCCATTCTTAAGTGCAGTATAAATTATTTTTGATGCAATCGCAAAAACCCTGTTTCCACAAATATCTACTAGCATTTAAGATAAAAGGTATATTGGTTTTTTAAAGAAACTTATATTGAAAAATGGGAACAAAAATCACGTCCTGGTGCTTTGATACCTATAATTAACTAATTTTATAAATTGGCATAATCTTATCCGAGAGCCAAGAGACGCAACGCTCAAAGAAAATTCACTTCTAAGTTAAAAGAAAGAAAGAAAATTCAGTTATAAGTTATCATAATTATCTCGTAAATCACTTTATAGCTAGTTAAAAAGTCAAGACCTTAGTATTATCTATTAGCTATATTATTGTAACTTTAGATAAAATACATACTGAGTCTTCTCAATAGTATTTTGTGATTTATTTAAAATTTTCCCAAAGTGCTTTTAAAGTTGATGATGTTGTGCTTTTATTGTATTTTGGTTTTGTTGCTGTTAGTAGTGTTCATCTATCATATATTAGAATCTTCACGTAGATAGCTTAGAACACTGTAAAATCCTCCTTTTAATTAACTCTGTTACTAATTTAAATGGCAAATCAAACCAAAAGTATCGCAGCACCTTACTCAGATGATATCAGGGAATTACCAAAATAATACATTTCTTTCACTTCTTCTCTATCTTTTATTAAGTTAGTCTTACTCTATCTTTTGTTAAGTTAGTTTTTTATTAAGTTACTTAGACCATTTTTCGATATTCCTCGTAGTTAAGAATTTAACCATCCACGCACATTTGAAAAATTCATCCTGTGTACATCGTAATTTTTGTTTGACCACATTTTCATCATTGTGAATATAAAATTGCTATATAAGTACTAAAACATGGTTAGAACATTGATATCCGTAAAACTTCAATCATTTATTACTTTACTTGGAAAGCTTGCAATCTTTCAGCATAAATGCAAAATGGTGCAGTGTTCTAAAAATAGATATCAGTAGCTTTGATTCTTTCAAATATGAATGTCTAATGTCTATATCGCAGTTAAATAAAGGAAAGAAATGGAAGATAGAAAAGGGAATCCTGGAATGTCCGTAAGTCGTCATTATATCATCTTGCGGGAATTGATAGATAAAATTACGGATTCCTTCATTTCTCTGTGATATGTATATAATATTTCGAGACACATGGCTATTAAGGCTGTTTGTTATGTGTTAAAGATATTTCACTTAAGAATCTAACTGATATTACCTACCAGTGAAACTATTCCACAAACATTTTAAGTCAATTTCACGCAATTATGTGATTAAACATTTGATCGTATATTACTAATATTGTTAACATATCGTGTGTTTGGAACAACCATAAATTCTGCGTGAGACACGCGAGCACGCAAGCTAATGTAAATGTAAGAATTTCGACACTTCAATTTTTATCAATAAAATTTTGTCTTTTTCTTTGTTTTCCACTTAACACAATTAACGCCCCAGCTCAGAGTCACTAACGGTTACTTAAATCGCTCCTTAGTACAGAATTCGTATGATGATTCTTTACTAAGGAGCGATTAAAGCAACAGTCAGTGACTCTGAGTTGGGGCGAAAGACTAATTCACGTTTTAATCTTTGTATAGTCTACGCTTGCGGGTAGCATTGGAATGATTTCGAGTAGTGCTTAGCAATGTCAATATTGCACATAGGTACTAGTATTTTGGTTAGGAAAGTGAGGTATAAACACATGCCTATATGTATATGGGTATAAATGTAAATAAATCTTCACTAGGGGATGTAAAATTGTTTGACTGGGAGCAAAAACTTTATTTATTTATTATTATTTATTTATTTATTTATGTACACACAATGGAATATACAATAAGGACACAACATACAGGTAACTATGTACAAAGGCACTGCTTATTTCTTAAGAAATTTCTTCCAGCAGACCTATGACTGGAGAAATAATGTCGAGAGGTAGGTTCAGCGTGCACACAAATATATATAAAAAGCAGAATACAATATATTATAATATGTAACGTACGTGTGTATGTACGTGTATGTATGTGTGTAATGTGTGTGTTGTATTGTAATGTGTAACTTTGTCGAGTTTACCAACATATTTCAATATTCTATTCATACGTGAATGAAAATTCAATTCCCATCTCACACTATTTGTTATTTTAAGTCCGTTGTCCCTATTGACTTCTGAATATTTCTCTATAGATAAGTAGACAGAAGTTACAGAAGGTTCTATAAATAGGTGTACTGAAATATGTTCTTTTGGTCTTACATATCATCTTTTAATGAGCATTTAAGTACCTAGTTACCATTTATATTTAAGTACCTAATTACATTTATAACAAAAAATTTGAGAAAAGGAGAAAATATATTACTTTCATAATGCATAGGTGTGTCCCAACTCAAACATCTTACATGTCAACTTAAAATGTTTATTCACTTATGTTTAACTGCTATAAAATATAACCTATGTGGATTGAATATCTTAAGAAATTTGAATATTAAGAGCTCAGGATTTACAAAAGTCAGACAATGATGAATGCCCAGCACTAAGCTCGATATAAACGAACGAATGGATAGGTTAACTTAGAAATTACCTGGTTCTCATTATCGTCATGTCAGATGCCTATCATCCACAATCTAGATTGACAGATTTCACACTTCTTTGAGAACATTTTAGAGAAATCTTAAGATGTTTGCCTTTACCAAAGATGTTAACAATAATTATCTAGGCTAGGCTAAGGCTAGGCATTCGAGAGACCAAAGAGTTTAAACCACAGCTATCACAGCTCATTACTTGGTTAGAGATTGTGAGGTTGTGTGGTTGAGAAATTACCGTGGTTAAACATTTTAAATTTGCGCGCTTTTACAAGTTTCAATATAGTTCAGTTCAAGGAGCACTTACAATTCCTTTGACTAAATTTGCTGCTTACATTGTTATTTAAGTGTTCACTCGCTGCGCAGTCAGCAAGAATATTTTATTCATGACAAAATCCTTGAAACGAGTGTTTGCATTTTATTTAAAACAATTTCTGATTTATTATCGATTTCCTTTTCCGTTGTTTGATTTACTTCTGAACTTCTATGAAAACTCATCGATATATTGTAATGTTCAGATGTAATTTTTTATTCCATATTTCATAGATTTTTAAAGAAATTTGTAAGAATGGAAAGACCTTCCATTCTAATTTTGATTTTAAGCAACTCATTACTTCCCCTCATAACACTCTGCTAAAGAACGGATGACATAAAATGGCTTGGCCTCATCTTCGTATACCTGTGTTTAGCCTTTGATCTGAATTTTTTATCACCTTACTCTCTATAGTATCCTCAAAAACAATGCTTGTTTCGGTTGCAATAAATTATATAAATTTAAACCTTCTTTTTCGTGACGCCCTTGATTTTGCAAATGTGTATAGGCTGTGGACGCTGTAGAAACAATTACTAGACAACAAATGAAGTATTCCGTTTGTCAGCTTCTATAAAAACCATGTAATTATTATAATCAAATAACAAGTACAATAGCTGTTTATAAAACTATATGTATCCGCTTCACCCAACAAACTTAAAGGGATAAATTTTCATATTCTGTTACCCATTAAAAGTTGTTCATAATGGTTCTTGTTTGCGCTTCTTGTTTATTATACAGCTTAAACGAACAAGAATTCAAAACAGCTGTAATGATGTCTTACATTATTGAATCAATTTTAACATAGAACGTAGAACTGATGAGAGGCTTTAGTGTCAAATGAGACTAATTTATGATGCCGATGTTATGTCAAGACGCCTATTAACAGGTCCCCTGTCCAATGAATCACATGATTATGATACATCGGTAATTTTTTGCATAACTTTTATACGTCCCTGAATCACATATGATTAAAGTTAGAGGTAAGTTTGAAGGCTATTTTTGTGAACGTAGCCAGATTAATGCGATTTTTAATATGGGGACGTGTGAAATATATTGTGTAAATAAGAAAAATTTTAAAAAGTAGCTACAGTGATTTGTCTTTTATTTGTTTGGGAAATTATTTTTTATCAATTATTTTGTATCTTGTAATATTGCGTGCAACTATTCACCGATAGGAGTATAACATCATCATATTACATTGAAACACTCTCACAGAATGATAGAGAACCATCGATTCTGAAAAGTGAAGTTCGAGCCGCAATTGACCACCTAAAAAGGAATAAAGCTGTAGGAGCTGACGAAATCCCAATAGAGATCTTTAAAGCAATGGGTGAATATGGCGTTGATATGATGCACACTATCTGCAATCGCGTGTGGGAAACAGAGAAATGCCCTCGAGACTGGACTCACTCTGTGTTCATACCACTGCACAAAAAGGGATCAACAAAGAAATGCAGCAACTACAGGTTTATAGGCATATCATCAATACCAGATTGCAAGCTTTTCTGAATGCCGAAATAGCTATGGAGCAGGCGGGATTTGTCAAGGGTCGAGGAACAAGAGAGCAGATCCTAATTCTTCGACAGATAATCGAGAAATCTAGAGAGTTTAACATCCCACTCTTCATCTGCTTTGTCGACTTTCGCAAGGCCTTCAATACCGTAAAATGGCACATATGCTATGGGACGTACTCATTCAAATGGGGGTACCAATCCATCTAGTTCGTCTCATACGCCGACTTTACGAGGACGGAACTGCGACTGTCCGTGTAGACGACATTGACTCGGAAAGCTTCCACACACACGCTGGTGTTCGACAGAGTTGCATACTCTTACCACTCCTGTTCAATATATACACGGAGTGCATCATGAGAATTGTTCTCGAACAATGGGACAAAGGCATCTCAGTGGGAGGTCGAAAGACGTCGAATTTAAGGTATGCCGACGACACTACTCTTCTCGCACAAACAAAAGAAGACATGGAACACCTGCTGACACGTCTAGAGACAACAAGCCTCTCCTTTGGACTCGCGATCAACAGAGACAAGACCAAGATGATAATAGTGGACCGGGCTGAACTTAATCATCCTAACATCACTATGATTGGCAACTGTGAGGTTGTCCAATCTTATGTGTACCTCGGTTCCACTATCACAAATACTGGGGGATGTGAGGACGAGATTCGAAGGATATGTGCTATAACAAGATCTGCCGTTGACAAACTTAAAAGAGTCTAGTCCAACCGCAATGTCACTAAAGCCACGAAAGTTCGCCTAATGAGAAGTTTAGTCTTTCCCATATTTCTTTATGGCGCAGAAACGTGGACGGTTCGCCTCAAAGACCGACGAAAGATCGATGCACTAGAGATTTGGTGCTGGCGACGACTGCTTCGGATCCCTTGGACAGCGTTTCGGACCAACGTTTCAATCCTGGAGGAACTCAAGATCAATGAAAGATTATCGTCGACTGTGCTTCTACGAATCCTCAAATATTTCGGACACGTTGTTCGAAATGATCACTCCATGGAACGTCTCATTGTCCAGGGGCAGGTAGAGGGCAGGCGGTCGCGCGGTCGATCTCCTACACGTTGGACAGACATAATTAAAGCGTCGACACAGACTTCTATAGTCCAGAATGCCCGAGACGCTGAAGACCGCAATAAGTGGAGACGCATCGCAAGGATTGCATGGTCCAATAACAACAGAGCATCATCGACCACGACCACTCTGTCAAGAGTGAACGACTGAGGAGGAGGGGAGGAGGATTGCCTTTGATGTCCATGGGCGACGATAGTCACTTACCATCAGGTGGGTCGTCAGTTCGTTTGCCGGCTATTTCCATTAAAAAAATTGTATCAAGTTTTTGTACGTATATTTATCCAAAGGAAACAACTAATGTATATTTCCTGGTCAGCCTTTATTTTAATCGCAATTATTTTAGAAAAAACAATGATTGTTTATTCAAATTTTTTCGTGCAGTTAGAGAGTAAAAAAATATCTATGTCTGTGAAAAAAATCCAATGAATCGTATGTGATCATGAACGTAGCGCATAGTAGCTCAGGGTTATTGGTTATTGTTCACGATCCCTAGAAGGGATGCATCATGCACTACATAAAATCCTTATAAAGTTTAATCTAAAAGTCTACCGTTTCAGGTGTATGTTCATTTTAATAAGGGATAAGCCGTTTCAAAAGTGTATAAAAGTAAATTATAGCCAGAATCTATCTAAAGTTACTGTCTAAAGTATTATGAAACCCTAACCAATAATAATTCTGAACTGTGAAATCAAATAAATCTAACACTGATTTTGAAATAGGCCTCAAATCCAAAGTTATTATATGTTGTTAAGTATACAAAGTGTAATAATTTATTTTAATCTACTTTGACAGAAAAACAAGTTCTCTTAAAAAAGTTCTAGTGACTTGAATATTATTAGAAAAATAACTACACATTATAGCTCTTTCATGCTGCCTTTGTTAAGCCATGTAGATATTTAAACCTATTTAGACCTTAAGTAGTATAAAAGCTTGCGATACTTGCGATACTTCGGTTGACATTATCCGCTCAACCATTCCAGAAAGACCTGTGCTCAGTAATGGGCAATTCATTGTTGAAGCCTTCTTTAATCCATATTTACATGTAAAACGTACAGAAACGTTTCTTGTGGCACTTATCATTCAGCTGCAATTTAGCAAAAGTATTACAAAGTTACGACGATCGACTAAGTCATTTTCGCCTTAAGTCACTTTTCTGCCGCAGAAAGTTTTTGGATAGCATGTTTCTGTTTAAGCTTATCAATGGTCACACAGACTGTACGTACTTACTATCTAAACTTAGTATATCAGTCCCTAGGAGATTACCGAGACCTATGAAATACTCTCCATTTTCACGAACAAAATCACGGTCTAATTTAGGACATTACTCGCCAATCAACAGATTAATGTGCACTTATAATTCTGTTCACAATATGTGCATTGATGTCGATCTCAGCGTTCAAAGTGGCAACAGACCACGAAAGTTGTATAGTAAACCATCCTCTGCTGCTATTGATGTTTTCTCGAACAGTTATAACACATTCAAAAAGAATATCTGGAAGACATTAGTGTAATATATCTATAATACTTAATTATAATAATTTATGCGAATGATAATATTGCTAATGCTAATTAATTTGTTACCCAATTTCATGTTTTAAATGTAATGAATACTTTAAAATCCGCTATAACTTCACCTTATTAATTTTTTATCAATATAATTAATTTATTTGTAATTAAAATGTTAGTCACTTATTTTATAGTGACAATTAATAATTTTACTAAAATTAATGTTCTCATCTGTGATAATATTTAAACTTTCACTTTATCAATTTTTAGTCAATTGTACCTAGATGTTTTTTCAATCTTCATAATTTCTTTCATTTATAATTTTGTACCTACGTTTTGTCATGCATTGTTGTATGTACCTATAATTGAAGTGACACTAACCTCTAAGATATATTTGTATGCCTATATTTCTATTGTATTAACACAGTGTTCATTTTGTTGGTGCATTAAATATAAAAAAAATAAAATAAAATAAAACCTGCGTTGACACTTTTTCTCTCGTAGTTCTATAACTTTTGTACACACAAAATGTATAAAGTAGTTTTCACATATCGACGCTTGAAAGGAAAAATTGACTAAGCGACATTGCGCTAACTTTACAAGAGAGAAGTTTGAAGTTGGAATTTTTAGAAAAAAAAACATATTTTTTTGTAATGTTTCTACTGACGTTATTCTTACTGTTTTGGAATCCTTAATTTATCATCTATATTGAGGCATACAACAACTTTTCTAAAAATTCAACTTTAAACTGCTCTCCTGTAAAGTTAGCTCAATGTCGCTTAGTCAATTTTTCTTTTCAAGCGTCGATATTATCATGGCGTGTAACATAGTAATAACAATTATAATATGGTCGAGTAGCACTTAGTCAAGTGTTCATGCACCAAACGTGGAATATATAACGCATGCTGTATAATATTTGCCAAAAAAGGAGGAGGTTCTCAATTCGACTGTTTTTTTATGTTTGTTACCTCAGAACTTTGGACTGGGTGAACCGATTTGGATGATTCTTGTTTTAATCGAAAGCTGGTGCTTGTCGTATGGTCTCAGATAAAGAGCGAGATCTGACAATGGAAGTATGTGCGCGATAAATGGACGAATAACTCAATATCGCGCCAACCGATTTCGATGATTCTTTTTTTATTGGATGTACTTCATTTGAAGTCGGTTATTTTTTGTTAAAATGTTAGATTATAAATATACGTTTTTTATCTTAAAGTCTGGCTGTGAAAAAATTTAAATGTAAATGCGTTGTGAACTGGCTATGAACTGAAGTATCAATGAGTTATAGGCGTGTAACGAGGTGTAATAATACCTTGTTGAATATTCCTTGGCTGGCAGATGCATTTTCCTCTTTTTTAAATCAGGACAGTTAGTTTTACAAAAGATGCATCTATCAGCTGGGCATCCATGGATCATGGAGGATCTGTGTTCAGAATATTTTATTATTAGATAAAAATATGTTTATCCCTTAAAACGACTAGCCAATGTTATATTCGTACTCCTGTGTATGTAATTATAAAGGAATATAATAGTTAAATAATGTAAAAAATCGGAGTTTTACCTTATTGCAGTTAATGCTCCCCTGCCCTGAGAACTTTATCTTAATCCTACTTGTGGAGGATCTACACCCTCGCACTGTCGCACAACGTTTTTTTTATTCAACTTAGATATCTAAGAACACTTGGGTTATTAAGACGAATCTAACGATATCTAAATTACACAAGTACGAGGTAATAAAGAATATTACATGCATACATACAAACATATGTACTTGTACATATGTCGGCGAGGCCATGAATATTCAGTGAAGGTCCAGAGATGGACCCTTTATTCTTAAACGCATGTCCGATGCAAAAATTGGCATATTAGAAATGTCATAAAAAAAACTAAATATGGAGATGAAATAATTATCAGTATGTAGATTATTGATCACGGAGTTGTAGTTTGTTATTTATTTATTTATTATTTATTTATTCTTTATTGCACCTTAAAAATAAAAGATACAAAAGGCGGACTTAAAAGTATTCTCTGTCAGTCAACCTTATTATTATTAGAAGAGAACTGGAAATATATCAGGAGCAAAGTATAATAAAGGGAATATTATTTAATAACCAGTACTATAGAATACCCCTTCCGCTTCATATACATACAGGATACGTGCGAAAAACATAACACTTCATGGCAGTCGGGTAAAAAGAAGTAGATGTGTTCCTAGCCCGCCGACGATATGAAGCGTGTAAGAACAGTGAATCTTTCTTGCTCTTTGCTCGTAGTCACTCTATCAATACAAGACGAACGATACGCACGCGTTCAGAATTGCTTACGATTTGACATACAGTATTAAAATGCCTTCTTAAATGCCTTCTGCCTTCTTATGCGTAAAGGCACAAATTACGGAAGTAAAAGAACCAAAATTCATATAACATACCACTAGTAAGGAATCATGATTTTTTGTATTTTATTTATTTTCATTATAAAATCATTATTTTATTTCAAATGACTCAATTAATGGTATAGAGAGATAGTTGTAAAAAGAGCCAAGAAACTATTTTCCTCGTCTAAAAACGTTGTCTATTACACTATTACAGTTACTATATTTTATTTTACAGTATTATGGTGAACGCACATTTATCGGCATCGTCCGCGCCGTCCGCATCGCATTTGTATGAAATCATAATATGAGAGCCCGATGCAGATGACATATGCGTCAGCATATGTCATCCGCACCGTCCGAACGCATTTCTGAAAATGCGGAAGGTATCCGAAATGCCGATAGTGTTGCCATGCCACGATGCTTTTCACAACGCATTAGGAGAAACGTTTCATAGTAAACTAATCCTGTGAGGAGATCTCGCCTTCGTGTTTACGATTGATAGCAAACTATACCTATACACGGAAATAAATTGACACAGAACTAGTGGGATTTTTTTCAAAAATTGTTTTCAATACTAAAATTTGCGTACGGCGAATCCAGACATATGTGTGAGGCTATCGGTATACGGAGCGTCCGGCGCGGACGATGCCGATATATGTGCGTTCACCATTAGAGTACTTCATAAATATATTCTGGTGCGAATCCTATGTGTAGCAGTCGTGACACAGAGCACAGCGTAACCATTATAAATTGATACGCTGCTTAAAATTTATGGGCTGGATCACTGCGTAGCATTTATACGTTCGAACACTGTGTAGCAATTGTGAATTAGAGCGCTATATACAGGTTGAAGCAAAACTATCAAATATGTAATAATACAGGTTGAGTTTTTTTTTCAAAATCAACGGGTTTGATTCTTGGCCAGGAATATTAATTTTTAAAAAATCTGATGTTGCAGTTTATTTTTCATTAAAATTGGCCCGAGACGCCTTTGACCATGTTTCGCTATTGCTCGTAGTTTAGAATTTGGCCATCCACGTACACTTGAAAAATTCAACCTGTATATTATATCCATTATAACCTCTTTACAATCTCTCTTTTCCTAGCGTGAACTCATTTTTCCTTACTTCTTGAATACATAATAATTATATTTTCATTGTTGTTTTAATTACTTTAAGAGTGACTTAAATAAATGAACTTAATTTAAATAAAATTAATTAACTTAAAATAGGGTACGTTTTGTTTTTAATTATCGGCTTATTATTTTTGTAAACTCCGACATTTCCACTCTTTTAACGTTTAAAAGGCATATTTTGACGCAGGCGATAACCCTTACATATACATACATACATATATTATGACAGTAGGTATTATAAGGTTTAAGAGAGTCTTTATTTCTCATAAGAATACACTATTCACTACATGAGAAACATTTAAAGTTTAACAAAACAAATAAAGGGCATTAAGTGCGTACAAGTATAAAATTATAAAACTTGAGGGTAATACAAAAATATTGCGTATAACTTGGAGGTATCAGATAACACAGATGTAAAGAGTATACGAAACTGGATGTGGTTTTGAGCGTAGTATGCCTTTTTTTGTGTCATTTATTTAAAAAAAAAAGCAAAAAAGCAAAGCAACAACCCATAATTGTCCCACTGCTGGGCTCGGGGTCTCCTCTCACAATGTGAGGGGTACAGGCCATAGTCTACCACGCTGGCCAAGTGCGGATTGGTAGACTTCACACACCTTTGAGAACATTATGGAGAACTCTCAGGTGTGCAGGTTTCCTCACGATGTTTTCCTTCACCGAAGCAAGTGATAATTAACTTGTAATACGCACATTTATTTAAGACGTATTATAGGTATAATACCTATGTATGTAACAGAAATGTATTTTACAGGTTCATCCCCCGTACTCGCAATGTGGACTGGGCGGGCTTGCGGCGCCGCGGCCATAACACCTTCACCAAGCTCATCCGTACTAAAGACCCTCGGGACACCGGTGATCAGGAACTTCCCATACCCGGCAAGCACCGCTTATCGGTAAGTTTTAAATGAAATACGCATATGGAAACAACGGGAAACACGGAATACAAAATAGGCGGCCTATTGCTAAGAGCGAGTTCTTCTAGACAACCTAAGGTAGATAGTAGTAGAACCTTAAGATTCACGAAAAAATATTATAAAAATAATAATCTTCAATTTAAAAACAAAAATTGATAAATAAAAATCATTCCCACAAAAAACGTTACGTGACGTCACAAAACTATGTACATTGAATACTATCAATCGGTCTACTGAAAATTTTTTAACTTCCATATAAAATAAATAAAATGACGTCATATTCACAAAATGGCGTTTGAGGTCACGTGACAGTGAGTACTATTTTTAACATTTTAAATTAATTATATTTAATTTATTTGGATTGATTACGACAAAAGAATAATATTATAGGTTTTTGAATGTTTCCCAACTTCCCTATAAAGTAAATTATGTATTAAGGTTAGGTGGTGTAAATTTTAACACAAATTTACAGGTTTTAATGAAGAAACTGTACCTAATTGATTGTAGATACATTACAGTATATTTATAAATATAGTCTGAAAACGAGTAGATGAGCTATTTGATGGTAAAGTGGTCAGCGTCATTCATTCACATGATCGATATGTTTATCTGCGATGCCTTGCTGGCCATAATATGGCCGATGCGATGTTCTAACCGAGATTTATTGTAGAAAGTAGATTATTATTACGTGCATATAATATGTATAAATAGGTTTAATGTTTATAAGTTGACTGGGATTTTTTTATTCGCCATCACTGGGCCACAACGTTAATTAGTTTACCAGTATTCACTTACATTGGTTATAATAAAAATATACTAAGCAGAGCTTATCCGATTGGTAAGCACGAACACGCTACGCGACGTGTTTTAACGTAACATAAAAATTCTATAGGTACAGTATATCGAGATCTGTGTATAATCTCTAAAAAAAAACATCTGTGTAACGGATTTCCATTAGCGATCACAGCGAAACACTTATAATATTTCTCTTAAATTACTTTGACGGTTGCTATTGGCCGACATCTGGCATAGATAGATCCCTTGAAACAAAGTTGCATTTGCTAAAATGGGATTTACGAGTCTTATTTCAGTATCAACGATGTGATCATTGTTACTTCTTTAGACCCACTGCTTACTTTTGATGCATAGATCCAACACGAGATCCGAATTCGTTCGCTGACCCAGCTGCCTACATAGGTATAACGGGCGTATAACTTTGTTATGTCCATTGGTGGAAAACCCAGCCCTGGTAAAACGAAATAAATTCCTTTGAATATATGTTATCCTCATGTTATGGTCAACGTGAAAGATTCCATTCACCTTTAAATAGATTGCTTTGGAGATAACAAAATTTGAAATTCCAACATTTAAGAGTGTAAAATAAGGGGTCGAAATATTTTTGTTTCAATTTAAAGTTATGAAAATTGGTTTTCAGTATTTTAGTTAAATGCAAACAGACGTCCATTAAAGAGATTATTACACTCTGTAATGGGACTTAAAATCCGGGATGAAAGCTTGCATAGAGATTTAGTATTGAGATAAAATCCTTTCAGTTATGAATTTCAACGTAGCAGCGGGTACTAGCAAGTTTATAATAATTTGTTTGATTCTGACCATTGTAAAATAGAATTAATTTATCGAATTATGGATGCCATATCGAATTATGGATGCCATACACGATCAAGTGTACTTGTCAAGTCTGCAGTTTGACATGACGCGCCATCCAGTGTGCATGAGATGTCTACATAAATGACCAGAGAGCTTACCGTGGCCATACACGATCAAATATACTGGATGATCAAATATACTTGACGCTTGATCAAGTACACATGATCGTGTATGACCTCTATAAATTGAACCACATCATCCACTTAAGATCAACATAAGGCACCGGGCTTGGAGCAATTTGTTCATCTGTCTTAATAAACCTATCTTATAAACCTTATAAATTATCTACAAAAGTATAAAGTTTCTACTATGTAGCAATGATTATTTTTGTGATACGTCTATCACTATAGAACATTCGGTTACCTAGACAGAAAGTGGACCGTAAAAAGAGTTAAGTTTGTTCCACGTTGCCGCGTGTATTGAATTTATACCCTCACACAACGCTCCATAGTTTTGAGCTCGAGTATACAATAAAATATATACAACCGTGTTAAGGATTTCAAAATATACCCAACCGCAACATGTTTCTGGAGTATATTTTCATGTTGCATATTTCATTCTGCTGTACTGTAATGTATACCCATTTCAATGCCTCTCATTTTTTATTATTCTTTTCTTGCTGCACTAACGGTATTATAATAATTCAATTATGCACCAAACCTACACTTCGTCATAAATGTCAACGGTCCTTACTTCCACGTGAAAATAATTATACGAACCTAATCTAACCCATTCCGTTTTAGAGTCATAAAGCTTTTTTCACTGCAAAGGCGTATCATAAAGCTGAAAGTATACCCGATGTCAACTCGCGCCATGACGTCACAAGCGTCACAAATTGAAATTTGAAAATATACCCGATGTTAACATGGTCTCTGACGTCACGAGCTTTGTGTGAAGGTATAAATTCGTTAAACGCTACGTAGCCTGTCCTGTTTTGGTAAGAAAAAAGTTAAGTAAATTTTTGGCCACTTTTCATTGTTACCTCGGAATCAAAATCCGAGGTTTAAATCTAATGGGAATCTACTATAATCCCCTATAATTTCTGTCAACTACAAGATGATATATAAGCAAAATGTCTTCTCTGGATAAACGCATATTATCCACTCCAGGTGTATATATGCGTTAGATATGCGCAGATCAACGCATCCCCGTACTTGCACTTTATTCTATATCTCCAGCATGTACCTAATTACCATATTGTTTCATTATCCAGCAGATAAGATCTAGAGGAAAGAACTTTAATGTAAAAATACTCCACTCACATAGCTCCTTCATACTACTTACCTATAATTTTGCTAAAAGAAAATTTCTTATTTTGAAAAATAATTTTGAAAAATAATATTAAAAATAATTGTCATTATATTTTTATTGTACCAGAACAACACAAAATTATCGATAAATGTGGACTCTGTGTCGTATGTAACGTAAATCTATTCAATAGTATAGATACATATACATAATTCTATTCCCAATGCCACAGACTTCGCAAGCCTACTTGGCTTGAATTATGCGTGGAGTTACTCTAGATTTATGAGGCCTCCGCCATTAATTCGCAACAAAGATAATGATCTATCACGTTTGTCCCACTATTTTTAACCTACATATATTATATAATAATTATGAACTACAATTTTCAACCTGAGAAGAGCGGCCGGTAATGTTCCTCTTATTTGAATAGATTGCCATCTTAGAATTCGCCTGGGTAAATTTAGGTTTCACAAATAAAAACGTTACATATGTCAATTGGAGATGCGTAAACAAATCCGCTTAAAAATTAAAATTAGGCAAACTAAAGAATACAAAAGCGACCAAAAAATAGGTAAACTTTGTAGTACTTATTTTGCTTAAAGTAATTGGATGCCGAGACTTAAACCTAACGCCAAACTTCTCGTTGAACTGCATGTTAGTTGCGAATATTTAGTTTCAACGGAATTATACGCCCACCTTGAGGTAAATGTATTTAAAGTGAGACAAAGCTAAATGACTATGAAACAAAAACAAACAGGACTAAAGTAATAGCTGTATTCAGCAAATATTATTAAAACACAAAAACACTGATCAGTCATTGTCATCAGAAATGTTAGCGTAGTGGAACACGCTGGGTATCCTGGTCTTTAAATATGAAACACAAAAAAATGTTTGTACGTATGTCCTCTATAGACTTTGAAACCATCCATCCGATATGCCCCAAAATGATTTCATTTGAAAGGTAATAATGCGAAAATGGTTTGAAATCACTAAAACAATGCATTAGGCACATTTTGACTTTCGACTTTTTCCAGACATTTTTTTTGCGTAGTAATACAAGCTGTTACCACTAGTTACCATAAAAGAGGCACTAGATTTTATTAACATGTGTATTTTTTTGCAGCGATGCCTGTCAACTTTAGACCTGATTTCGCTGGGCGTCGGCTCCTGTGTCGGCACAGGGATGTACCTGGTCGCTGGTATGGTGGCGCGGAAGTACTCAGGACCCGCGGTAGTTCTGAGCTTCATCATCGCTGCCGTTGCCAGCATCTTTTCTGGTAAGCATTTTCTATAATATACCTAATTATATTATTGTTGAAATAAAATTTAAATAATTTTATTGCACTTGCAGTAGATACGATAGCCGAGTTTAATGTTAACACACCATTTTTTACCCGACTGCTGATGACTGGTTATGTTTTTCGCGCGTATCTTGTTATGTATGTATGTTTTTACCTATTTACGATTTGGTTAATTGAGGTAATAAAAAAGATAATATTATATTATTTTTGTTATTATGTTCAGTTATTAGTTTTAATAGGGGGCGAAATATTGTTCCTGCAGTATATTTAAATTCAATATCAGTAATGGAATTTTTATCACCATATTAGTTGGAGTAACTTACTAGAAAATACGTATGTCAGATAAACCCGTCAGCTATAACATTCTTCGTATCTGATGAAGCCTCAAAGTATTTTCCGGAAATTGATCCTTTAGCTTACGTGAATGACTAAACGTAAAGAAAAATCGTAAGTCATCTAAATCCTCAAAGGATATACATATTTTCTATGTACGAATTTAATAAGTTCTCTAGTAAGGCCGTGTCCTAGTGGAGGACTAAATGCGAACGCGATCGCGTAGCGATCCGATGCGAATGCAATGCGATGCGGTGCGTTATGGCAACTTTATCATACGTGCGCGCGAATCGTCCTGCACCGCCATCGAAATCCGCCGTGCCGCCACTGAAGTTCGTGCTAAAATATCAAATCAACTGATCGCATTTGCGTCAAATCTCGCCGAGACGTAGCGGAAACTTTGAACTTTGAACATGATTTTGACTTTTTTCAAAACGTTGGATTAAATCGAAATTTGGCGCACTTATCAAGGACAGATGATAATTCAATATTAAAAAAAAAGAAAAAATTTAGTTAAAAAAACAAAAAAAAACACTTTTATAGAAAATCTAACTAATAAATAGAAAATAAATTTAAGAATAATGTAAATAAGAAGAAAATGTATTTTATTTAAAAGCGTGGGGTGCTTTTTAAAATATCATCAAAATGATAAATCCTTCTACTCATATCTGTCAACAAAATATTTATAACTATTGACACCATGCATTCACGCTTTCTTACAATAAAATATTTTTTTTTTCTTATTTACACTATTCATAAATTTATTTTCTATTTTTTACTTGGATTTTCTATAAAAGCGTGTTTATTTTTTTAACTTATATTTATTTTTACTTTCTCCACAACTTCTCTCTGTAACGTTACACTTTCCTAAGAAATTTACCTTTCGACACTCCTTGACATAAACTCTGTAAACTATCTCTCCCACGTACCCTTTCCTCGTCTGAAAACAACGTAAAGGAACCACTTACCGGAAACACGTAAAAAAGTCTTACTATATGAAAGTCATTATCAGAAAGAAAACGTAACATCTTCTAAAATGCAAGACAGTTAATAAATCTATGAAGAAATATTTGAAAAGCTTTCTTCAATCATAATGTCGTAGCAACAATAACGAGATTATTCTCTCTCCCTCTTTATTTTAGGAAGGATGCTAAAACGACAACGGAGTTCAGCTCCTTATTGTTTTAAATGCAAACCAGCGTAGAAAGGAAGTTTTTATAGGACTCAGTAGCATTTTCTCTCAAGTTATCTTAGTCTGTTCTTGTTTTGTGAAAAGAAGATGCAACGTGCAATTTGTGAATTATGACAAAGAGCCATTAGTAGTTAAATAAAGATCATTAGTCAGTCTTTGTAACTGAAGATGACTTTAACAACCGTTCAACGTAATTACAACAACAAGGAATTTATCGATGAAAACTCATATTGTATTGGCAGGGTTTTTAAGGACGAGGCGTTTTGATAACACATTCAGTCAATCTCCTAAAGTACCTATAACAAGTAAATCCCAAAATTTCGTCCATTATGCTCGATGCTTGAACTATTTTCCTCCGCCATTACTAACAAGGATTTTTTAAAATAGACATAACGTACTTGATACCCACGCAGGACGAGAAAAGCCAGCAATAATAAAATTATAGAATATTTTTAAAATCCAATATTCATGGATAACGCCCTTGAAGCTAGTAATAAAGTTGAAGTAGTTTATATTGGTAGCGTCGTCTTTTTAAAATAGATTATGCCATGTATACTTTAAGTGTATACTTTTGTCAAAGGAACGTAAAAGCGTTTTTCTAGCTTTTTATATAACTATAGGAAATACGTTCAGCGTTTTACCGTTCCAATTTAATAGTTTTTCTTTATTGCGCTTGTCGACCGTCAGTGTCGGGTTCGATTTGTTTTAATAAAACCTATGCAGCAACTGTGTTAAGTAAATACTTTGCAAATGCATTTAAGCTTCTAATTAGAAGCTAAAGCTAAGTTAATCTGCATTAACCGATGTATTTAATCGTAATTTTCTTTTCAACTCGTCAAGTGTCAATCTTATTAAACAACCCAAGCGCTTTGATGCACTAAACAAAATGTTTTTTAATTAATCATAAACTTAGCGTGAGTTGTGTCGAATAACTGACACATTCTTCTGATCGTTACATTATTATGAACACATCGGTACGCAATAACACAATTCGACGCCCCCGGGGAATAAAATGGTAATCGACGGTTACCGAAAAAACTTTTTTTTTTCATTTTTGGCATCTACGAGTCAATATACACCTGCTAAATATTATTTAGATTTTTATCTTTGAATTTCATAAAATTAGAGCCATTTTATTTTTATTCCTCGGAAGTCATGTACAAATTATAGCCCATAATAAAGTCGTAATCATATATTACTGAACAACTACTAGTCTATTTAGATCAGTAAGACGCTTATACCATTTTATTCTTCCCTAAATAAAATCGTTACATTTCAATACGTCAAAGATGAGTATTAACTTTGACCGGAAGAAAATGATCACATCTCCCGTTTTCGCCAACAACTTAAATGGCTCACCATTCGACAGAGGCGTACTTCTAGAATCCTTCTATTATTGTTTTCCATCTTAAATGATCCTAATTCTCCTCAGTATCTTAAGGATAATTTCCAGTATCGCTCCGACACTCATGATAGAACGCTTCGGTCGTGTGCTAATCTTAGTCTTGATATTCCCCCGCATACTAGCGGCTTCTTCCATTATTCATTCACAGTGCAGGCAACTCTACTCTGGAACTCCTTGCCCGCCGAGTTGAGACATGCTCCTAGCAGGTTCTCCTTTAAGCATCGCTTGCGTGAACATCTGTTACATTCAGTTTCTGATTAATGTCACTTCTATTTTATTTATTTTTTTATTACTATTTTTTAGTGTTACTTTTTTCTTCAGCATACTGTGCAAAAATTCCCTATACTTATATATGTATATCTATTCCCTAAATATTTATATATTATATATTTATTTATTATATATTTCTGTTATTATTGGTATTTATGTATGTCCGTGTATTTGTATGTATTCTTGTTATGTAGTATATCTATATCTCATGTTAGCACCTGCCATCAGCTATTTCCACATCCACCCAGGGTTGACTGGTGGACAATGCCATTAGGCATTAAGTTTGCCCTTTGTTTCTTCTTTTTAAGAGGTGACATAAACATGTAAATAAATAAATAAATAAAATTGTAATAGTTTAATAAATTTACAATTAATTCATAAAAGTACAATAAAAGTGAATCGTTAGTGATGAAAACTGTCGATAGCATGATAGAGTTTTACGGGAATAAAATTGTTATATACACTTACTTGCTATACAATTCCATATAATAACAGTATTATTGTTTTTTGATGATAAATAAAAAGATATAATTATATTCTTTTATTTTTTTATGGAATGTAATTCCGGAAAAAATAACGCATGTTTTGATGTATAACTCAAAGATACCCAATCATTATTCGGCCTAGGATAAAACAAAACTGGTTTTTTGCTTCTCCTGTAAAATTTACTTTTCTCTATTACCATTTTATTCCCCGGGGACGTTGACATATTTGTTTAATTAAATAACGTAAACGCGCCCATTAACGCCACCCCAAAATCTGCATCCAATACCGACAGTTTTCTTAATCACTATTTTAAGGCATACTATAGATTTCATGAAAGTTGTAGCCTAAAAACATTTTAGGTATGTATATTGAGAAACAAAAATAATAAAGTTTGTGTGCGTAAATAATCAGCAAACAGAATAATTAGATAATAACTGCGACGCGCCCGCAACGGACGCCCGTGTCATAGTGTTGCGCTCCCGGCTACGTAAGTAAACATAATTATTACTTAAGAGAAATTAACTTAAATAAAATGTGTATACCTGCATGCAAATGTGTAAATATAATAAATAATATATTGGTTTTCTAGATTCACATCTAATATTACCGTAATGACTATTTTTTGTGGTTTAATTCGAATTTTACCTTAAAGCGGTAATAGAAACATAATTTTCATAAGTTGCTTCTAATACCGCCTCATGGCGTTGTTAGATGTTTTACAATAGTTAGTATTTTAGATTTTCTTTCTTTTAATGTGTAATTTTCGATGTTTCTTTTAACTAGTTTGATTCTTAAGAGTATATTACATAATTTGATCAATTAACGCCATACATTTTGTCTCTTAGATTTTCTTTTAAAGAAGATTCGACGTAAGCAATAATTTTTAGTAATGTATGGCAATGTATTTTAAATAACATCTCATATCAAAATTAAGAAACTTTTTGATACCAAAAAATAATCATAGCAATGACATCCATCTAAACACGTTTGCATTAAAGCAGAAATTTTAGCCATTTATTGTTTATTTTTGGTGTCGCTAATAGAATAAAGTAATCTTCATACTTAATTCTATTACCGACCCATATGGTCCTATTTATAAAAATCTCTTTTTGTAGGTTTGTTTAAAATTCTGATAAGTCTACTATAATTTTCTGTATTCATACACGTTGTATAGACCCACTTGAGTAAATAGAAAAAAATATACATACATATACAGTGTGACTGGTAAAAGTCTTTAGATACTTACTTAAGGACATGAAAGTACATAGCCTTAGCTAATGATTAAAAAAATCAAAATTGTTCTTATAGTCCGTAAATTTACTTTAACAAATTAATCTCAAAATACTCCGGAAGCCGCATCGCTGCACCGCAGTGCCACGCGATCAGCAGGTAGGTGGGTCAATGAACATTAGTAAGGGCAACATATTATGATTCCTTTTTCCTTCATACTTTTCCTGGCTTAGAACAGGCAATAACACAAAGCTAAGCTCTTAAACTGTGATTTATTGCAGATATTAACGAGGATTTCGTTAAAACTGACACAAAAAAATTACTGCATCAATAATAGGTTTTTACTTATCTTCGTACTTTTACTGTAAATAATGGAATCATACCTTTTTACAATGACTAAACCCCTTATTTACAATGGTTGAAGTTTTACGTATTGATTTTATTATTTACACAAGCTTTAACAGATGTTAAAAATGCTCACCTCCTCGAGTGATGCAGAGTTCAGTACGTTTGCACAAATTGCCCTTTACGCAGTTTAGCACAAGAACACTTCTCTTTGAACTTTATCAAAAGCAGTCACTATTCTTAATTTTAATTCGTCTCTGTTCGAATACTCCGTAGCATGCACAACACTTTTAACCTCCCCCCACAAATAGAAATCCATCGGTGTGAGGTCCGGGGAGCGCGCCGGCCACGGCACAGGTCCACCTTGCCCTATCCACTGATCACCGAAGTAATCATCTAAGTACTCGCGTACTTGTCGCTGATAGTGCGATCCGTCGTGTTGGTAAAACAAATTACGGTGGTAAATTAACGGTACATCGTCCAACATATCATTCACTACAATGTTCACTACACTATTTAAAATGTTTAGGTATGATTCACTGTCCAGTCTTCAATAAAATATGGCCCCAACAAACAATTACCGAAGTAGATTTCAAGTATCCAAAAATAAATCGAATAATGCAATGTGGGTATCAAATTAAAGAACTCAGCATAAGGATTTCAAAAAGGTATATCATGTTAGCTTTTTTGATGGCAGGCAGTTTTTTTAATTTTTAAATTTATACTAGTTTAGTGGTCGGTAATAGAAACATAAAAAACGGTATTAGAAACAAACATCATCCACCCGTCGGTGATAGAAGCAATCGCTATTTCAGATTCAATTTTTATTTATTAAATATTGTGTGATTTAATACTGAATTTACGTACTGAATATCATAGGATATTTAATCATGTTAAAGAATAAATTAAAACACCTTTTCTAGAATAACAGCGTATATCTAATTTTCTGAAGTTCATCCAAAGTCAGCTTAAACTGGCGGTAATAGGCGCGTTTACCTTACTTAAAGCGTTGATGAAAGAAAATAATGGCTTTGAAATGAGGATGACCATCAATTTTTCATGTGAGTAGTCGAAAAACAAACTGATGAGCCACCTAGTAATACTATTACATACTTACTGAGGAGGCCCCTCAAGAGTAAATACCCATGCTAAGTAGTAGGGCATTAATAGGTCGAAATCATACAATGCTAACTTAATGGGAACAGTGCGATAGATCCACTGATGCACTTCTGAACTTTCAGTTATTATTTGAGTTGCAGTAGCGTGTCCCACACTCTGTCAGCTAAATAATCGGTGTTAGACATGAGAAAATATTCAAACAATATCTTAGTATGATGCATTAAAAAGCAAAACTATCAAGGCTAGGTAGACTTGACAACTTACGGCATAAGAGTCGGTCAACTTACAAGCACGGAACCACGGAACGAGTTCAGTACGAAATAAAATTACTAAAATTATTCATCTTTAAGCTACCGAGCCCTACTGATGGAAAAATATTTGAATAGGTATTTGTACAATAATAATCAAAGTTATTACGTAAATTAACGAAACTGTATCCAAACCCAAATAAAAATATATTAGGCGAACACTTTTCTAATGAATAATTAATATTCCAAGGAATGTGAATTTCACGGACGCGGTCTAAAACTTTACCAAACTATTTTTTTATTCACAAACGAACAAAGTTACAAATTATTATGCAGATTTTTTAGTACAGGGCTTTATTTTTAACGAATCTAATCCCATAAGAATGTTGAATTCCTTTGAGGAATTGCGCAAAATGTCAAAGACTGTAATGCCGGCACTGAATGATTTACCATTTTAGGGTTCCGAAGTAAAATCGGAACCCTTATAGTTTCGTCATGTCCGTCCGTTTGTCCGTCCGTTCGCCTGTCCGAAGCATAGCGCCTAGACCGTTAGTGCTAGAAAGCTGTAATTTGGCATGAAAATACATATTTATTAAAAATCTAAAATCTCCCATGATTTTTTAAAATATTGAAAAATATTTTTTTTAATATGAAGATGATTTTTTTTTCATCGCGTACTCCTTAGTATGAGGTATCCTTGACAAGGTCTTTTAAAAATATTATGCGTCTGCTACAACCATTTTTTAATTGGGGCCCGTTTGCGAAATATTTATATATATATTATATATATAAGCAGTGATAGCCTAGTAGCTATAACGTTGGTCTCTCGAACGCGGGGGCCCGAGTTCAAACCCTGGCACGCACCTCTATTTTTTTATATATTGTGTGCGTATTACAAGTTAATTATCACTGCGTCTGTGAAGGAACACATCGTTAGGAAACCTCCACACCTGAGAGTTCTCCATAATGTTCTCAAAGGTGTGTGAAGTCTACCAATCCGCACTTGGCCAGCGTGGTAGACTACGGCCTATACCCCTATCTACAGTGGGACAATTATGGGTTTTCGCTTTTGCGAAATATTCGGGCTTTAAAGTAATTTTACTTAGAGTCAAGTGACCACCCCCGTCAGTTAAATGGTTGAAGATGGACTAGTGAAAAATTCGTAAAAAATGATATATAGGAAAACTATCTCGGTTAGGTTAGCTTAAGTAGTTAATGAGTAGTAGTCGATAAACTAACACCTTTGGAACCCTACTTTGCTCGCGGCCTGACACGTACTTGGCTGGTTTTTTTTTTACATATCTTTAAACTTAAGAAAATGTAAGAAAACAAATTATGGAAAAATATTAATGTTCTTCGTCGCCAATTTTCCTCTCAGTTTGACCAGACCGCAGAATATACGAGTATAAGGAATCTTAGTTCGCCCTCAGCAACAAGTGTCCATTCAAAGAATGTGAATGTCAGCCATTTTGAAATTTAAACCCTAAGGCCTAAAGTCTGCCTTTGTGGCAAATGGCTTTCCTGGACAGTCTTTGTAAATGTCGATATCGATGCATGAGTCCCTTTTAGTTTGAATAAGCATTTACGTAATATTATAGTTAGCCTTACGGTGCTTTTTTACGAGATATTTATGTGCTATGCAGCTATGCTGCGAAGATGTAAAATCCAATAAATATGATTGATTCAATAAATTGATTGATGTCCACCAATGAATATGATTGGTGGATATCAAACGCATCCATAGCAACGTAACATAGCACATCTCTGGTGGAAAAGCACTCTTAGACTTAGACTATTAAGACTGAATATTTCACTTAGACAATGTTAAATTTTTTGCTATATTTTAAAATTACACCGGTATCTTTAAATATTGTACATTAGGTTTTTAGCTAAGACCGCTGAAGCTCTTTCGTATCCTATCAAAAGCGCCAGAAATTGTTAACAAAAAAGCCGCCATAGACTTAAATTTTATTTGATTTTATTGAAACAAATATTAAATTTAAAATTACAGTAACCGGATGACCGAGTTTTGCTCGTATTATGCAAACCTACTTGTGTCATTTCAAAAATCCTTCCCATTACCACAACAAATTTTTTTTTGTATTTTTTTGTTTAATTAGCAGTGTTTATAAGAGTGTTCCCCTATCTAATTTTTAAACGTTCATTAAAATTTTACCTGTATTCATATTTAATCGACAAACTATACTTATTACCAGTTAATGTTATTATTACATATTTAAACTGTTTATCATTTGGCACAAACAGGGCATAGCAATGTACAGAGTTCCGTATCTCCAAAGGAGATTTGTCGTGATTAGTTATATTTCTACATTGCCTCTTTTTCGATCTAATAGATAATTTCAAAAGTTTATATTTTTTTAAACTTGATACTTTGTCCACAGGGTCTTGCTACGCTGAATTTGGCGTCCGAGTTCCTCACACCACTGGCTCCGCTTACACCTACTCTTATGTCACCGTCGGCGAATTTATTGCTTTCATCATCGGCTGGAACATGATCCTGGAATATCTGGTAAGGTTAATCTTATAATCCCAAACATACTTAGAAACATCCCAATCATCCCAGGAAACATCCTGTCCTGTCTTGGACTACCTGTGTGCCCTGTTTCATCATAATCCACGGTTAGCGCCTGATAAAAAGACAAACATCCAAATGACTTATAAGTACATTTATTTTATTAGTAGGATAGGATAGAATAACTCATATCTCGGATGATCTCAATGGCTCGGATAGTGTTGTCATTCCACCAAAGTGAGAGTTGGTGTAGGAGTAAATGACAATGATTTTAAATCAAAAGCCTAATAAGTTTTTGAAAGCATTTTGCTTATCAAGATAGATTTCAACGACCAGGACGAAATTATAGTATACTATAGAAATGGTTTTTAAATATTTACATTCTCATTGTGTTGTGGATAAGTTAAGCCTTAAGTTATTCTTCTCAGAAGTATAGAAATTCAATATCGTAGCAATCGCTTACAAAATGACAAAGTTTACACGCTATCCTCTTGTTGGCATAAAGGCGATGTGAATATGCAACGGAAATTGTCAGCAACTTGCTAATAACCTATCACCAGCGCTTTTCATGCTTGTACATGTTTACCTTGTTCACTTTGAAGTTAAGAAGAACGTTTGTTTTGTTCCTACAGTATAATTTAAGGTTTTTTGTGCATCAATTTTTTAATTTTTGTAAACCGTATAGTTATAATGTTGGATTTAACCCACACAATCAGGGTAAGCTAAATAAAACTGTTTAAAAATACCCTACAAGGGGCCGACCCTACATAGATATACCCTACATAGATATACCCACAGAACATCTAATAATTAGTTATAATAACTAATTATTAGATGTTCTGTGGATATACCTATAACTTCTTCCCTTGTTTAATTTACAAACTAAAGGTGTACTATGAATAGGTAGTACAATAACAATAGAAGATTGCATCGTAAGCTATAATATGGCTTCAAAAGTCGGCTCACTAAAGCGTACCATTCCATGATCGTGTTATGAAAGTATCAAACACGAAAAGTAACAGGATTATACTCTACTATGATCACTGAATTCGAATTCAATAAATTCACTGCGGTCTTTGTCCATATCTATCATTTTTGTGAACAAGTTTTGTGCTGAGTCCTTTAAATACACTTTTATCCAGTTACTAGTAACGTTGGTGTACGATACCGATTGAGGGGTTCTGACGTTTTGAAAAAAGTAGAAATTTCATTATACGATGCCTCGTACGTTCCTTTACTCAAATGGCGATCAACAATGTACAACAAATAAATTATTATAATGAAATTTTATATTAGAAAATCTTAGGTATATCGTGTCATATAACAACGCACTTGGCAAAAAGTGCAATTGACTAACACGGTCAATTTGTCAGGCAAAATAATCAAATTAGACGGATTTCTACATTACTCAATTATAGCAATTTTATAGCGGAATATTAATTATTCATTCGTCAAAATTACCGCACATAGTATACTGTTGAATGTCTCAACAACAGCTTTTTTACTCTTTTCTTACTTTAAAATTTTAAATTATACCCATTATTATGTTAAAGGTCGGAACTATATATTTACGTTATCCATTGGTACATTTGCCCTAATAAATACACGTAAATTTGTACCGTTAGAGGCGACTAGATGACTATGTTACTATCGTTCACCTACTGAATAATGTGCTGAAAATGAAAATTACCAAACATCTTCCAAGTTATATTGTAATGTTAATAGTTCAGGTTGCTTTCAACCCAATAATGGCTACTAACTATCTGTACAGAGCACAAGTCGCCTTAATTGAAAAAACCTAGAAGATATTGGTGGAATATGCTGTTGCAGGGGTTAGTGTCCAAAACAAATTAAATATCATCCAATGAAATCTTATGAAAACAAGCACGGAAGCGCTAAATAAATATGGCACTAACGGTTACCCGTCCAACTTCCCACATAGTTTTGGTTAAATTTAGTATACATTCTCCGTACATATTCAAATCAAATCATCTATATATTATATCAAAATAGCATAATAAATATTATTTTCAATCAAATACGCTCAACTCAAGCATGAGAAATGACAAATTAATGCTCAGTGCAATATCCACCTCGGAATACGAGCCTAATTGAATAATCGTGAACCTAGCGGGATTAATATCCCCGGTACATTTCAAATGCTCCTTAACTGTGATTTGCACAAATGTAATTGTGTATTAAATTATTAGTATCTTTGTAGTTAATTATTAAAACTGATATATTTTAAACATATGTACAAGCTGTACGTTTAAAAGGTTTTGTTTTTCACTAGACTAACGTATAAGCACAGGATGATGCTCTACCTAGTCTGGCCATAAATACTGTTACATAAAAACTTTTCTTTTTTTCAGCTTTTTAATTATTTTGAATTTGGAACACGTATATTATTTTAAAAACTTCTTTCGATTTCGCGCCATTTCACATACTTTTTCGTGTTCATTATCAAATTACAATATGGAATGGGGTGTTAAAGAAAATATGATTGCAGTGATCGCCTTGCACAAAGTGGGTATGGAGCCGTCGGTCATATTCCAGACACTTCAAAAGCTTGGTATCACCCGTATGTTCGTATATCGTACAATTAACAGATACAACAACACTTCGTCTGTCGAAGACCAGAAAAGATCGGGGCGGCCGCGTGCTGTGAACTACAAAGGCTGTTAATGCTGTTAAAGCCAGAATTCGTCGAAACCCCATTAGGAAGCAAAAAATCTTATCGCGAGAAATGAAGATTCCCGCTAGGACTCTGTCGCGTATTATAAAACAAGACCTGAAGCTCGGTGCTTATCGTCGATATACAGGACATGCCCTAAATCAATCTTTACAATTAAAGAGAGTGGATCGATCAAAACGCCTTCTGTCGCGATACGCAGGTGAAAGGCACAGAAATATCCTCTTTACCGATGAAAAAATTTTCACGATTGAAGCTACAATAAGCAAAATGATAAAGTGTACGCTCACAGTTCTAAAGAAGCTGCTCAAGTGGTCGGGAAGGTACAACGTGGTACAGGTACAACAATACAATCCTGCGTCAGTGATGGTTTGGTGGGGCGTGTCTTATCAAGGAGTTACAAAACTGCATTTTTGTGAAAAAGGAGTGAAAACTTCAGCCAAAGTGTATCAAGATACAGTCTTGGATCATGTTGTGAAACCTCTCAGCAATACTCTTTTTAAAAATATACCGTGGACTTTCCAACAGGACTCTGCACCTGGTCACAAGGCACGAACTACCCAAGCCTGGCTTGAAACCAATGTTCCGGACTTTATAAGAGCTGAAGACTGGCCCTCATCTAGCCCAGACCTCAACCCTTTAGACTTCAAATTATGGTCAGTTTTAGAGGACATGGCCTGCTCTAAACAACACGGCGACATTGAGTCTCTTAAAAAATCTTTGGAGCAAGCAGTGGCGAAATTTCCCTTGGAAACAGTGCGTAAATCCATAGATTCGTGGCCAAACAGATTAAAGGCCTGTATAAAAGCCAAAGGTGGCCATTTCGAATATAATATTTTTTTATTTTTTGCTGAGACTTTAATAAATATGTAGGTAAAATTTTATTAATTCATTCATTCTTCATTTAAAAAAAAGCATTTTCATTTGTAACAGAACTTATGGCTGGACTAGTTATAAGGCGCAAATTCGACTACACATGGAGTACTGTTCCCACCTTTGGGCCGGAGACCCAGGTGGCCAAGTAGATCCGTTCAATCGAATTCAACCGTGTGCCATTCGTTTTGTCGACGATCCCAAGCTGACAGAAGGATTAGAATCGCTTGAGTTGAGGAGAGATGTAGGCTCTCTCTGCGTATTCTATCGTCTGTACAATGGGGAATGTTCTGAAGAACTGTTTTGTTTACTACCTGCAGTTAATTTTCGTCACCGCACATTACATGCCAGGTTCCATCAACACTACCTCGATACCTGGCGTTCATCCACAGTCCGGTTCTCACGTCATTTATTACCTCGCACGTGTAAACTGTGGAACAAACTACCTGTATCGGTGTTCCCTCTTAGTTATGACATGAGGTCCTTCAAGAAGCGGGTCTATCGTCATCTTCTTGGCCGGCAACGCGTTGGTGACGCCCCTGGTGTTGCTAATGTCCATGGGCGGCGGTGATCACTTACCATCAGGTGACCCGTTACTCGTTTGCCTGCTTAAAGCATAAAAAAAGGCTAAAAAAAGATCAATAGAGTTTACCACTTGGTTTTTGGTTTTCTAAATATCAATTAGATAATTATTATATATGTATAAATTCCAATTTTAGTATTAAGACGAGTCATATGGTAAGTAGTGGTTCGGTGAGATAAAATATATGTATAACTAATACTTGGACTTTTCTCAAGCTTGACTTAATCTTAGCTAAGCATAAAATATATAAAATCTTAGCTAAGCATATACTGTGCAAAAATGTTGATTCCGAATTTATAGACAACTAGCTGACCCGGCAAACGTTGTTCTGCAACATATAAACTTTTACCCCCTATTTCACCCCCTTGAGGGTTGAATTTTGAAATATCCTTCTTTAGTGGATTTCAACGTCATAAAAGGAATATGTGTGCGAAATTTTAAGTTTCTGGCCCTAAAGGTTTGGCCTGTGAGTTGATACATCAGTCAATCACTTTTTCCTTTTATATCTCTTACAGATGTTACGCTGAGATTGTGCTGAGTGTTAAGCTAAGACAGTCTTCAAGTCATAATACGAATGATTTATTTATTTATTTATTTATTTATTTCATTTTTTACATCCTAACATTACAGGCCATAACCCAATGCGTTAGGCAAATAAATTTAAAACTAATTTTAACACTAATTAACAATACATGTAACATAAACCAACACCTGTAAAATTAAAACTAATTACAATAACAAATAATATATAGTATAACTATTGCAATCTTATTCCAATGGTCATTAAAAATGTCAATCATATCATGGACCTTATTTGTTACCTTTATTGCCCGTGTTATCGGCGCCTTCGCCAACAAGTTGGTCTTGGCCACCGGTACAACGAGCAATTGATGATGATTTCATTTCTTGCATTACATCTATTTTTAATTGTCAAAGTTGTCCCTTAATATAAGTATAATATTTATTGGAGTAGCAAATATTAGCAGTAAATTAAAAAGCCATATCAAATATAACTATATGAAACGGCTCATGATAAGGTTGATTTAGGACTACCTATTACTTTTGTTCGGATAATAGCCAAAGTTTAAGCTAAGTCATTCATATTGCGAACTTAGGCTTTGCTCAGCACAATTTTCAGATATCGCACTGTAAATATCAAGCAAACAAGCAACCGTCTCTGATGTCTAAGTCAAAGTTTGTGCAAAGCCTAAATTGGCTTTATACATATGGTCCCGACGCTTCCAAACATCAGTTACTAATTGATTCATACGTAAAGCAATGTCGGACGCGGCCACTTTCACTAATACCCTACAAATCCACACTAGAACAACGAGTGCACTTTAAGGTACTATAGTGCACTTATAAAGCCTCCTACAGTACAAGAATAGACCCATATACTGCAGTGAGCCGTAAATAGGTTGAAAGCATGTTTTATAAATCCTGCATCCCGCAGAAACCGATAAGCTAAAACCTCCACATTCATTCTACTGTGTATATATGTATTTTGTTACTTCTGTATTATTAGTTTATTATTTATAGTTACTTCTATAATTTATTCCACATATTTTTATTAAATACATACGAGAAACCGACTTTAACGATTTTACTTTGATGAGTGGAGAGTGACAAAATAACGCTAAAACGTTAAAACTTATAAATTCTCGTATACTGTAGAATTGTAAGTACTTTATAACTGTAACTGTATAACTGTACTGTATAACTGTAAGGAGCTTTTATTCTAGTAACTTTTCACAGGTCTCTATAAAAAATTTAAATGGCACTAACATCAAATAATAAAAGTAATTGTATGTATAAAAATACGCTTAATTTCTTCTGACATATTGTGATTTGCAGTGTACATAAATTAATAAAGACAACATCTAGAAATATTGTACTTTATTTTAACAATTTTCCAATAACGGCGCGAGGTAAACATTTCTCGCTGTTAATAAATATGCATCGGGCGTCGAAATCACGGCAGCTAAGTAAATATAGACCTACAGTGCAGATAGATGCATGAGTAAATTTCCAATAAAGCAATGTGCCTAGTGACGCGCTAAATTGATTCCATTCATGAGAAATCCTTTGTCCAGAAGGGTGGCAATATAACTTAACTCTGATCGAGCTTATCTGCTGTGTATACATTATACATAGCTTGAATTAACAATGTCTATTGTGATCAAGCATTTAATTTGCTTACTGTGCCGAGTAATACTGATACGTATACAGTTGATCGTATTACTTCTAGTGGTCTTAGCTGATTGATTAAGTTGATAGCCATTATTGAACAGTAACTGGTATATAATGCTTAATATTTGGGAGGTATACACTGCTCCCATTCATGGAAAATCACTAAGCTTTGAACCCAGCTAAATCTAAAATCTCGTAGCATTACCACTCTGTTTCTAGAATTCACAGTAAAATTATTTTTGCGCTATTCGGTACAATAGTTTGGAGAGCCAGCAATAAGAGGATTTTCCGCTTAAACGGCTTTACGTGTCCTGTAAACTCGGAAGCAGAAAAGATAATTTCTACCAGCGTCACCTTTTTCCCGAGTTGCAAGTTTCGGTTGCTTATTTATCACACTCATGTCACAAGTCTTCGTTCTATAAGCGCTGCGACAAAGGCTAAGAAAAGTATTACATAGTTTACAATTTACTACATTGACTTTAATGTATTAACCACTCATATCTTTATGCTTTACGAAGCGAACCAAAATTCGCTATTTAAACATGCTAAAAGCGTGCTTGTGTACAGATAGCCATTGGTTTTATGGTGTGATAAATTCATGACAGGATTAAATAATTAAATAATGATGCCCTGAATTTTGAATAACTTTTCATTACTGATGATTGAATGAATATTATTATTGCTTATTAGTGGATTCATATTAGCATTAAAAAGGGCTAAAACTTGAAAGCCAATTAGGTACTTTGAATGTATTAAGATGAAACCTTTTCTATAATGTTGTAATAGACAAAAGACTTTTTTGGATCTTTTATTTTTTATTTCTTCTTAACCAGTGAATTCCCGGCGTGTTCCATTATGGAAAAAATTCTGATGGGAATGACGGATCACATATAGGTGTTTTTGTGTAGACGTTAACGTTGATTTAAATTGTTGTATGGGAAAAGTGGAAAATTGACATTATCAATGGAACAAATGTGCCTAATGCATTGTTTTATTAGTCTCAACCCACCTTTGGATTATTGTCTTTCAAATAAAACCATTTTGAGGCGTATCGGTTGGATGGTTTTAGTCTATAAATGACATCCGTACAAATTTTTTTTTGTGTTTTATATATATAGAAGATTAATTTAATTTTTTTAAACAAAATATTTATGTAAGATTTTAGTACTTTGTCTATTAATTGTTATAGAATAGGTTTCATCTCAATACAATCAAAGTAACTAATTGGATTCCCTAAAACCTAACGGGACTCCAATATGTAGGTATTCGGATTTCACACTTATTGACTCAGGTAAAAATAGTTGATACGGGACATTATAATTTTGATAGGTTAGTACTCAGGGTTAGTATTGCTAGTCTTGTCAAAGTCAAATTGTCTATCATAAACGATTGTTCGTTTTCATACTGTCAGTTTCATACGGATGTTTCCTTTCTTGGTTCTGTCGGTGTTTTTCTTATGAATGTGGCTTTGTTGTACGGATTTAACGATGTCGTCTCTTGCCATAGATTACCCCCCTTGCGAACGAACTCTTACACCTCCTAGGAAACCGAATTTACTCAATGATTGGATGATGAATTGCCTTAATTTCAGAATAGCAACACAGAAGTAGGTACTCTGTAGTAAATATGGATTTAACCATTGCTAATAATATAATTTTTGAAAACTTGTTTGATTTAATTAAATATAATATATTGATGTATTAAATAACATAACAATCATTAATGTAACGTTTGTAATATTAACATGGGTTACATTAATGATGTTCTCAGCCCAGAGGTGTATAGAATCAACTCATCAAAAACTTCTTTTCTTACAGCTTTTACAGGCTATCACGAGTACGACTTCTGACGCTTATGTTCTGATTAATGAAAAAGTTTCCGTACGAAATCCCAAGGAATGTTGCACGATCTCGCCTACTGTAATAAATATATATACCTAGAGTTACGAAACAAAGAACAACTGCTACAACGTAAATAGGCCACGTCAATAATTCATTTCTTTGTCTATCATTCGAATACCAAATAAGAATTCAGCTGCTAAAATTTAAATTATCGAATAATTTATAATTTTGGTGTCAATGAGAAAGAAAACGTGAATAGAAAAACAAGGATATCAGGTAATTTGAATGTTCCATTTTCAAGTCGTGATAAAATTAAACACATGAAATTCCTAGAACAGCATTATACCTAGTCTGTAAAATTTTGCCTTGACGACAAATTAAAAGAATTGATAAATCAAATCGTGGCACTAGCATCGGCTTGAATGCAGATGCAGTACCTACAATTAATTATCTCCAAATACCTATACGAAATACGAAGCGTTTAAAAGAGTATCAAAATATGAAGGGGTATGCGCGGCATAATTTAATTAAAAACTACACACATGGCTGTGCACATCCCTGATTGATTGAATTTAAAATGTTTCAGTTATAAACCATTTAGCGATATATCTTTTTGAAGGACATCTTGAAAATTAGTCAATTGGAATAACTTTTTGAAGGACCTCTTGAAAACCAGTCAATTGGAATAACTTTTTGAAGGACCTCTTTAAATCCAGTCAATTGGAACTGCAATACAGCCACTCCGTAACTTTTTCAAGTAGATATGTCCTCGAATATGATGAAATGAATGAATAGCCATATTGGGGCGGCTTAAAATACTAACACCAATCACACGCTGGATGGGTGTCGTAAGAGGCGACTAAATTCGGCCCACTGCTCGTAGGGCCCTTCCGTAATACTTCCGTTCGAATATCCTTTCTTCCCGGTAGTTCGTAGTTTGAAACTATAATTGGCCAGCTCATTGCCACTTCATCCTGCTAATTCTCTGCGCTATGTCGGTCAGTTTCGTTCGTCTACTATTTCATCATTTCTAATTCCATCTTGTAGAGATACCGAACATAGCTCGTTCCAGAGGGTGACTTTGAGCTCATGCATTAGGCCAATTTAATCTAATTTCATTAGTGGTTGGCAATACCTACAATATCGTACTAGTGACGGAGAGGTTATGATTGGATTCTAATTGGATGTTGATTGAACAATGCACGCACGCTTGCACTAAAGGACACACGTAACAAAGTTTATCCATTCAATATACATATAATGGATGCTGCTGTGACTTGCACGGCTTTAACTCAATATTGTAAAGGTATTGCTACTGTTAAACTGATTATGGCTTTAACTCAGTATTGTAAAGGTATTATCATTTATTTAGGTATTATAAAGGTATAATCTTAAAATGATTATCTTTTAATTGTTAATTTGCTTTCCAGTATTGCTTAGTACTAAGAACTTAAGAATGCGGATATTTAAGACTTTTTGCATGATTGCGTGTAGAAGTAAACTGACATACAAAAGGCAGGCTCCTTCAAGCATCTTGTGAAAATACAAACATGCCTTTTTATTTAAACTGTGGGCTGCCTAAACTTCTCTATGACCGTTCAAAAACATAGAGACTTCTTTTTTAAATAGTTTGATTTAGCTTGCCCAGTTTTTTTTATTTGTTTGGGTCAAATCTTGCAAGCCTAATAAGACCTACTTTTACGTATACTAAGGAATTGAAATTTTACATGATGCTTTCGTTCTGATGACAATGCATTTTTATGATAAGAATGACCTGATACTGCTTACTTGTTTGGCTCCAGCCGCTCCTTTGTCACTTCTTAATAGTTTACAGCACAGTCCCATATTTTATAGTATCTACAATGTCACTATAAAAAATCAAAAAAAAATCAAAAAATCCTTTATTATTCCAGAAATTTTACATTTATTGTAATGATGTGGGATCTTTCCATTTAAGTATAAAAAACTTGTATTTGGAAAGTGAGGGGACTTTCCCTGTGTAGTGTACTATAAAACCGTTTATTTAGTTTTTTAAACTATTACTTGTTTAGTTTGCCGTATAAAACTTTTACCCCTGTTTGAGTTGGATTGCAAATCTATAATATCAAAACAGGTCGGGTTTTCCATCTTTACTATCCATCCATCCATGCATGCAACTAAAGGAAATTTTCAAATAAGATACATTAATTACCTATTCCAGAAACAGTATAAAATTGAAACATTTTAAGCATTTAATTCGTTAAATTTTTCGTGCAGTAATCACAGACATTTGCATGCTAATGACCACGCGGCGATTACGATGGGGTTTGTGCTACGTACCTTATTTGCATACTATTACGTCGTGTTTGATTGGAAGCTCTCTCACTAGCCTCAGAGCAGTTAGTAGTTTTTGTACCTAATAAAGTCAGGTAACATACGGTCAGTTGTCTTTTGCCTTTTGCCTTAATAACGGACAGGAACATCACAATCATTCTGTGTTATTTCTCAATTTTTGAAGTTATATATCTTTTGGCGCGTTTGGAAAAATTTGAGAGTAATATTTTTACAATGCTCGCGCACACTGACAGCCAAAAAAAGAAATGATGAAGTTAGCTGATAACTGATTCCTTTTACAAACAAAGAGTTGTGACATACGGGATTAAATCTTTAGCTATTTTTGTCCTTTTACGTCAATGAAGTACTTATAACTCCTTACATGCGCTATGAACACACGTTTTTTTTATTTGTCACAAGGCCTTTTGTTTGTCTAAATTAAGGTTTTGGTTGCTCGTAACAAAATAAGGGTGATTAGTGATTACTATTAGAGACATGGATTTTTTTAAATTGACTTTAACGTTTTCTAGAATCCTACAAATAAGCCTCGAGTTCAACAACAGTTTAGATTTTATCGAAAATTACTATGAGCATAAAAATAATTTTATATTGATTTTCTTTAATATTGTATATAAGAAGAATTATTGAATGATTAACGATCAAAAAAAGGGGTGTTATAACCTTGAATTGTCTGTTTGTGGGAGCGTATGTCCTAAATGAATAAACCGATGGGTATATTTTTTGTTTGCTGACCATGATCGAGAGAGTAATCGGGAGAAGTAGTCGGTTTATTTCATTTTAAAATTGATTTTTTTAGTAAGCACTACTAAAGTCCATTTCCTTGTCTGCAGATTGGAACGAGTGCCTGCGCCAGAGCCCTGAGTGCCTGCTTGGACTCCTTGTTTGATAGCGCCATATCGCACTATTTCGCGGAAATGCTCGGAACTATTTACGGTAAGTAAAGCGACCCACTGGTCTTCAGTGGTAGAAAGTGGCTTTTCTAGTCCTAACTGAAAAGCCGTAAAGTATTACAAGAAAATTTTCGATTAAATTTTTTGGGTGGGACATAAAAATGAGCAAAGCAAATCGGACAAGCCACCCAATGGTATGTGGTGTGTGGTGTGGAGAAGAATTAAAGTAATAACTGACTCTCAATTAAAATTATTATAAATTCAAATTCTTATACATATTTATTAGACGATTTGGCTCAAATATTTGAAAATTCGTCATTCATCTTATTGTTAATAACAAATAATTAGTACCTCATTTATATTATTATGATTAGTTATTATTAACTAATCATTAAGCGTCAATGATAGATTTATGTGAGAACGAGCCAAACGGCTTCCGTAAGTCAAGGGAAATCGCTATCCTTTGTTAATTATACAACGATTTGGTAAAATAACCGATCTAAAACCATATTATCATCTTAATACGCTATAAACAAAGCTGCTATTTCTGAATGTGTTTCTCTAACTACTTTGTTATTTAGAATTCCGCAACATTTTTAACGTACAACACATTTTTAACAAGAACAATATTCCCAGTTGGCTGGACGTAAAACAACTAGTTAGATTAAATAACTTTAACGATCATCAAGACTTCACTGTAACTTTATTGGATGCCAATCAACGGAGCGGTAAAATTAAGATCCGTATTAGAATTGCAGATCGTAAAAACTGTGTTTATAAATTTTCTTCCATCTGTAAAACATGAGTAAACACCAACTATGTGCTCCGTAAATTGTATTATTCTAGTAAGTGTAAAAACTAACTTGACATATTACTGAAGCCACAATTCTAAATTTGAAACTGAATCTTTATTTTATTTACACTTACTGGAAAATCTAGTCAATCAAAGTCTTACCAATTGCTTTTCCGCGGTGCAAGAATATACATACAGTGGTTCGTAATCGAGATTTAAAAAAGCCTGAAACTGGGTTTTGTGCTACATTGACAGTGTTATTATACATCAGGAATTACCTATATCATAAAACTATGGTGTAACAAAATAATAATAAATGTATTATGTAATTTTATACGATTATGTGGCCTACTCTTTACACAATTCCCTAACCACTGTTTAAGACCTGGGAACATAGGAATATCTCAACGCAAACTCCACGCTCTAAATTTAGTACCTATGATAGATACTATATTTCTCTAGCTAAGGCAAGAGAAATATCGAAGTATCGATTCATTTTGACGATGTTGTCAGATCTCGTTCAAATTTATGTGGGACCACACGACAAGCACCAGCTTTCGATTAAAAAAAGAATCATTCAAATCGGTTCTCCCAGTCCAAAGTTCTGAGGTAACAAACATAAAAAATACAGTCGAATTGAGAACCTCCTCCTTTTTTTGAAGTCGGTTAAAAAAGCTTTTAAAGCTTGCAACTAAAATATTTTTTTCAGGGTACGTCTCATACCGGTATTAACATGGGGATGATTTTTTTTCGTCACGTACGCCATAGTGTGGGGTATGGTTAAAAATGTCGTTCAGAAATACAGTATTATGAGTCTGCAAAGATCATTTTTAAATTCAGGGGCCTGTTTGGGAAATATTCGGCATTAAGGTGCCAACTTTGATTAGAGTCAAGTGTCCTCCCCCTCCCACCTAAACGGTTTGAGTAGGACTAGTTACATCAAAGCTTCGCCTTTCCTACAAAGTTTACATCCACTTTTATTAAAGGGAGATGAAAGCTTTTACTTTTTAATTTAATGGTTTTATACGTGTAGGTCACTCACACAAATAGACGTGTAGTTTCGTTCGTTTTGTGTCAAATGCACACCATGTTTGAAAATCGTGAAATACAAAGGCGCCATATAATAAAATTACCTAGTGGTTGTGATATAAACTGGTTGTTTTGTTAATGGAAATTCTCTAGAACAATTAAATTAGAACCCGTTTATACACATACGAAATTATGTAGTAGGTAACTTAGTGTCTTTGTTGTTTTTAAACGCTTTTATTTAGTTTCACTTCGGAGCATCAAATCTTGTAACGTTAATTTGAATGACTTCCCTTTAATGAAAATTGATGAAATTTGGCAGACATGTGTATTTCCGATGACAATACACGAAAATCATATTTAATTTATACCAGCTTTTTTTAAACGCTTTTATTTAGCTTCACTTCGGAGCATCAAAGCATCAAATCTTGTAACGTTAATTTGAATGACTTCCCTTTAATGAAAATTGATGAAATTTGGCAGACATGTGTATTTCCGATGACAATACACGAAAATCATATTTTAAACTAATTTTCATTGTTTATTTGTTGTTAAATTAAAAAAAACGATTTTCAGACTTTAGACGCATAATTCTCTATGTTCTATTTTACGTAGAGACTTGAAATTTTCACAACTTGTAGCTAATTTTATAAACTAAACATTATTGAAATAAAAGCGTTTAAAAAAAAAAATTTTTTTTCATTTGACTTATTTACTAGTTACAAACGGAAATGGTGAGAATTTTAACCACTTTGTCTAAAACGCAAAAAAAGCAAAGCGAAGCAAAGCAACAACCCATAATTGTCCCACAGTTGGGCTTATGTCTCCTCTCACAATGTGAGGAGAACAGGCCATAGTCTACCACGCTGGCCAAGTGCGGATTGGTAGACTTCACACACCTTTGAGAACTTTATGGAGAACTCTCCGGTGTGCAGGTTTCCTCACCATGTTTTCCTTCGCCGAAGCAAGTGTTAATTAACTTGTAATACGCACATAATATTTGAAAATTAGAGGTGTGTGCCAGGATTTGAACTTGGACCCTTTCGGTCGGGAGACCAATGTTCTAACCGCTAGGCTATCACTGCTGCACACTATCACACAGGTAGACCACGATCTAAAATAACCACAGACATGTATCTAGAGATCTATGTCTGTGAAAATAACATAAAGGCATTGAAGTATAATGTCATAGAACAGACATTTTTAGCCGTATTGGGGCGGCTTAGAATACTAACCCCAATCCCACGCCGGAAGGGTGTCGTAAAAGGCGACTAAATCCGGCCCGCTGGTGGTAGGGCCCTCGGAGGGATTATATTAGTAGTATTGATTTTAATTGTTAATTAATACCATTATTATTATTATTATTTCTCCAGGGGTTCGCCTGGATAGCTACCACCCTCGAGCATGAGTCAGCCGCCAAACGACTCGTCGTGTTCCGGCTGGGGGCTTGAGAGCCAGTTCTTTCTTTCTTTTTCTTCTTTTTTTCTTGGCCGGCAACGCATCAGTGATGCCTTTGGTGTTGCTGATGTTCATGGGCGGCGATAGCCACTTACCATCAGGTGGATCGTCAGCTCGTTTGCCGGCTATTTTCATAAAAAAAAAAAAATCTTGAACAAAATGTGTCCCGCCGGGAGGTTCTATTTTCAAAATTGAGCCTCCGTTCTCCTTTGAAAATCGAACGAATCCATTGAAAATTTAAACCTACATCGTGTTCGTTCATCGACATACAAGGTGTTTGCGGTGTCGGTTCCATACTAGTAATAAATACTTCAATGCTTAAAGGGTTATTATCCTGCAAAATGCGGGTAAAGCCACGGAGAGCACGTATATATTGATTACCTAACCGGAACAGACATTTCAGTTGTGATTGTGTCGTGTTTTCACTACCCTCTAATTTAAAAACTGTGTTCCCCTAGTTGGGGTGTCCGAGTATTTAATAATTCGTTTATTGGTTTGCAATCAACTATCTTGATTGACCATTGAAGTCTGGCGACAATCTATTAACGGTTCATCGTAGCCACTTGCAGTGTAATTGGAAATTTAAAATCGAAATTGAGTTTGTGTTCTCTAAATATTTGATATGCGCCAAGATTTAAATGAAAAATGTGATTGTATATTTGTTAAGAAGACCTAAATTAAATAAAAATAGTCCAGTCCGTTTAGCTTTATTCTAAGTAATATGTGTACTGTAGATACACTAATTGAAACTATTGCTTTTGTCTCATTGACTACTTGTGTACATAAACTATGAACATTTTAGATATATTTTTTAGACTTCAGAGTTAAACAATAAAAAATCCTTTCCTCTTAACAGGTCAACCTCCCGATGTCGTAGCTTTCACCATCTGCCTCATGATGACCATGGTGCTGGTAGCTGGCGTGAGAAAATCTCTATTCTTCAATAACCTGCTCAACGCAATCAATCTGACTGTTTGGGTATTCCTGGTCACCGCTGGCGCGTTTTACATCGATACGAAGAACTGGACTGAACACAATGGATTCTTGCCTTACGGATGGGCTGGGGTATGTACCATCGTAAATATAATAGATAAAATAAAAAGTAATGAGCAGTACAAATTGTAGTTATATTTTTCATTTTATTTTGGACACTGACTTACACGATTATACATGAGATATTTTTTGTAAGTTTCAATCATTGTGTAAGTGCCAACATTTTGCACCCTCAGCGGAAAAAAAGTATAAGTCGTCTTACGTTTATTTTAGTTATTAATATGATTGGAAAGAGGAACAAAAGCTGCATATGCTCAATTTTTTTCAAATTTTTATCATTAATTGTGACGGTTTTGTGAAAGAAATCGTAACGTAAATTCTTTTGCCTACTTACTGATATTTTAACAGTTTTTTTGCTCTCCTGTAAAATTGCAATTTTCATCTTATGCCTTTTTTCCACGGAAGGTGCGATTTTATCTACTCTATACTTTGATTCAGCAAGAAAAGTAGTTGAAATAATCGATTTTAGAGTTCAATTCAATTCTGCTCCTGATAAGCCGGGTCGGGTTGCTGGTTTATTAAAAAGACAGAAGTAGGTAGTTAGTCTAATTTCGCAAAGTACTGCATAAAACAATACCTTTGAGCCGTTAATGTACTTTGCTTACGTACGCCTTCCTTTTACCGGACAGATGAAACTTGATTATGGGAGTACTTGTATGTCATGAAAACGCGCGCCAGATAGTGTCTGAGAGGGATTTAAAGTTTCATTACGATTTTATTCGATTTTCCGATGTTCCATTTTTTTTTAATGTAGGTTTTCTTCATACGTATAAAGGTTTTCCCTTCACTTATTTTTATATGGATAACCGTCAGTGAAGCATGATTTGACTCGTTAACCGGTAAAGCTTTCTCAAAGCTTTCACACCAAATGAGTTTCTTGTTTGAGGTCGAATACTTAAGATTATATCGGAGCGAACAATGTAATCTATCAGAATAGAATATCCAAGGATAAAAAATAATTATGCTGACAAATCCTCATCAAGACAAGTTGATGTACATATTTCTTTTTCTTTGGTAACTCTGAAAGAATATAATTAAATAAACATTTTCAGTACATACATTTGATATTATATGATACAGATATTAGACACTTATTTCAAGGCTACCAACATTATGCCCAACTGCAGATTTAGTTGAAAATCACTATGTGTAAAAATTAAGTAATAATAATATCAATAACAGTTCCGCAAAAGATAAATTTTATTATTAATTACAGCTTAATGCTTAACCATAATCGCACCCGATGATAAATGACGACGTATTCTTGAGTTAGCTCCAACCCATTTGGTAATATCAATGGCCCATTACTGAGCACGGGTCGCTTCTCTCACCACGCAGCACCAGTGCGGATTGGTGGAGAAGTTAGTTGCAAGCCCAAGTCGGAAGTTAGAAGATATATTGTTGACGACACAAGCCACCGGACTATGAGCCCTTCCAACGTTGTGTCTTGAGTAGTAAGCACTTATTTTCTTGATAGGTTTTCACCGGAGCCGCAACCTGTTTCTACGCCTTCATTGGTTTCGACATCATTGCTACGACGGGTGAAGAGGCTGTCAACCCCAAACGATCCATCCCGCTTGCCATCGTGTGCAGCCTAGCCATCATTCTGCTGGCTTATGTCACCAGCTCCATGGTCCTTACTCTTGTTGGTAAGTGTTATATGACTTTTTGAATCTAGGAGAAAATATAAAGGTATATCTACCTGTTAGGGTGCTTTTCCACCAGAGATGTGCTATGCAACTATGCTGCGAAGATGTGAAATTCAATAAATATGATTGGTTCAATAAATTTATTGATGTCCACCAATGAATATGATTGATGGGTGTCAAACGCATCCATAGCAACGTAACACAGCACATCTCTGGTGGAAAAGCACCCTTATCCTCGTGTCAGTCACAAAATTATACCGTTTATTGTAATTACTGTATGTACTCGTATTATACTTAACCAGAGATTGTAAGATAATTTTGAAGACGGCCGTTAAGTAGCCACGCTGGAAGGAATCATGCACAAATAGTACGTATGCTTCATTTTTGTAGACAAGTTATAAGTATATACAAGATATTCGGTAAATAAAATTAATTTCGACTCTAAATATCACATTATTTTCAATATTTAAAACGTTTCAAAGATAAAGTAAGTACTGCTTTTATCTAAAACAAAGAAAACAATACGCACTCTCATGCATTTAGTTTTAAAAGACGCCGTCACCTTTGATGTCAGAAGCCAAGACGATACCGTCTAGACTTTGTGCCATCAGCAGGGTTATATAAAATTAATTTTAACGAGATAAAATCATACTAATCATAGTAAAAAGCAATGTAAAATTAATTACACCGCTGTTTAACTATTATAATTACCCGACTGTGTTAGAAGGAGGGTTGTGTTTTTCGAGTGTATAATATAATTATGTATGTATATTTCTTTGGCACGCTCTATAGCCTAATCAGCTTGATCGATTTTAACTTAAGAGGTGCCGTTAGATTTGTCTTTTGTGAGAGTGACACTGGGTATATCTAAATTGAAAAAAAATTAAATGGTTGATTTTTGGCGCAATATTGTGTCTTTAAAATTTTTTTGTTCTCAAAACCTATAGAGAGGGATATGGTTGAATAGGTATTCAAAAATTATTTTTAGGCTCCTTCCATAATTTTTCATTTTATGTAACAGTGTAGGATTTAAAACGATTTAAAATTGTTTAAAAAGCCATTCTCGCTCATTTATTATTGATCTTAATGAAATGACAACACTCCGATTTTTTTCATCTAACAAAGAAGTCAATGAATCCTAACTAAAAAGTGTAAAATAAAAATATTAAAAAAAAAAAACAAAAAACCTGACAGCGTAAAAAACTGAAAAGGAAAAATAAGCCCAGGAGATTAAAATTTTGTTAAAAGTAATACTATACAACTAAACCATTAATAGTCGGAACCCAATTAAATTTTACAGGTGAAGCTAATATAAAGCTTGTACAAAACAAACCAATCTTTGGTTGAAGAATACTTGTTTCCACCTGTGGCTTTGCCCGCGGGCGAGTGATTTTCATAAAATGAAATCACCAACGTATAAACGTCCCAATCATCCCAGATTAACATACAAATGAGATAAAATCTATAAGAATCCAAATATCAACAAACTTTCCATTGAAGTATAATGTCATAGAACAGACATCTTGAACAAAATGTGTGTCCCGCCCGGGAGGTTCGATTTTTAAAATTGAGCCCCAGTTCTCCTTTCAAAATCGAACGAATCCATTGAAGATTGAAGCCACGTGGCGCCAGTGCATAGGCACATATATGGTGTTTGCGTTGTCGGTTCTATACGGTAATAATAATACTTCAATGAAACTTTCACATTATATTCACATCATATAGGTAGGATAATCTACGTCCGACGAAACAACGAGTAGCGTTCATAATTTGATCTACCATCGCGTTGTCATAATTTGATCTACAGGTCGAGTTACGTGTGAAGACCTTAGATTAGAAGTTTTTTCGTATTCTCACCAGTTGATCAAAAACTATTTTTAAATAGCTTTAAAAAGTGTTGTTATATGTTGTTACTAAGTAATACTTATGAATGTTTTAGTGTATAATTGGCTTAATCTATCATCATGAGCATTTAAGTAGGTACTAAAAGTATGTATAAATTAAAGTTCTGAGATACCTGACGAGGAACACTACGGGATCAGCCAAACTACTCGTATAAAAGATACTGGAATATCGTCTGAGCGAAAGTTATTTAATAAGACTAATATTACTAAAGGTGGCAACAACAAACACTAAGGGGTCGGCCAAACTATTAAATAAATTGACAAACTATTGAAATATTGACTTACCAAAAGTTATTCTATGTATAATTTACCAAAAGTATTTAGAATTAGAAATTCCAATCTACGAAAAGTTGTTAAATGTAATGAGCATAATACTTAGGTAGGTACTAAAGGAAAAGTTTATTAAAACTGACAGGATGTCTGTCAGTTCAACAAGTATATACTCGTACGAATTATACTTATAACTAAATAAAATACATAAAAACTGGGTTAATATAATAAAAAATATATAATAAATCTTCCTTTATGTAATAACTAGCTGTGTTTCGCGGTTTTTCCCGCGTTAATTTATGGAAAAAGCTAACTATTAAAATATATGGTATTTTATAGCCTATATCCCTTCCTCGATAAATAGACTATCAAAAAATAATTTTTCAATTCGAACCAGTAAGTAGTTCCTGAGATTAGCGCATTCAACCAAACAAATTCTTCAGTCTTATAATATTAGTACAGATAATATATAAAATCTATGTGAAATCATGAGTATCAAACCATGTTTAATTTCGTTAGTGATAAGTCATAATTTAAAACACATGAATGAAATTAATGAAATATTTCCAGCACCCACTTTAATAAATTATTAATACAAAGAGATTATTCAATCCGCGACTCAGTGAAATCCAATATCTCTATGAGTAATGAAGTGGCTTTATTAATCCATTGTGTACGTACAGTAATGACACGTTGAAATGATTACCCAGTACTGTACATAGTACTTAACAGTGACTATGTACAAGCCTGTAAATTTTTTCCTTAATCGCTTCTAAAACGCGTTGTTTATGTTTTTTTCTTGGCATTAGCTTTTCTCATAAACCACTTCATCCGTCTATTGGTAGAACTTGCAAAAAATTCATAATATACGAGTAAGTCGTGCGTAGAAGTTATCATAATTGTGTTTTGTGGCATCGTTGACAACAAAACAAATCTAGTTACAAAAAAATACATACATATATATATACATATAACACAAAAAAATGTTTTTGAGATGTTTTTGAGGACATCCTTTATACATAGACTTTGAAACCATCTAAATTTGTCTCAAAATTGTTTCATTTGAAAGGCAATAATTAGAAGATGGTATTATACTTTAAAACCACAAAAAAACAGGCACATTTCGATTTTCCAAACAATTTTTTTAAGCGTAGTAGCACACGCTGGGTATCCACTAATGGTTACAACCCATTAATGGCCCACTACTGAGTACGGGCCTCTCCTCTTGAGGAGGCCTAGAGTATACTCCACCACGCTGCTCCAGTGCGCATTGGTGGAGGGGTTAGTGGCCAACCCAAGTCACGGAAGTTTTCATGCCGCCCGAGGGCCCTACATTTTTTTTTTTTTTTTTTTCGGGGGGAAAATGCATTACGCATACCACTCGGGCGCAGGGGGCACCCGAGTGGTTATGTGGGACTCCCGTATAGGCTAATGAGACCCACGGTATACCCACTAAAAACCCCCCCATCTTCCTCCTCGCCGCCTTGTGACGGGGTTACGGGAACGCTTTCGCACACATCCGCGACCCCGCCAGCGGCAGCCGCCCACAAGCGGCTCCATCGCGAAAGCCCGAAGGCCCTCCACGATGGGCGCACCAGATGGTAAGGTGCGCCTACCTTCTCGGCCTCCACCAGTACTGTAGCAAACTCCCCCTGAGTCTGCTACTAGGAGGCCATGGATACCAGATGACTGGTACCCGGTGGAGGATCAGGTCTGTGGTTCCTCCACCGACCACACATCGGCCGCAGAGGATAGGGCAAGCGGCACACCGTAATACCGACATGCCTCTTCCTCTGCGGCCCCACCAATGCCGTTTCGGCGGAACGGCCCCGCCAGCTCGCAGGGGGTAGGGAGAGTGGCGCACCGTAATAACAACACGCCTCTCCCCCTGCGATCCCTCCACGGCCGCAGAAGAAGCTTGCCTCTTCTTCTGCGGTCCCACCTCGGCGCGCGTCCGCAGCGGACTTATTCAGCCCGCTGGGAGCGCCCTCCTCGGGCCAGCCGGCAGTCCAAACAGGCCGGCCCTGGTTACCTCTTGGCTTCACCGTGGGTGACCAGTCCACGGTTACTAAGCCCCCCCGCCACGACAAGGCGGGCAACCCCCGGGGGGGGAGGGCCCCTACATGGCTTAACGACTGTTAACTTACATAAACGACCGGGACCGATGGCTTAACGTACCTTCTGAAGCACGAAACGCTTAAGAATTCTTGCGGTCACCTGTACACTACCTACCGCACTTGCTCGTCGTCGCTGTCGTTTAGGATCGACACACCGCCGGGCTATGAGCGCATTATCCACTAGTATCAACATAAAAACACGATTACGAAATGCAAATGTTGAGCAATGAAATACAATAAAGGAACTCACGAATTTTAATTCTAATAAAAAAACATCATTTAAAGAATACTAAAAGCAAAAACGATTGAAGGAATATTTTTGCTGTAATAAATAAATGGCTTAATTGCCTGTCAGGCGGTACCAGTATCTCGAAGATACAAAGTAAAATTAAAGCAATTTTCCTTTTATGCAATATATTTATCGAGTTCTATTTCGTGTAATGATCTCAATATATTGAATGTTATATCAATATTCATAATTTGCTGCCTCTGCTGAAGAGTTGTGAGCATGGATGAAAGGTTTTTGGTTTCCTTTGAACTGTTTCCGTTACTCAACTGGCAGAGGATACACGTTAGATTTGATCTCTTTTTAATGATGACTCGTGGAAATATTTTGGCATTATATTGAAATGCATAAAAAATCATTAACCATCAGATGGCATAATTATTATCATACGAGTATATGACATTTTATTCGCAGGATAAGCTTAAGTAGTAAAATCGGCTACACAAATATTATGAAAAGTTATTTTGCTCAATTACTCCTGGTTAATCTGCATCTGAACCTTCTGAAGAAGAAGGCTCAGGACCGGTCAGAGTGACTCAAGTTAGGGGAGGCCTATGTCCAGCAGTGGACCTCCAAGGGCTGATGGATGGATGGATGGAATCTGCATCTGGTTCCAATTCATTAACGGCCCACTACTGAGCACGGGTCTCTCCTCTTGAGGAGGCCTAGAACATACTCTCCCACGCTGCTCCAATCCGGATTGCCCCTCCAGGGTTAGTGACCAAACCGAGTGTCAGATGTTTTAATAACGTCTGATGGCTTCCAACATGGCTTAACTTACTGTTATCTTAACATTCAAAAATATTTATTAAAAATTTACCAGACAATTTTATTGACCACTTACATTCTAAGCGCGTAAACCAAATAAAACCCACAAAAATCTCCCAGATCAATATGGTTATTAAATAATGTTATTAAAATAATTCTCCAAAGAACTTGTATGAACTAAAATTCCAAGCATAATGTACTAGTCGTGTAATTTATGCACAGTACGATTAACAAACGCAAAGGAATATTAGAAATAAAACGTATTAAAAACAACTGAGATTCAATCTGAATAGTCTGGCTTCACCCGAATTGTTCGTCTGTGAAATCAAAGGGAATCTACGTTTTCATGCAAGAAAAGGCAGTGGACTCGAAAAACTAAGGGTTTTTTTTGATATAATACACCATTAATATTCTTAATATCCTTGTAAGTGCAGCGTGCTTTAAATACTTCCAGGATTCTCTTTGCTGAAACAGGCGAGTTAAAAATAATTTTCATCAGTTGAGCCTCCCTATCTTGTAATTAATTCATTTATGGAACAAAAGAATTTACACGCAGCGTACCAAAATGAGTTAGTTTCCAAAATTGTCAATCAACTTACAAGCAGCACGCGCTTAATGCTGGCCATACACGATCAAGTATACTTGTCAAGTTTTATTCAAGTTACGCCATTTTATTTATGACAGTACCTACTGCTAACTGTCAGTGTCAATAATGAAAAATAGATTTGATTTGACTTGACATTCAAATACTTCAGTGATAATCAATCATTAAAAATTGAGTAAAGGTATTTGTATATTTAACTTTAATTATCCGTAACCTAACTTGAGAGTGAATTTTTGTGTTTCTGTACTAAGTGGCGATTTAAGTAACCTTTATGTGACTCTGAATTGGGGCGTTAAGTTAGACATCACTTCAAATAGGTTTTCAAACTTTAAAACCGCTCGGTTTCTCTGACCAGTCTTGAATGGAAGCCGAGGTAACTTAGTTGATTATCGCCAAATGAGGTAACATTGTTACGTTTCTCGCGAAATTTTCTAAAGTGGAATTCGTCTTTAAGTGGATATAGCTTTAATATTTAGTTACATAATTTAAAGCACTGTAAGGTCATTTCTAGCCTTGTATCTAAAGAGATTATTTATATTTATGACTGCAAAAATGGTTTTATTTTCTTGTCCTGTTGGTACGAATCAAATCCTGCAAGCTTACACCTACTTCCTCTTATCCTAAGGATTTGTAAATCTAATATACATATTATTATTATTGCTATAGCTCTGATGACAATGCATTTTTTACGACTATTATTTTGATACTACATTCATGTAGGGCTCCGGACGAGAGAATATCTTAACTGTTAACAACACAGTCACATTTTTTTGGCATTACGGTCTAAACCCAAACTATTCGCGACATTCACTTCTTCGGCTAGACTATAACTAGTCCAGCCATAAGTTCTGTTACAAATGAAAATGTTTTTTTTTAAATGAAGTAATGTAATATTAATAAAATTTATACCTACATATTTATTAAAGTCTCAGCAAAAAATAAAAAAATATTCTATTCGAAATGGCCACCTTCGGCTTTTATACAACAGGCCTTTAATCTGTTTGGCCACGAATCTATGGATTTACGCACTGTTTCCAAGGGAAATTTCGCCCCTGCTTGCTCCAAAGATTTTTTAAGAGACTCAATGTCGCCGTGTCGTTTAGAGCAGGCCATGTCCTCTAAAACTGACCATATTTTGAAGTCTAAAGGGTTGAGGTCTGGGCTAGATGAGGGCCAGTCTTCAGCTCTTATAAAGTCCGGAACATTGGTTTCAAGCCAGGCTTGGGTAGTTCGTGCCTTGTGACCAGGTGCAGAGTCCTGTTGGAAAGTCCACGGTATATTAAAAAAAAATTGCTGAGAGGTTTCACAACACGATCCAAGACTGTATCTTGATACACTTTGGCTGAAGTTTTCACTCGTTTTTCACAAAAATGCAGTTTTGTGACTCCTTGATAAGACACGCCCCACCAAACCATCACTGACGCAGGATGATGACCACGTTGTACCTTCCCGACCACTTGAGCAGCTTCTTTAGAACTGTGAGCGTACACTTTATCATTTTGCTTATTGTAGTGTTCTTCAATCGTGAAAATTTTTTCATCGGTAAAGAGGATATTTCTGTGCCTTTCACCTGCGTATCGCGACAGAAGGCGTTTTGATCGATCCACTCTCTTTAATTGTAAAGATTGATTTAGGGCATGTCCTGTATATCGACGATAAGCACCGAGCTTCAGGTCTTGTTTTATAATACGCGACAGAGTCCTAGCGGGAATCTTCATTTCTCGCGATAAGATTTTTTGCTTCCTAATGGGGTTTCGACGAATTCTGGCTTTAACAGCATTAACAGCCTTTGTAGTTCTAACAGCACGTGGCCGCCCCGATCTTTTCTGGTCTTCGACAGACGAAGTGTTGTTGTATCTGTTGATTGTACGATATACGAACATACGGCTGATACCAAGCTTTTGAAGTGTCTGGAATATGACCGACGGCTCCATACCCACTTTGTGCAAGGCGATCACTGCAATCCTATTTTCTTTAACACCCCATTCCATATTGTAATTTGATAATGAACACGAAAAAGTATGTGAAATGGCGCGAAATCGAAAGAAGTTTTTAAAATAATATACGTGTTCCAAATTCAAAATAATTAAAAAGCTGAAAAAAAGAAAAGTTTTTATGTAACAGTATTTATGGCCAGACTGAGTAATTAGCGCTGACCGCGTTGCCTGCGTTTAACGGGATAATAAGTACGCTATATCCACAGACTTAAAAAAAGAACCAGACGGATTGTCAGCAACAAATTCAGTGAAGCACCCATAGTAACACCAACTCCTCTATTCGTACAAGTATCACACGCACACATTGACACCATGCTGTTCTTAATCAGCCGCCATTACCGCATCGGACCGCACTAAAAATTGGCACACATGGTAAGCGGGTGGCGTCACTCTCGATAAGACAAGGCGACGTAAGTTCTTTTTTTAGATGTGTGCTTTTCAGGAAAATCCATTCAGTAGTTTTTGCATGAAAGAGTAACAAACATTAAAACTAACTTTTTATTAATAATTTAATACCTTAATAACCTAATTACCTTAATGAGTTTAATACCTTACTGAAATAAGTTTAATTCCAATGGAATTAGAAAAAGTTACATTGTTTAAATTTTTTATTAATTATAGTCTGGCCAGGATTTTTTTAGCCAACCCACTCGCCATATATTTTATAAATTGGATATAAAACACTTTTAATCCATTGAACAGATGGGTAACGGTCGTATCTAATTCAGATTTTAAGGTATTATTAGTATCTATATTACATTGACAATATAAAACCCTGTATTTACCTAACTTGTTTACAAACAAAATAATTATCTGTGTTAACATTGTTATTTTAGTCAGGTATTCAATTTATGATATGCAATAATCTCTTAGATATTATGTTTGGTCAATTCTGACACAAAAAGGCATAAATGCAAACAAACAAAAAGGCATAAATGCAAAAGATAGACTTGATGTTTGTTGATACATACCATTCATTTCGTTTAATGATCTGTCGTTCGACATAACCCAGTTTAAACTCGTAGGGAATTTTTCAGCAAGTCTGCATCGACACTTAGAACTTTTCGATGCAGTTTTGCTTGTAAGTACCATCAGTGGTTATTCACTTCAAAACACAGTTGAAAATCTAAAGTGTTGTACACGTTGAATGCAGTAACTGCTGGTTCGTGAAGCTTGATACACCTCCTAAATCTCAAAAATGTAAGTTATGACAGGAATAGTCCAAGTCAAAGTCAATATAGGTACGAGTATCACTGATACATTTAAGCAGGTCATATTTTGGCTTTCGTAATTGTCCTACTTCTGGGCTCGGGTCTCCTTTTACAATATGAAGGGTATAGTAGTACAGTCCAAGTGTAGGTTATCAGGACATCTGGGTTGTTCCATCTCAAAACCTGCTAGGTACATATATCACCAAAACTGAAGCTAGAATGAACGTATTTTCTAGGGAATCCTGTGAGTTTCTACCGTATTCCAAAACATTTGCGTCGATATTGTGCTAGTCTTCATCATTATAAGTTACGCTAACAAAGTCACAAAACAAGCACAAACTAGTCGCAAAACTCAGTAACTATGTTACTACTAACGAGTTTAGGTACTAGGTTTTCAATAACACGTAATTCGTAGTTTTAATCATAGTTATTTTCAAAGTTCGTTAGGCTTACAAAACTTATTTTCTATGGGGCCCAACGTATATCTATCCAATAATTAATAATAATTTAACAAACAATAATAAACCCACAGGGCAGCTTGTGGCTAGCTTGGTGATTAGCGATACCATGGACCCGAGTGCTCTCGGGAGTTCTACCTTTTTTTATCTTCAAGTAAGGATCGAGGAAAAATCCCCCACCTCTTTGCTTGTCTTAACCGGCTGGCCAGAGTGGAGTCGCTATATTCGGGGGTGGAAGTGTCTAATGGCGTAATAACGAGGAAACCCGCTCATGGGGGTTCAATCCCCCCTAGATAGTGAAATTGGTGCCGCAACTCTTTACACCCCTAGCTGCTCACGCCAACGTTGCCCCCAGGTATGCGAATTAATTTTTACGGGGGCCCATCTAGTGAGCGGCAAGTCACCACCTGCTATTTTTTTCAGTTGTTCAGTCTGAACGGCAGGTATCCATAGTTTCCCCATGAACCAGTCCCTCGAAATTTCATCCCAATAGCCCAGTATTGGTTTAGTTTTATTTTTTGTTTTCGTAGATTCAAAATAGTTGCTGCGCACATGGTGGGGACTATCTTCGGATGTATCAGATTGTGCAATCGAAAATAGTATCCACCTTGTGTCCACACACCCACTTTATTAATGTTCTCAAAGGGGCCGCTACATGTTGAACCTGTGCCCCCACGCAAGCCTAACAAAATACCCGGTCCAGTTACATCTTAGGACCCGTGAAAATTAAGAGATATATAATTATTATATAACTCATAATACAATAGATTTTAAAGTCTATTTATTAAACATCAATTTTATCAACAGACACACGAAGAAATTTCGAACAGACATGTATTTTTCTCTCTCCTTTATAAATCTTTGCTGATCTGCTCATCGGCATAAGCTCGTATACACAAATGCATCATTTAATTAACTACCCTAATGTTATGATTGATCTGATATCCTCTAAGGCTAGTAATAAATTGTTTTAATAAAATAACAGTTCAAAAATAACTGAAAGCAAAACAATTTCTAAAGTAACTTGAGAATGGTTATTAAATGACATTTCCTGCTGTGCGGACGAGTTCTTTCTGTCAATCGAATCGGGGCGTTGTTTCTAAAGTAAACATTCCCACTACACCGTAAGACAAGTATTAAATGTAATGTAATGAGATATGTAGAGACATATATCTCTGATAATATGACTAGATACGGATAAGGTATATTGCTAAACTTTATAGTTAGAGTTGATGTTTGAATTCCAAAGTCAAATATTTAAGTACTTCTAAACATTTATAATGTATATGGCTCATATAAACACCAGTAATGAAACAAAAAATCACAAAAAAATAATAGTTGTGCCAATGGGACGGATTTTTAAAATGACTGCGCTTTCCTGATGGAAGCATGTTTCCGCTCGATTATGTGTGTCTTCAAGTCATGAGCATAGGTTTTTACTAAGTTAGTACGTCTTGCCATGACTATAATATCGCCATTTACGGTGGGATTTTAGTCAAGCATTAACTTAAACTTATAAAAAATATAAAAATAGCAGATCCGGCGAGCTTCGTATCGCGTTTTTTCTAAAACTATTTTTTTCTAAAATAAAAGTAGCCTAAGTTACTCCTTGTTACATCAGCTATCTACCAGTGAAAGTCCCGTCAAAATTGGTCCAGCCATTTCAGAGATTATCCAAAACAAACAAAAAGACAGACAGAAAGACAAAAATTGTAAAAAATGTTATTTTGGTATATGCACCGTGTATACATCCAAATGCACTTAGTAAAAAGCGGTTATTTTAAAATTACAAACAGACACTCCAATTTTATTTATTTGCATAGATAAATAAGAAACATCCGATTACCCTCGATTACTAAACATCTGTGCACCACAATAGCTTGATAATGTTAGCCGTGTAAGTGTTGATTGATCCCGTCTTACAAATTCACTTTCTCACACATCCGCACTGTAAGAGTACCCATTTTCATCTGCTCTTCAGGTTAAAAAAACATAGCGCGCTGAAAGTGCCCTCGAGCACTAATAGAGCTAGTGAGCAACGAAGCGCTTCTGAAAATTTTTACCAATCCAATCTCGAACCATGTCCGTTTTATTTCAACGTGGTCGTTTTATAGGGTGCTCCCTCACCGTGGTCATTTTATAGCGTGCTCGCTCACCGTGGTGGATTGCCTGTAATGCAATAGTCCAGACTCGATTTTAGATATTAGCCTCCTACGGCTAGTCGGCGGCGACAGGTTATTTCCACATGACTGACTGATCGTATAAAACGTACGGATTTTGAACACTTTTACTCAGTGCTTTTAAAAATTGCATTATCGGTAGATGGTAATGTTACATATATTAGTACAGTTTGCATACTGTACTGTAATACTGGGTATTTCTCAGTAATATAATGCTTGATTCTGTACAATACATTCCAGGTGAATGTTCCCGGGAAAGAAGCTACCATACACAATCGAATGAATTTTAGCAACGTATGAAACGTTGAAAATGAAATGTCTAGATTGTGATGTAAGTTAGTTGTATGCCATTTAAAGTTTTTAAAAGTTTCGGTCATAATAACGGTGTAAGAAATCCATCAAGTATTATCTCTTCGAATGCGGTCAGGAACGACAGTGCTCAAAAATGTTATAGTTAACTCTCCTTGATATTCTTTCTATTCACACCCATATTTTTCCTTCTATAAGCTTGTAAACGTGTCACACATCATCCCGCTACCGAAAATTGTAAAGCCCGTTCAAGTAACTGATTTCCATCCTATCTCTATATTACACTTTCTGTCTAAAGTTGAGCACATTGTCCATGACTTCAACCCATTAATGGCCCACTACTGAGCACGGGTCTCTCCTCTTGAGGAGGCCTAGAGCATACTCCACCACGCTGCTCCAGTGCGGATTGGTGGTGGGGTTAGTGGCCAACCCGAGTGTCGGAAGTTTTCAAACCACCCAGGGGCCCCCGACATGGCTTAACGGCTGTTATCTTATGATAACAACTGGGACCAAGGGCTTTACGTGCCCTCCAAAGCACGAAACGTTCAAGAATTTTTAGCCACTAGCAGTCACCCATCCAACTACCGACCGTACCGCTGTTGCTTAACTTTGTCGATCACTTGGGATCAACGCAAGCCGCAGGGCTATGAGCGCTTCAACATTGTCCATAGATAACTTTATTTATATCTTCGTAACAATTTTCTCCTTAGCATGTACCAGTTTCGTTTCCGACCCGGTAATAGCACAGTCCTGCACTGTTGAACGTCATAGATGATATCTGATATGCGATTGAAAATAAATGTCTAACTTAGGAATCCCAATATGGACATCGAAGTTTACTCAAATTAACGTCTCATCTTCTGCCATTTCTTCGTTTGATTCCTATATCTTCGAAGTTGTTCGCATCGTATCCGCAATAATGACTCTTTTTCTGAATGATGTGATCCTTCTGCGGGCATGCTTTAGGATGGCGTTCGCTCTCCACTATCTTCTCTGATTTCATTAACTACGTTACAAAAGTATTTTTTTTAATTAACGCTTCACACTCATAGCCCCAAACTAGGATTCCCTATATCGTGGGTGCCATGGACAACACACAAGACAAGGACACTCATACCCAAACCGAGAACAGAAATTCAAACTCATAATTCAAATTTCCGCCTCGCTGGGAATCGAACCCTGGATCCTTGGCGCGGCGATACGGCATGGTAACCATTGCGCCACGCGGGTCGTCATTACATCCAATTTCTATCTCTATGCAGATAATTTACAGGTATACCGTCACTTCTCTTTGACTGAAGCTAGAGCATTACATGTGGACAATATTATCTTACCAATTACCTGTTCTGATAGGGCTAAAAACCTTGGCGTAATCTTTGACTCAAAGGAGATGTTCAAAAAATGTATGGGGGCTGGTCCTAAATTTGTACAAAAACAAAACCTGGATGTGGAGAAAGTGAAAATTATTTCGATTGTGACAAGGTTGTGAAAATAAAAAAAATCCTCCCTTCTTTATTTGTGTTTGAATTTCCGTAGATAAATAAAAAGCTTGCCACACTGGGCACTTTTAAGTTTTGGCAACTCTATTGTGCCCATGTTATCTATAGTCCCAGGATATATCATTTGATTGTGATTGGATGTGTGTGTGTGTGTGTGTGTGTGTGTGTGTGTTTGTTATATAGATTGAGTATGATAATTTTCAATTTACTCTTAATGCAATAAATTAAATTCGGTAATTTTGAAGAATTTCTAATAAAATGTATTATTTCAATATTATAATTGTTACCACCAGAAAAATTACCAATAGAATACTTTTTGGGCATACCAAAATAGGACACAATTTTTCTAAGTAAGTATGGTCACCCTACAGTTGTGAAAGACAACCTCAATCCGGCCTGTGATTGGTCGAATAGTCCTTCGTATATGACGTCATCGATCTTCAGGTACCTCTGCAAAGTCAGTGATCCAGATAGAGTAATATATCCATGGTTTTCATGGTTCAGTCCAATATTGACATTTGACAATTGAATTTGATTGATTGACATTTGACACTCTACACTGACAGTTACTAATATCAAACTAGGATCTATGTCGTTTCGTTTCATGTAATGTTATTATATTACAACACCGATTTACAACGTTAAATATAATATTTACGTATTGAAAACATAATAATATAATAGGTGGACCTCAGAAATGTTCATTATTCGTGAAAAGGACGTAATTATGTACCTGTTAGAAAAAAATCTTTGCGTTCCTTTCCACCTTCAAATTATGACGAACATATTTCACCAATATTCCAAAATATGGAGGATCAATAAAATATACGTCTTAAAATTTCAAGTAGATTAGAAAATATGCTTTCAAATGAAATATAAATTACGGCTGTAAAAATTTCTTCGGAATAAAGGACCACTTTTGAACATCTCCTTTCTACTGGTGTGCTCATGTCAATGATATTAATCGCAAGGTTCATTTAACACTGCATTAGTGAATGTCTCCAAAATTTCTTACCCTTTGAGACTAAAATTTCCCTTCACATTAATTCAACCTATATTAGATGACGCTGATGCATGCTTTAAATGCCAGTGAGGAGCTCTTAAATAAACTTGAGTGCTTACGAAACCTCTGTATTAGATTTATCTTTGGTTTACGAAAATTTGGTCGTGTCTCCCACTTATGCAAGCCTCCAGTGGCTCCCTATTCGTTTTTACAGAAATACCCACTTACCATTGTAATCACTTTACCTTCGTACATCCTTCTTTTGTACCCTGCAGAACTCACCGTAGATCCCTGCTCAAGTTTCCGCCACATAAAACCACTTCCTACTTCTTATTTCTTCTCTGTTCATGCAGTAACATTTTGGAACTCACTGTGGTTTCATATACCTGAGATTAAGACAATAACTATAATAATTAAATCAAAAGTAGAAAAATATTACGAGTACCTTTCACTTTCTTAAACTGTTCCCCCTTGATCTTTATGTTTCCAATGTTGTACGATTATTATTACTTTTTCTTCCTATATTGTTTATATTGTTTATCATCGTAATATTATTAACCGATATCTATTGAATATAGACAATAATCATTGCTAGCTGTCTCGGAAAACTTCCTATCGCCTAACAATCAATGAATGTACTTTGTTACTTTTAACTTTTATAGTTTTGTAGGTTTAATAAATCAGAGACCATTAAATTCACTCTCCCTCTCCCTCTTTCTCTCTCTCTCCCACTCCTCCTACCACTCCCTCCCCCTCTCCCTACACCTAGCCCTCCCCTCCCGCTCTCCCTCCCTCTCTCCCTCCCCTTTACCTCCTCCTTCACCCTTTTTTACTTTATAACTGACGAAGTTACCATACTAACTTGCACCCCCTTAATTAATTCTTTAAAGATGATTTTCCGGAAAAAGACATTACTGTTAAATTTTGTTTCTAATCTTGATATTTATGTATCAATTTTTATGTTTTTAACTTAAAAAATGCGAAATGGCATACTAAGTTCCATCCTCTAAATTAATCCTTGAAGGAATGATTTTCCAAAAACTTATATATACACTTACTAAAAACTTACATAACCCCTATGTTAACCCCATAGGGGATGAATTTCCAAAAATCCGACAGCCTATAGCCTTCCTCGATAAATGGACTATCACACTGTGAAACACTAGAAGATTTTTTCAATTCGAAACAGTAGTTCCTGAGATTACCGCGTTCAACCAAACACACAAACAAACTCTTCAACTTTATTAGTATTTTATAGATGCAAACAATATTCAACTTTTAATAGGTAACATTTTAACCTGCATTCTGCAGGCTGCATTTCCAAAAGCAATTTAATGTACGAACTTAATATTAAACGCTTATATTTTCTAAAATCTATTGTGCAAACAATATTCAACTTTTAATAGGTAACATTTTAACCTGCATTCTGCAGGCTACATTTCCAAAAGTTTGAAAATTTGTAAATACTTACCATTATTATAAAGCAACAATACGGCTTTGTATTAAAGTTTTCGTTCAGCCATTACAAAATTATTAACAACTAGGAAATCGCGCTCGCTTCGCTTCGGGAAAAATAGTAAAAAAAATATATAACATAGCCTATATATGTCACCCGGGGATAGTGTATCTTCTCAACAGTGAAATATTTAATTTTTCAAAACGGTTCGGTAGTTTTAGAGCCTATTCAATGCAAAAAAAACAATCAAATCTTTCCTCTTTATAATATTAGTATAAAATACCTGTTGTCCGCGGCTTTGCCGCATTTCCTTTTTTCTTTCAATACTAATCCTAAAAGTTCTCCAATGATGTATTGTATTTTCCTTTTTGATTAAAAATATCATAGGCAACTAACTTCGAAAGGGTTTTTTACAAACTTTCACATTTATATTATTAGGATAGGAAAGGTGGACAAGTTGTCAGGCGTCAATAAAATCAGACGTCAGGCGTCAATAAATGTCTCATGCAGAGCGTCTGTAACTTGGTTTGTATTGATCCTACGAAGAATTTTATTCTGCAGCTAAGGAAGTTCACTCCGCCGCAATATTAACTCGGAAATGAGCCGCCTTTAACGAATTATCACAGCATTTAATGAAATAAATGTTCGCTAGTGCCATCAGAAACTTTACGCTTACGTGCTTTACAAATTGATACCATTCGACTGAGCCATTCGAGTTCTCGATTAGGAGTAGATAGGATATGAGATATTGGATTTACTCTTTCCTGTCTCTAAGGATTTCCGTTTTCTTTTACTTATAAATGTTATTTGAAAAGGAAATCGAAGCAAGGAATTATTTGAATGTGTGTACTGACAAAGTAAGTATCCAAATGATTAAATTTAATTTTTATCAACTTGTGACTTATAAAATAATCGATGGTTCTCAATCCGTAAATTAGATTATATAGTTATTTTTTAATGCTAATTTAATGTTACTTCAGAATTGTGTTATTTAATTTTTTTTAATTCAGATTGGTCCATTATTATTGAAATCCAGTTCTGATGGCTCGATCCATGAGGAATTGAGCGAAGTCCAATACAAATTATATTAAGGTCTTTACGGTCGGTCTTTTGGAATGAAATAAAATACTGACTTTATAAATTGTTAATTTCGAGTCGAAGTTTAACAAATCCTTTTGTGTGAGATTACTGTGTTAGGATATTCATGAGGATGACTTTAGGCTATGACACTCAATAAAATGCTAACCGTTACTGATCGACAGACAAAGGACAGGCTATGCCAGTGGACCTAGAAGTACGAAACTTCTTACATAGTATAGTTGAGCACAAAGAAAAGATCTTTGGTAATTCATTCCCTGAAGTGGTAAGATGGGAAGTAAAAGTATGTTTGAAGACGAAAATGATATTATTATTTTCGCGGATAAAGACGCGGGCACTAGCTGTTCGTAAAATGAGCTTCTTTAGTCAGGGATCCGCGTATTACTCGCGCCATTGAAGAATCGAATTTAAAATGGCAGCACATATTATTCCCTCTTACTCGCACGTTATTCTTGTCTTAAGTCATACACGTCGGTACAAATATTGTATTGTTAACATACAAATATTCTATCTTACCAACTTTACGATAAAATACACTGTATTGGTGGTTACACTAAAATGTGAATAGAAGTTGTCTTAACTAGGTACTAAGCAGTTGCTATATAGATTTTGGAAGGAAACGTTATCAGTTACCATGGCTTAACTGCTACAATTTAAACCAACACTTACATTAATAATCTCAATTTCGACAAAAGTGTAGCTTACGATAAGTCCGCGGGAATGGCTCGTATTGCAATCGTATCCTTATATGTATCTATTCCTGATAATAAAACAAAGTTTTCTACTATTACTTTAGCTACTTATTTTTAGTCCTTATTAGCTCTTCTCATGAAATATAATAATTCTAAAAATTTTATAACACACCACTATTCCTTTATCAAGGGAACTTTTAAAATTTAATAACACTCTTTATTCCGACATGTTAACAAAATGCTAACAAATAACAGAAATGTAAAGCAATTATTGTCTCCCCTTAAGATAACATACCTACTTGTACGGCGTACCGTATAACCGTAGTAATAATAAATAATTTACGATAAGTAAATACCTATGTTTGTGGATTAAAAAACCAATCGTTGCCGACCAAGAATCAATGAAAAACGGTCACAAAGACTATTGCTGGTTGCAAAGAATATGAACGGTTAGTGTAACCCAGTCGCCGATGAAAGAATTAGATTTAGATGACAGTGTGCCAATTTCTAAAGAGAATTTATCCATGATAGAATTATAGTTCTTCAATTACCTCTATTTTATACCTGTTATACTTAACAGTATTATGTGAAAAAATAATAATTTTAAATGTATGAAATAAACATGACTTCCACAAAATGTATAATGGGATGTATGGATAGTCTCTGCTAGGAATTGTCAAAAACACAAACTTTAACTAAGAGAGATCTTACTAGGAGTAATAATTAACATTAATTAAATTACAAGGAAAAGTTTCATGGGCATGCTCTTTATACTTACTGCATAGCTATAAAGCTAATATTATTCTTCAAATTCTTCAGGTTTTTAAACGCTTTTAAAAAAAGGAGGAGTTCCTCAATAACATTGTATTTTTTCTCTTTTCATAATGTTTGTTACCTCAAAAAAACTCAAAAAAAAATGATTTGGAAAACATTTATTAAGAGTCAGTTCTAATGAGATCCATGACAATTCAAAAGAAACTCCTTGAATAGATATATACGGCGATATTGATATTCTAATGTATGTTTAGCGATATATGTATTGGTCCGTATTCGGTGACAATTTCTTAGAAGTCGATTTTTTTTGGTTCAACTTAAATTATTCATTTTCCTGGTAGATCTCTATTAGATGTTAACCGTGATGTTTTTCCCGCAGTGCCCTACAGCGAGATTGACACAGGCTCGGCCCTCGTGCAAATGTTTGCGTTCGTGCACGCACCGGTCTGCAAGTACATCGTTGCTATTGGTGCCCTCGCCGGCCTCACTGTCTCCATGTTCGGTTCCATGTTCCCCATGCCACGCGTAGTATATGCCATGGCTCTGGATGGACTGATTTTCAAGTAAGTCACTCTTGTTTTACTTATAATTTATGAGTTTTGTATAATTTTCTTCTCTATTAGGGTTGTATTTTTTTATTTGGTACCTCAGAACTCAGTCATTTATCAACCGTTGTTTTTCTATTTGGATGAACATTTATACATAATATTTATTAGAAAAACATTAATTTTGTTGATGGGAGTCACTAGTAAAAATAAAAATAGGTAAAATTTGTGTACCTGGAAGAAATCGTTTGTAAGCGATGAGACCACCCATTGTATTTTGTTTTTAATATTAATAGTAACTATGTATATGTTTTATGCACGTTTGATGATTATGCACGATGAAAAAAGAATTGGATACCTACAGAAAAAATCGAATCCATTCCTATCCGCTCATTACATGATTCACTGATATTTCAGTTCATCTAATTAGTCTTCAATGTTACTATATTTATCATAACAAAACGTCCATATTTCAAACATTTGTAAAAAGGTTAAGTATATTATTGATGAAGTTCATTTATTGCAATAAAAATAGTTTATTGACATATTGGGGCGGCTTAAAATTAAATACTAACCCCAATGTTACGCTGAATCGGATATCGTAAGGGGCGACTTAAATCCGGCCCGCTGCTATATTTTTATTTATCAATCCTATTACAATAAGACATGTATAAGTATAATGTAATGTATAATTTCCACCATAACAAAAGTTTGAGATTTTTGTCTATTTCTCATTGGAACGGCTTGAAGGATTATGCTTAGACGTAAATAGAAGCCAAGTGCTATAAGCGCGTCTTAAACGTTATTTATAATTTTATGTAACGTTACGGCTTCAATATCAGGCGGAAAATTTGAGGTGAAGAGGAACGAATCCGTATCTTGAAGTGTCGTAAAACTAATAAGTATCCTTGGATACAATGGAGTGTTTCTATAATTATCTTGTTTATTATAAGATACAATGTTAAAATAACAAGATAATTATAGAAATACTCCACAAGCGTGTTACGTCTTTTGCAGAAATCTGGCAACTTTTATTAACTTTAACGAAAAAGTAATTATAAGTTTCCGTAACTTCCAAGGAGATTAACCACGAGATAACCTCACAAGGGATCTGGCAAAGAAGGATCATAAAGCCCCAATTCCATAGAAAAACCGTTAAGGTTGCTCCCCTGTTAAAAACTGATTTACGTATTATGCTTTCTTTTATGCATCTCAACTGAAAAAATATCTTATTTCATTAAAGCGTACACTTGAGGTACAAGGTACGATAGCGCCGAAAATGCTATTATAATTCACCCTCGCAAAAATTAAGAGATTTTTCGGGCACAGGTTTTATTACCTTATGACCTAAAAGAGGCACAAAAATATTACAAGGAACAAACGTTTATAAAATGGTTTCTTAGCAATAACTTTGCCTAAAATATAACATTATTTCATGATGGTACGAAACATTTTTTACCTAATATGTTACTTATTGCTTTTGCAGTTCCCAGGCTATATCTAAGGTGTTTATTTTTAAAACTGTCATCTTGTTTCGAGGATTTGCTAAGGAGCTGGTTCGATATTTTTTGAATAAATGATATTGGGTTTTATCACTTTACTAGCTGACTCGGCAAACGTTCAGCCAAAAATTTTCTGGAAAGGGACGCCCTAATCACCTGCGGTGTAAAATATTTGATATGATCTATTCTTATATCTACAAAATATACATTAAAAAGTCATAAAAATTGGCCGAGCCGTTCCGGAGGAGTAAGACCACACCGTGATACGAGATTTTATATTAGATTTTTACATTTATAACACTCTTAAGTAAAGAGCCAATGAATGTAAAGCCGTACAAACAAGTTTGCCCAACTATTGCAAGCAAGTTTTGCAACGTGCCGGAAAAGGTGGCGAAATAAAATCTCGAAGTTTTCTTGTATAATATGGCTTTGTTTGCGAAGAGACATTTGAAAGGCTACACGCCTTTTAAAAAGTTATCATCAAAGAACTCTGTACCACCGTGTTTATATTTGACAGTACTCGTACTTAGTGGTAGACATACATACCTACCTGGCTTGGATATTTGGATGGCTAACATGTTTCTAGAATCTACATTAAAATATTCTTGTTTTGCGATTATGCCATAAACGGCTATCCCGTACTGGTACTGTCGTTAAGCCATGTTGGCCTTGTGGGCGGTATAACATCTTCCTACATAATATGTCCACAGTGGAGCAGCGTGGTGGAGTATTCTCTAGGCCTCCTGAAGCAGAAACCCGTGCTCAGTAATGGGCCGTTAATGGCTAGAAGTCATTGTATGTAAACTTGTAAAGGTAGTAAAATTTAGAGTTTATTAGAGTTATTCAACCACATGTCTTAAGTCTACTTTTAGTAGATTTTATACACCTATGCACCCAGTTCATTTAAGTCTACTATTCGCAGGTGAATTAAGTATACTAAATTAGACCTCAATTCACCTGAGTGATTAAAGGCAAGCTATACACGAGGCTATTACCGAGGAATATAGTAAACTTAATACGATAAACATTTTTTTTGCAGCTCATTGATCAAATGATTGCGTGACAAACATTCAAATATCCAAACTTTCACATTTATAATATTAGTAGAATATTTATAGGACAGAAGGATTTAATCACCTGAATTAACGGAAACTATTTATCGCTCTACTAAAGTACCAGTGAAGTCGTTTCCATATTAAAAGTGTACTACGGTGCAATCTCTCAATTTGGTAACGAAAAAGGGCTTGATGTACGACTCGTTCGGTTAAAACTTTGTAGCAATCCTTTTAGTACTTGATTTTAGATTTTAGTGGTTTTAAAACTTTTTGAATTTAAATCAGCGTAAAGTAATTTGTTTTCCAATTTGTAGGATAATGATTAATTTAGAGACGAAACAATTTTTGCCGCGCTAAAAGTGGCAGGGCTTCAGGTTTAGGAATGAAGATGAAGGGTTCTAAATGCTACTCTTATGCGAATCGGTCGAGCAATGTATGGCTTGTTATAGTACCGTTAATTCTTACACCACTGGGCCTGCAAAGAGTTTTGTCAACTTTTATTTAAAGATAATAATAGCTTAACTTGTTCCTGTAAATTACCCCTCGCAGAGACAACAACTCTCGACCGATTCTACACTCCACAGTAGCTGATCTTCATTTAGAAAGAGACCAGCCATTAGACTTATTTAAACTGATTAACAATGATTAAATTATATTTCCATTGTACTCCATGTTTCCGACTTTGACTCGACCTTGTATATAAAATAATGAAGGACAAAAACGGGCTTCAAAGAAAAGCAAAGAAACCTAAAAAATACAGGGGTCAAGATAAATGCGAGGAAAACGACAGGATCAAGTGTAAACAATACAAAACTACATTGAAAAGACATAGTTATTATAAATATTAGGGAAGAATAAATGTTTAGGGAAGAAACTTAAGATTATGCCCCCTGGCTTGAATCAATTACCTAGCGATCGTCGTTTTCCGGCGAGGGCTTGAGAGTCGGTACTCAGATGGCTCGTTTGTTCCTTAACCGTCTTTTACATCAAAAAAATAGACAGTTGACTGCGAACAGAAGTGAAAACTCAAAACAATGGAATAACTGTGTTCTTTTTTAAATTTTTAAAGTGATATTCAATTCAAATAATGAGCATCGAAATCACAGTTAAAACAATGCCCAGTATACACAAAATAAACTTATCAAGTGGTTAACATAAATTTACGAGTATTTACTGCTATTACAGCATGTCGGTGACGGGAACTCGCAAGATTGTATTCACTCAAAAAGTCAAACACACATATTACATTGTATATTGTGTAAAACACACATATTAGTGTATATGTGTGTATCCATACACACAGCCAACTATACAGCGGGTCGAGGCATACATACATTAGGTATACATACATTAATTAATTATGGTGTTGTTTATATAGGCGACTGTCTGCAATCTCGGAGAAAACCGGCACCCCTGCTTTCGCTACCATCATTGGAGGCGTAGCTGCAGCCGTCGTGGCGCTGCTCATCCATCTCGAAGTACTCGTTGAGATGATGAGCATTGGTAAGTACATTTTTATGTATCTAATAGAGTAAGGATGAAATGTAAATGACTTAAACTCAAGGGCAGTGTATGGTAGTGTACTATAAACAATTGAGCCATACAGATAACAAAACAATAAAAAATGCGTGTGTCAGCTTTGACGCATGACTGAAGTTTAACTCCATTAAGTTTACAATCGTCAAACCAGTAACAAAGCCATTTAGTTTGCAATCGTCAAATCAGTAACAACGCCATCTAGTTTGCGATTGTCAAATCAGAATCTCAAATTTATACGAATTACAAAACTAACGCATAACGCATAACCTAACGGAGAAAATTTGATTTTATTCCTCATAATTTTTCATACCCCGGGCTTAAATATGAAAATTGATTTTAAAGGAGTTAAAGTCCAAAAAAAAAACAGTTAACAGATAAAAATCAACATCACACTATCTTATATGCCTTGGATATAATTTATAGTTTTGATATAAAACAAGAAAAAATAATTTCATAAGAGTACCTGTAAGAAGGGACAATTCGTTTTCAATTAACGTGCTAGTATTAATAATTTTCCCACAACCAGAAAACTTGTCATGAAAAATATTTGTCATACGAACTGGCAGTGTAATGGTCGTGGCGCACATATCAACTCGGAAAGGGATCGGCACCGGATCGCCTCGCCGTCAACCTAACGTAAGCGCGTTACCAACCGATCAACAGCTCCAAATCGACTCGGCTACGGCTAGGCGACGCCGCGCTTACGGCTCGAATGACAGCAGTTCGCCGACGCAGCGGTAGCCGCGGCGCCGCGGCGCGGGGCGTGCACTAGAAAACGGAAAGTCGAAGGATAGCGTACGATGAGACGTAAGCGCGGGTACGGCAAGTCGTCCACGCACTGTACCGCGGTTCGTGAGCTTGTCTCGAGGCGAGGCGATTACGTTACGAATCTGATAGGTGTGCTTTACAGTAGGGAGTTTCATACAAAGAATACTGACATGCAAGAGTTGATACGTTTACGTTCCGTTTACGAGTTGATATGTCGTCACCCTCCCCGCTAAGTGTCATATCTGACAAACTGATCTATCTACACTGACATACCTACAAGTACATCTCTTTAATTTGCAAAATTTCTAGCTAACCGTCGTGTCCGTATCGTCTACCGTTTAGAAGATAATTGCGATTTTTGTTTTGCCTATCTGCAAAATGAGACAAAAAATATTCTCACTAACTGTCTTATGTACAGAAAGATATTTTTTCAAGACTGGCCAGGCAGAGACTACGCTCTCTTTCTCTTAGGCGATAAGTTTATCTAATACCTTTAAATGAGCAATTCTTGTATATATATATATATATTTTCTGAATCTCGGAAACGGCTCCAACGATTTTCATGAAATTTAGTATGCAGGGGGTTTCGGGGGCAATAAATCGATCTAGCTAGGATTCATTTTTTAAAAATGTCGTTTTATCCGTGTTAACAGGCAATGAAAAACGGCTACAATAGACTCTTCCTGACATCTATTGGCGAGTAGCTACACTAAAGCTAAAGCAGATGGCGTTGTTTAGCAATACTAAACCGAGCTAAGCTCGGTCATCCGGGTACTGCTTTCTTAAGAGAGGAAATAGGTCTTCTCAATCTGACACCTCCCAAAGTTTCGGTAGAAAAATACAATGATCTGATGTCCCTAACATCAGATGTCACTTCAATCATTAAGCTGCCAGAGCATGTGGCACTTTATACTTCACTTTCTAATTGAGATTCGTGTCATAGTACCTCTTTGATCCTTTTATTGTTAATTTTATTACCTAACTGTTTTATACAATTAAGTTCCTGTATTAGACCGTGCCTACCTAACATTATTAATAAAACTTATTTTAATCCTACGGTCAATAAATAAGACTGATTGATTGTAACTACGTTGTAACTATAACGCCCCATCTTGTGAGATTCAACGCCACTAAAATACAGACGTGTCTCTTCACCGCCAAAAGGAGCCCGCTCACCTTGGCTCCTACTTTTCAGAACGTGTCCTTGGATTATACCGACTGCCTTCAGTTGTTAGGAGTTGAGATATCCTCCAAGCTCAACTTTGGACAGTTCATCGAATCCAAAGCTAAAGCAGATGCAAGGAAACTTGGCGTCCTTGCGAAGGTGCGGCGGTACTTCACATCGAGGCAACTTTTAACCTTGTAAAAAGCTCAGGTTCGGCCGTGTGTTGAGTACTGTTCTCACATTTGGGCAGGTGCAGCCAAATATCACCTTTCTGTTTTGGATTCAATGGAGAGGCGTGCGAAGAGGCTCATTGGTGACCCAGATTTGGTTGAGATCAATTTGCAAAACCTCAAGCACAGGCGCAGAGTAGCCAGCCTCTCGGTTTTCTATAGGGCACATTTTGGAGAGTGTGCGCAGTAATTATTTGAATTAATTCCCCCTTCCCCGTTCCACCATCGAACGACACGACGTACGGCGGGTATCCACCCTACGTCGTTGATATCCCGCCGGTACGGACGTCGCGGTTTGCATCGTCATTCATTATGCGCACCGCTAAGGATTAGAACAGCTTGCCTGCGTCTGCGTTCCCGCTCACCTATGACGTGGATGACTTCAAAAAAAGAGTGAATAGGCTTTTATTAAGTTAGTGCGCCCACCACCCTGGACCACATCTCCGCTTACCATCAGGTAGGATTGTGGTCGAGCATTAACTTTTTTTGAGTAAAAAAAAACTAATACTAAAGAGCGATTTAAGTAACTGTTACTGACTCTGGTTGGGGCGTAAGTAAACAAAGACCAATTAAAAACTAATTACTAAGACATTTTTAAGAATGTGATTGTAATAAAGAAACTAATACGGAATACCTTCTTGTTATAAAAAGCTTTGAATTTCAACGAATCATTAGATATAGTTAGTAGTTAGGATACATAAAGTACATAGCTGAATTTCCAAAATGCTCAAAACATAATTTTTGTTACTTCTTATGAAACTCGTAATAAATAAATGAAAACGATAATATCTGATAGTATTTTATGTATATTTTTAAGTCAAATACTGACATCCTAACTAACATAAAATATAAAACAAAGTTCTCACAGAGTGACCTATCTGTTTCACATGATTAGAAGTAAATAAATATATACCTTAGAGCTATAAGACTACTACTGACTTAAAGAGTAAGCTAAATATTATAGTAAATCTTAATCATTTCATTAATGAAGTCAAAGCTAAGTTAAGCACAGTAACATGATTGTAGCGCCAAACCGAAAAACGGTTGCCCTGGAAAACTATCAATTGTTAGTTAGGACAGTTAGCGGGGAGGGTGACGATGTGTGCTACGACCAAAATTGTGACAGTTTAAATGTAACAAATGGTATCTGGAATAATATATTATATTGTATAACTAAAATTTTACTAAAATCTCTTTTTCGTAGCGAAACGGCTGCGCCCTAACGAAATTTTAGCGCCAACAAAAATATATCTTTATTACTGAAAATGGTTTTTTTCTCAACTGTACCGGCTGAAAGGAATAATTTTACTCCAGATACTAGCGGCTAGCATTGTACACTCTGCTGGACACAAACAAAGACAATGGTATGAAGTCAAGTTAGATAAAAGTAAGGGTTCAAGTTCGGTACAAAACCGAAGTAGTTCCGTCATATTCTGTATTGTTGATTGCAAAAGGATATCACGCAATAATCTTTGAGTTGTTTATTGTCAACGATACTTAAGGTAAAAGTTCGACAATAGAATACGTAACTCTATTCAGTCCAGTGATGGTAGTACTCACCTTTGCAGGATTTTCCCTTCAATTTCTCTATTCAATGCGGAAAAGTTTACCGACAAAAAACTCAATAAAAATAGAATGTACCTAACTGAAAGCAAAGCATTGTTTTTATTCACGAGAACGCGAGCTTGGCTTAAAATCTATTTTTGTGAATGTCGAGTTTAGATTGTGAATTGTCCTCTAAAACGATGCGAGCTGACATCCGGATTTCGTACCGAATAAAAAAGAACTTTTTTATTAAATCGAGGAGTGCAAAGTAAAAAGAGTTACATAAGATACAAAACAGCTACTTTTTGGGAGAGCGGATAAAAGGAAAAAAAATGCTCCCATTTTGTTATTTTTTAAATATTGCCAATATTGTTGAAATTTTTATCACTACCATATTATTTAACCAGCTGTTGCCCGCAGCTTTGCATACGGAAATTATGTTTTACCTCATTTGCAAAATTTGAAGCAAATTGGTTGATGTTTCAAAGTATTCCATACAAACTTTTATCCCGTTTCCCAGGGAAAAGTTTTAATTTTCCGGGATAAAAAATATCCTAAGATATGACCCGGAGTATAAGCAACAACTTTACCAATTTTCATCGAAATCCGATCAAGAGTTTTCATGTGATGCCCGGACAGACAAACAGACAGACAGACAATAATTCTAAAAAAATATTTTTGTGCTCTAACACGTTATTGAAGTGCCCGATAATCGAAATTTTTAAAAAAACATTCAATGTACAGAAAATTTTCCCTTTGAGTTTTATTATACGAGTAGTATAGATATGGCATAATTATGTGTATTTACTTTATGAGATATTGCAGTTGTCTGCATATACATTGTACTCCAAAGTGCTGCCGCTTGGGCGTATCTAAATGGTTTAAATGTAGGTATATTTAGGGAAGTATGGTTCAAAATTTTCAGTTAATACTAAATTCACTATTATGAAATGAAATTATTGACTACTAGGAAATCGCCCTCGCTTCGCTTCGCAGAAAATAGTAAAAAAAATATTTATAGCCTATGTCACCCGGTGATAGTGTAGCTTCCCAACAGTGAAAGAATTTTTCATATCGATTCGGTAGTTTCGGAGCCAAACACAACAACAACAATGCAAACAATCAAATCTTTCCTCTTTATAATATTAGTATAGATGATAAATCTAAATGTAAAGTGATGTACTCAAACTGTTAACCATTATCAAAATACTTTCATACAAACTTTTAACATATTACATTTTATTATACAATAACTATGATTTTTAACTAAGTTCGTTTTATAACTATAAGATTTAAATGCTTAAAAGTGAATCTGTGTGTGATTAAAAGAAATAAACAAAGCAATTATTAAGACTGAAATTAACGTTAAAGTTGTTAAGATTTAATTTTCTGTTTAAGAAATCTTTAATAAATGTTGTTTTTTACAAAATAAAATTGTCTTTTTAGGGTTCCGTACGAAAAAACGAAAAACGGGACCCTTTTAGGATCACTCGTGCGTCTAGGCGACCGTCGTTCACAGCCAATTTACTCTGAAACTACTGACATGAGTTAAAATTTGGTATTCATGTACTTATTTGTGACCTAAAGACAAAAATATAAAGTAAATAACTGAATTTTGATTTTTTTAACTAAATCAAAATTAAACAAGAACTTTTGCAAAACGTATCGTGTGTATGTCAAATGAAAATGCTTGTTATAAGGACCTCAAATACATTTTTGTATAGTTCTACAATAAGTAGTTTTCAAATTATTCAAGAAAGAATAAAAATTAAAGCTAAAAATTGACCATTTCTCCCCTTATCTCTCAAACTACTAACGTTAAAATTTTGAAATAAAAATAAAAATTATAATTTAAAAAAAATGATACTATCCACGATGAGTTAATTTAAAATCATGTAAAATGCACTAGACATAACATAAGAGCAAACTGACATACTTTTGAGATTTTCGAAGGATATCTATAAGATAGATTTCTTAGCGATATTTTTACAAGATGAGAGCGACCTCCATGCGGGTGACAGGCGAAAGGCTATTACTGCTACCGCGTATGAACTTTCATAAATAGGACCATTGAAGTGCATTACATGCCTTTAGTGTTGCAATCATTGATCTGTTTAATAAAAGATTCTGAAAGCTCTACCACATGATCATTAATATTATGTTTATTGTTAATCTCTCTCCAACACCCAGAGCTTACTCTTGTATATCCGAGTCTAACGTGCTATAAAATAAATAATCTACATACATAAAACACAAAATTGTTCCTAGATACTCGTATGTCTGTTAATGACTTTGAAACCATTCAATCCAACTGATATGCTCAAACTGGTTTCAATTGAAAGGCAATAATGTGAAGATTGTTTTAGATCACTAAAACAACGTATTAGGTACATTCGGTCTATTAGTCAAGTTGATTTCTACTTTACCCATAGAAAAAAAAAAAACAAATTTATGCCTACTTATTTTTAGCAGCACACGTTATTTAGTAGCTTTCGCTAGGTATCCATCCGCTAGTGTAAAATATAATGTATGCAATAATCCACGAAATTAAAGTCCTTGATACCAATTAATATTTACATAAATAATCAATTTCCTTCTACCTAAATTATATTGTACATTTACTTTTATAATTATCTGCAAATGCAAATTAATGTTTATGCACTTGTTTTTAACATTAGCTGTGTTTGTCTTTAAGTGGAATTACTTGTTCCTAAATTAGTTTTATGCAAACTTATCTGTTCATACAATGTAATTTCGTTGGCGAACCTAAATAAATAAATGAATAAATAAAATAAAATCATTTAATATTTTCAGCTGTATTTATTCTACTGGCAGTCATACATACACCATAAAATTCATATCCGCTCCGCCAGGGGGAGTAGCTGCAATGCAATCAAATGCAATCGACGCGTTAAAAATACATTTCACAATTTGTCAAAGTGTATGAAGCTAGCCTAGTTGGTAAAAACGATCACTTTCTAATAATGGCAGATAGTTACAAATGATTCCAAATAGCCTCAGAAAATAATAAAAACTACTAGGGTCCTCAAAAAGGTACTTAGCATAATAAGGGTGCATCAGATGATTTAACTCAAGGATATACTTAGTACTTACTTCAAATAATTTTCCAAGATACATTATAATATTATCAGATTTCGACAGAACCCACCAGTTTTGCTATCGAAATGTAAATGGGTACTAAAATGGTATAGGTACAAAATATATTGGTATAGATGCCAAGCCAATATTTAACTTTACCAATATTTTGTATAATAATCTTGATATAACCACAGAAGAAATAATAGCACATATAACTATAATAGATACAACAATATTGCAACGCAGTATAAGTAATGCAGCAATAATAATTAAAGTAGAAGCACTTGGCCAGGTAAGTCTTGCTCCATAAGACACCGTCATTATGAAGGGCGAAGTTTAAATCGCCTTATTGCACGTAATGAAGTCTGCTGTAGTGAAAGAGCTATCAGCAAATCGGATTCAGTGATTCAGTTTCGTTAGTTCCTTACATAAGGGAACATACCAAAACCACGTGCCTCATTTAGGGGGGGAGGGGGGTCTTCAAAACACCACGATTGGTCATAGAGGGGAGTCTAAGCCCCCTAAACCCCCCCCCCCGGTTTAGGTTTTTGTCACGTAGTCAATATTTTAGCAACCATTGCGCCACAAAGTCGTCAAATATAAGCAAAATTATTATTTTTTAACTTTGTTTTTGCAAAAAAGTATTGAAAACCGTATTTATCAATTACCACGTGAAAACTAGGGGGGAAGGGGGGGGGGGGGTCTTCTCATATACTACGGATGGTCACGAAGGGGGGGGGGGGAGGGGGGTAAAAAGTTGGAAAAAATAGGTTACGTGGTTTTGGTATGTTCCCTAACTTGATAGCGAAATATTGTGGTAATGTCGAAGAGTAGCAGTAGAGCCGTGCATGTGTAGTCTTTGAAGAAACTTATCATTTTACGAATCCTCAATAACGGGTGAATGTGAAAACGAAACATTCACGAAGTTTCCGGAAAGCTGATAACGAGAGGTTCCTATTTTTTTATTGGTGGACATTATCCTCGAGCGTTGTCAAATAACCTTTTTCAGTTTATAAAACGCTCAATGGGTCCACTTTGAAAGTGATAAAACAACGGCCGGCAATGTTATACCAAATATTTACAGATTGGGCGTTTACGTGAAATGCAAACTGTATGCCTGAATGCAAACTGTACGCCTGAAAATACAGTTTAATAACAGGACTTTATTTACGCGTTGTAGTTACTTTACTTGTGATAAGATCCTGTTATCTTTTATGTATTGTATTTTATGCGAAATTATGTGTAGCTTTTCAACTTTTCCAACAACTAGGCAAGTACCAATTACCATGGTATTATGCATGGTATTATGGTATTATGCATTCCAGCACACAGGAATTAAATAGACGCACTAATAGCAAAATTGAATGAGCTTTAGCAGACGTGTACGAGTCAGATTAATGTTATTATATGGCACAAAGCATCCACCATGAATGTAGGAATTATCCAATAAGCATCAAAATGTCACTTAAATTGCAATGGATTTTTTACTAAATATCGTATATTACAAGATATTGTTGGTTTTTAATGAAAATGCGCTATAGATTAAAATGGATAAGGATATTAAAATGTACATATTAGTACATGCTCAGAATAGTAAATACTTTTGTATTGTTATCTTTTTTTTGTAATATTTTTTTAAAAGATGTGCTCAGGAGTTTCTTTGGGCTTTTCTTCTCCTCCATGACAAAGCACCTTCCGAAAAGCCAAAAAATGACGTGCATAAGTGTATCAGTGATACCTATATGAATAAAATATTTTGAGTTTGACTTTGACTTTATTCATGGAATATTAGTGTTAACGCTTTAGTAGTACATCTATCTATAACATAATATATCGGTTCCGATTAGAGGGCACTTCAATTACCTACGTGTTAGAGCAAAAAATATTTTTGAAGTTATACTTCTTTAGGCGAGTTATGAAATAAATAGAAAAAATTATGAGAGTGAAATTTTAAGATTTGTAACACGGGCGGTGACACAAAAACGATTGTGACGAAAAGTACATCACGCGCATTTTTAAAAACGCTCGTTTTAAAAAAATGATTATTATTATTATTATTAATATTGTTAGAATATTGTTTTTGAATATTTTTTTAATATTGTTTCCTCTGAATATTCTATATCTGAATAAGAACATCTCATTAGGACTTATCGAATTGTGTTATAATATGAAACATAATTTGATAATTTAATTCAACTGATCCGCAAACTCAATGCTAATGAGTGTAATTAGTTTAGTATCGAGTTCGCTACGTTGCAACCTCTACAATTTGCAAAAACGTAGGTAATATTTATTCTATTATAAATACAATAGGATGTAGGTGTATGAGCCTAACATTTGGGAATCGAAGCTTTTATACAAATAACAACATAGATGCGTTATTACCAGTTGCGTTATTATAGTGATGCCAGACTGATTTCGTTCATTAATTAGAGAGGAGCTCAAAACAGAAAATGTTATATGATATGTTTTCGCTGGTTATTCACCCGTATTATAATAAAATTCATTAGTGAATTTCGAATATATTTCTCCTTTATATTATAATCATAGTCAGAGATTTATTCAGCTTTGCAAGTTCATCGTGAACAAGGACTGGGTGAACTTGGCTCAGGTTTAATCTTAAATTACCCAAACAAAAATAATGGTCCTAAGTCAACTTTGGTCGTCTTATATGACTTTTAATTTTTTCGTGTCAACAAATTGTCAGTCATCTTCTACATTAGACTGTTGTCTGACTTCTGAGCAAAGTCTATGTACGCTTTATATTATTTAAAAAGTAAGATTCTTTGTTCAATTAAGAAATTTGTTAATTTCTTATCTTGGTAAAGCGTTGATAAAACTTGTTGATGCACAACTCATAACAGCTGTTACTTTTTGCTATCCTGAAAATATGAAGGATATAAGGGGCTTGATGCTTATAAGTAGATAAAAGTAAATTAATAGAGCTAATTAATATATTAATAGAGTTAATTAATAGAGTTAAGCTAATTAATAGAGTTAATTAATAGAGCTTACCAATAATCCCTGGAAGCAAGCGTAGATTTATTTCTGTACGCAACAATGACTCTTGTTTTCCCGCACTTTGTATTAAGATAACTTATCTTTCGATTCGTTTAAAATAAAATTGTAGTCGGACATTCAATGGCAAAATAATTAGGGTTGTAACGGAACTCCGTCTGCAAAAATTCTTACCTCTACTCGTAAACGGTATAATAACTCGGTGTATTAAAAAAGTAGAATTTTAAATTTAATTTTTTATGTGTATGTGGATCAGTGGCGGTACAGCCATTGATGCCGAAAAGCCCAGTTTACTATCATTGCTTTATTATCATCACTCTGCAGCTGTTAAACATTAAACATTATATTTGTTGGTAAACATTATACATATGGAATGTAGTGTTCTGTGTAGCCGGGCCAAAGATCCCGAGATCCTAGATTGTACGACACAAATGAGCTTGCCTTGTTCTGAGATCCACTGATGTGGATACATTAAATTGACGACACCCATGATTATCCATACAACCAAAAACATCAACAAAACATGATCGCTTCAACTTTGATGAACTATGAGCAGTTGAAGAAACCCGAAAAGATCCGACGGACTTTTATTACCAGAGCTTCGATCAACAGTTGGTATTGTTATCAAAGCCACAGAACTACCTACTACAATAGGTACTATACTGTCCAAATAAAATACTTTATGCAGGTCTTATTTAATTCACACACGAGGCTGACTTCTAAGGCCGGGTTCGCACTATGCATTTACCGGCACGGTAAAACTGGTTAAAAATTTCTATCAAATTGTTTACGTTGTGCCGGATCCGGCAACAATACTGAGCCCATCATTTTAACAGAGCGTTTTGTCACTGTGCAGCGCAGGTAGAACACCCGGACCGGAGTAATGTGAACGAGTTTGAGCCGGTATCTGTGTCCCTCGCTCGCCCCGCTCGCACCTCACACGCTCTTCTCGCGTCATTTTGGCTTCGCATTTTGAAAAAAGGAGACGTATAGCATGGATATAAACTGAGAAAGAAGTCCAAGAGAGACCTGTTCTGTGGGATAAGACCGAAGACGATTGTAAAGAAAAAAAAAATAATGTAGCCATGGTATGAAGTATGTTTAATACTGAAACAAAACTTCGATGGAACTGGAAGAAAAAGAAAGGTCCGGTGTAATGTGAACGCTCTTTTCCGGAAGCCGGTTTCCGGAAAATTTGTCGGTCCGGCATAGTGGGAACCCGACCTTACACGAGTTTCAAATAGTCTCAATGGCGTAATTCCAAATGGAATTTAGTAACGACATCTAGATAATTATATAAATTATGTCTGTGTATAAATTATATTTTCTGTTCTATTTGCAAAAATTCTATTCTAATTTTAATTTCGTTATATTTTTCATTCTAACTAACCTGCAAATTCTAGCCACGTTCGAGCAAAATGGCGTTATTATTCTCCGCCCTTGGAAAGAGGGGCGTCGTAACTACCTCATGTTTGTTGTTTATCGATACTTATTATAATATTGAGCGATACCGCAGGGAGTTGTAACAGCTGAGGCGTTAAATTAGTCTTGATCTAATATTGATGATTACAAGAACTGATACGATTTCTCCATATCATATCGATATAGATAGGTATCATATTTGATTTTCCACTGAGTAAGACACTTGGGTGATAGGTACCTAAATTAAAATTCTAGTGTTCTGGGTACTTAAAATGTAGTATCTTCTATTTATTATTTTAATGTCTTATTTGAACTGGACATTAATACGACTAAACTATAACTATAACTCGCTTCTTCCTCGTCGTGTCACCAACTTGTTCCACCAGTAGCACGAGAAGGAATTGTCATTCCTTGTCATACCGCCGAACAAATACATCTAAATGTCTTACAAGTAATCTTAGAAAGGGTTTGATGTGTTTATCTATACTTCTATACCTACTAATATTATAAAGAGGAAAGATTTGATTGTTTGTTTGCATTGAATACTCTCTCCGAAACAACCGAACCGATTTGAAAAATTCTTTCACTCTTGGGAAGCTACCCGGGTGACGTAGGCTATAATATTTTTTTCTACTTTTCCCGAAGCGAAGCGAGGGCAATTTCCTAGTATTACATATTTTTTGTATTACATGTATATTTATTTTTTCATCGTAGGTACTCTGCTGGCCTACACCCTGGTTTCCTCCTGTGTGATGGTGCTGCGCTACCAGCCCTTCTCATGTAATCTCATCGAGTTGCTGCCCCAGAGCTTGAGGACCCTTATCGACCCCGAGGGCACCGCGTCTGGACACCGAGAGACCAGCTTTACTGTGAGTTTATTTTCTGGTTTAAGATTTTTATTTTCTAAATGAAATATACATTTCACTTACAGATAATAACTTAATCATATTCAACATGATTAGCTAGCGTACAGTTATTATATTAAACATTGAAATGTAAAGATGTAATGAGGAGGTTCTTTATTCAGTGGTATTTTTATTCAGAACTTCAGAACAACCATGGAATATGAATTTTTATTTGACTTCCAGATTGTTACAATATTTATCAAAATTCCATTCTGGTGATGACATCCATTGGATTTCATAGAGACGTAGTATTTATACACTAGAAAATACGCACCTGTTGCGATACTAAATAGATTCACTGACTCTCCTTCGCTACTGGGAACACAGAAACAAAGTGAAGCGCGTGTTCACCGCAACGAACTTAAATGTTTCAGAATCGTATTAATTTGTTTCTGAAATACGAGAATTTGTTTCAGAAACAGTGTTAGGTCCTGTTTTATAATAGCTGTCCTCAATATTCTAATAATAGATAGCTTAAAGAAGATTTTAGATATATAAAATATTGGGACTGATATTAAGTTTACTAACTCCACCTTATATTGAGAACTTATTGAGCTTGAATTGAGCTTTAGCTTTATCCAGAGCAAAGTTTTCTGTTTACATATTTCATAAGATTACAACTAATATAACTAAAATGTCCGAATGCGATTTATATTCATATAAATATGCAATCTATTTATATAATTCTATTGCATAATTGTATAGAGCACATAAATGATGATATTGCAAATTACATTACAACAAGAGTATTGAATCTACAAATATATATAGATTTATACAGATTTATATAAGGTATATACATACATATATACAGGTGAATTTTTTAAGTGTGCGTGGCTATAAGGAATAGAGAAAAATGGTCAAAGGAGTGTAGGAGTCGATTTTGATGAAAACAAAAACTGCATCATAAGTTTTTTAAAACAGTTATCTTCTTGGCCAGGAAACGAACCCGTTGATTTTGAAAGAAAAACTCACACTTATTATATAATTCGATAGTGTTTCTAATAATGATTAAATTCTAAGAAGTAATGACTTTAAGTTAGTTAAGCTTTAAGGAAAATGTTGACTTTAAAAAAATTGCTGCATTTTAAACGTTTTTTTTTTTGTTAAAATGAGCTCTTAACTTTGCCGTATGTCATTACTTCACAGAATTTGATCCTTATTAGCAACACTATCGAATGGTGTAATAACAATAATGGTGTTATTAATTTTTCAAAAATTTAATGTTGCAGTTTTAGTTTTCATCAAAATCGGCCCCGAGACTCCTTGGCCAATTTTCGCTATTCCTCATAGTTTCAAATATGGCCATCCACGCACACTTGAAAAATTCATGATTATTCTATTTAAACATATAATACAACATATAAATAGATATTATAAATTATCAAAAAATACCTAATAGTAACAATATAATGTCATAACAAAATATCAAGGTTTTAAAATTCAACATGTCCCCAGCTTAATATTTTTGTCTCGAACTGCACCATACAATTCATTATTTTAATCACTTTAGCATGTGTGTATCGGTGTAGTTCCGTAATTGAGTTCATTTTCCTCAATTTCGTTCGGAGCTATATTTCATTTCGCAGCTTATAATTTCACGTCCATTAAAATATTTTGTCACGGTTAAAATTTAATTTGAGTTTATTTCTTTATGTCCATATTTATGTCCTTTGAGACTTATATTTTGAGTATAAATATTAACATGTAAATTCGAGTAAGTACGTAAGTGAAACTTAAATACAACTTAGTTAAAACAGGAATTATTTTAATATGGCTTCATTTTTCGTTAGTTACTCAATGACCCAACAACAAAACAGCTGAATGTAATACAAGAAATACTGAGCATTTTATTTTGTAACCGGGATATGTATATGAAGCAGAAGGGGTATTCTACGGTATTGGTTATTCAATAATATTCTTTTTACTTTGCAAAAAGCAAAGCAAAGCAACAACCCATAACTGTCCCACTGCTGGGCTCGGGGTCTCCTCTCACAATGTGAGGGGTACAGGCCATAGTCTACCATGCTGGCCAAGTAACTTTTACTTTGCACCATGATATATTTCCAGTTTTCCTAACGTTCACATCAATATTCCAAAGTACTTCAACACTACGTGATCAATAATAATCTGTTCTACATTATTGACAATTCCCTAATCTAAATATGACATGACATTTCTTATATGCCTGCCTCTGCATCAGACAAGCGCTGTAGAATAAAGAGGTCCCTGGACCTTCACTGGAGATTCATGGCCTCACTGACATATATAATGGGTACTTCTGGATCAGTACATGAATAAATAGCTCTGTAAGGGAGATTCTGTGAAAAAGTTACTAATTAATATATTTTGATTGTTTTTGCTAACTGTTGCAATAAATGAATATAATGTATAAGTTTACACTTTAAAAAATAGTATATCTATCTCAAAAAGATTGAGTAAACATAAAATTGATAAACATTATCTGCAATTGTTTTGAGTGCGGTACCCGCTAAGACAGATCTCCCAAAGGGAATCGAGGCCGACTACTCGCAATAAATGTATGCACCCCAATCGGATGCATGTGAAATGAATCTAGTCCGGTCTTGTGAATTATACAGTTGACCCACTTATACCTACATCCGCTGTCGGTAGACTTGAAAAAAAAATTGACATCCGCTGTCGATATTGTACGTCCGTACCTACTCCTTGGTCCATGTTTAAAATTTATTGCCTGCATACTCGTAGCCGTAGCTCACTCTTCCGTCTGAACGAGAAGTGGCTACTCGTATTTATCCTCAGTTAAAATTATTTTATTTAGTTATGAATGTAATATAAGTCAACAAAATTCATTCAAAATTCATAATTATAAAATTAAGATCTTTTTGATGTGAAACATCTATAGGCGAGGGGTAAACCTAATTTTTGGCGCGGTGAGTGGCGACGCTTCGCCGCACTATATTATTATGGTATGGCAATATGAAAAAAAAAATAATAACACAATGTGGGTAATCATAAATAAACTTAGTTTGATAGGCTGTAGCATACAGTAGGGCAAAACTGTCATCATTTGCTGGAGACAATTCGTAATATTGTATTTTTTCATCATGCCATATTTAGTTCCTGTCATAATCTGTACTTTTATGCCTATTAGTTGTATAAAATAATTTCGATGTTTCACATCTGCCAGCCGCCCCATGACGGCTCACATTTTTGTCTACTATTAACGCAAAATATTGGCGAACTTAATTATTTATTACGATGAGGACATAATTACGTCTTAGTAAATTCCTCATACTAACGCCCGCCTTCCACTGCGAGTGGAACGGACTCCGCGCGAATTCCGTTGAACTCGTGTTAGTCAGTTTCATAGAAACGCTTCCACCGCCAATGAGTGAGCGGAACGAACTAAGCGAATCACAAAATAGGTTGACATATTGAACGAGTTTTCAGCGGACTCCGCACGGACTACATAGGACTAGCAACGGTAAATTTCATAGAACTGCATCCATCGCGAGCGAGTGAATGAAGCGGAGTGAGCGAGTTAAAAGGACTCCGCTGTGTCACGGTGTAGTGCGCTAGTTTTGAACGGAGTCCGCTTGCGTTCCTGCCCCTCTCAACATCCCTGCCGCCGCCATGGTCCTTCGTCGATGGTCACGATTGTTTACTTATTCCGTGGATCAGTTCAATACGTACTTTCTCTCTTTTATTACTAATAGGAATTCTTAAAACAGCTCTAAAATATTTTTTTAATGTTTATTTTGTAATTTTAAATTCGTGTTAAATCGCCTCTATAAGTCTCTTTTGCTTTCTTGCTTAGTATGTCAAACATTAATTTATTTATTGTATTTATAAAACTATCGTCATCACCACACCGAAGGTACAAATTTTGAACGTTAAATGAAACAAACCCCTGAAGATCAGCAGCAGGCAATCTATGACTGACGCATTCCGCAACGCTCGCTCGCAATGAAAGTCAGCACCTCGCTCATCTCACTCATCTCATTTCCCGCCTAGCTCACTCCGCGAAGCTCGGTCGCAGTGGAAGGGAAACTATAATGTTCAGTTTATCTCTTTCTCAGTGGAAGGCCGAAACTCTTTTACTCCGTTGCGCCCAGCTATTTCCCGCTCAGTACCCTACCGCAGTGGAAGGCGGGCATTAAACTAGGATTCTGGAGTTGACATGTGAATACAGCAATCATTTAAGAAATAAAACGATGTGATCAGTTGATCTTGGCGCATTGAACGAGCGAGGCAGCACTTCACCCCAAGGCAATTACATCTACTTCGTTTTCAGATTGAATTCTACTCCCACTTTAGAAGTCATAACTAGGTTATGACGTTTCTAATATAAGAATACCTACTAAACTTCATATATTTATCCTTCGTTGTATATTATATAATATATACATATACAGAGTGTCCCAGGGCGAAGTGCGAAGTTGCGGATGTGTGCGATAGCGTTCCTGGGACCCAACCGCTAAAACAACGAGGTGGAACACCGTGGGGTTTTAGTCGGTGGGAGATGAAATCCGACATAACTACTGTATTCCCCGTGATACAGTGGTATCCATAAGGATTTCCCCAAGAAAAAAAAGGCGAAGTGACCGCCCAGCGTCTACTGATTATTTGGGGTGGTCCAGTAGCATGATCCTCCAAGGTCTCAATTGAAACGGAGGTTTTATGCTGCTCCTATAAAAATAGAAGCGAATTTTTTGGAAGTACAAAGAATGACTCAAAGGATGTCATTTAGAGCCTTAGTCTGTATTAAAGCCAATGGCGGTCATTTCGAAAAAGTTATGAATTAATTACTGATTTTTTAATAAATGATTTAAATTTACATTTGTTTTTATTAATAATATAAAAACGGGGAATATTTTTATGATTATGATAACAACTGGTAAACAAAAAAAAAACTAGAATAAAAATAAGTGTACAAATAAAAAAATGAAAATAGTCCAGCAATAGTTAGTTAGTTCTCTACAAAAAAATAAAAAGCTAATAATAAACTTACGGTTCTTATTATTTTCCGGTGACATATACATATATATATATATATATATATACATAGATATACAACGGTTATATATCTAAAAACTTGAAGTTCAGTTTTGGGACCACTTTGTTAGTAAGACCAAACTAGCCGCAAAGAAATTGGGAGTGCTCAAGAGAGCTAAGCAGTACTTCACGCCTAAGCATAAGTAGATGCTCTGGCGCAAATTCGACCACACATGGAGTAATACCTTTGGGCCTGAGCCCCAGCTGGCCAAGTAGATCCGTTCAATCGAATTCAACGGCGAGCTATTCGTCTTGTCGACGATCCCAAGTTAACAGACGGATTAGAATCGCTTGAACTGAGGAGAGATGTAGGCTCTCTCTGCGTATTCTACCGTCTGTACAATGAAGAATGTTCTGAAACTGCAGTTAATTTTCGTCACCACACGTCACGTACCAGGTTCCACGAACACTACCTGGATACCTGGCGTTCGTCCACAGTTCGGTTCTCTCGTCATTTTTTACCTCGCACGTGTAAACTGTGAAACAAACTAGCTGCATCGGTGTTCCCTCTAAGCTATGACATGGGGTCCTTCAAGAAGCGGGTCTATCTTCATCTTCTTGGCCGGCAACGCGTTGGTGACGTCCCTGGTGTTGCTAATGTCCATGGGTGGCGGTGATCACTTACCATCAGGTGACCCGTCTGCTCGTTTGCCTGCTCAAAGCATTAAAAAAAAAACATGTTTTCAATATCAGATCTGGCATGAGTAATTTTTGTGGCCTGGTTTCTAAAATATATACATAATACATTTAGTTTCCTGCATGCTTGTATTATGCAACCATTGAGAATTGCGGTTGGACGTAAAAAGTTTATTTTATTTGGAGGCGTTTATTTCCAGTTTTGGAACTTTATTTTTAATACCCGTATCTTAATTGAATGTGTACACACCACCGCGTTGCGTAGGCCATAAGCCGATAAATTGTTTGAGAGGATTTCGTTTCAATTGTCATAATTATATTTTTATAGGTACCTACCTAGTTAGTTATATTTATTTCAAACCATTCATTACTTATTTTGGTGTCAGACAATGATATTATATTAATATCAGGCTAAAATATTACGTATTAAACAGATTGTACGTATTTAAGTTAAAGGTAGTAAGAATATCAAGTCAAAGCAAGGACTAAAATCATAGATTACGTGCAAGTGAAGGGTAAACTTTGAAGCCGTTCCCTAGGGAGGAAACAAGATAGCCATACCGGTACCTACGATTCTATTCAAATATAACTTTGACTTGTTCATCTGATTTGTTCGATGTTCTAGAGTTCTAGACAATAAACTTCTATTTTACAGTTATCTTTGTACTAAGTAGAGATATTTCTCTTTTTACACGATATACCTAACTTAAAGTGATGAACCATAGAAATTTGATATTTTATCATGATTCAAGCTATAATGATTATACTCGAACTCATAACATCGCGTAAACCTTCGCTTAGGTACTTATTTAATAACAACTAAAAGATCAACTCGGTGATTGATGGGCTTTCAATCAAGCCGTACCTACAGATTAATGTCGTTACAATAGGTATCGATTAATTCCGAAGTAGTTACCTACTTTGAATCCCTCAAAATTTTATTTATATATTTTTAGGTACCAAAAATGCAACATGACTGAGCGCTAAGCGTACCAAACAGTGTATTGTGTGTTATACCTATATAATAATTATTACTTTTACATAATAGATATTTTTCGAATAATATTAATAATACTATTATAATTAATAATATTAAAACACTAATGGAACTTTCTAGTACACTTAAAAGTATTTAAGCTCAGGTTGTTCAAGTCTACCTTTAAATCCACTTTATTCACCTCAGATCCTATTTCAATTCCACAACATGCTTTGTAACAAAGCAGAATTTTAAATAATGAAAACTACTAGTTAATTAAAAACTATCATGTGGATTTTACCCTTTATAAATATACAATTATAGCCCCATTCTAAGATTCCCTGTGTCGTGGCTGCCATGGACAACACACAAAGATAAGACACACACGCTAAGACTGAGGACCGAAATTTAAATTCGTCATTCAATTTCTGCCTCGCCTCGAACCCAGGACCCCAGGACCCTTCGAACGCCGCGGTCCAGCAATGTAACAATTACGTCACGCGCGGGGCGTTTATTGATTAACTGAATATGAATAACTAAAAGTCTTAACATGTGCAATGTGTATAAGGCCTTATGGCCTTATTGCGTTATTTATAAGGGAGTTGAACTAAATCCGGCCCGCTGGTGGTAGGGCCTCTCAGAGCGATTATATTGGAATTAATTATTATATTGGTATTGATTCATTAAAAACATTAGGTATTACTATTATTATTGTTCCGTGTGGTCCGCCTGGATACCTATCACGATCTTGCTTGAGTCAACCGTCAACGATTCGTCCTGTTCCGGCTGTTATCCTGATGGAAGCGAGTTCATTCTTTTTCTTCTCTCGTTCTTGGCTGGCAACACATCAGTGATGTCTTTGGTGTCGCTGATGTCCATAAGTGACGATAGCCACATACCATCAGGTGAATCGCCAGCTCGTTTGCCGGGAATTTTCTCAAAAATTACTTATTCCAGTCCAATGACAAGTTTACTTAAAACATGAAAAAAAAATTACACACTATTTTATGAAGTATAGCGAAACTATGTACCTAGTAACTAATTGAATGGGTGGCGAACGGTAAGTTGCGTGGTTTCAAACGCATTCTTTAAGCGATAACTTATAATACTTCAACTTAAAAATTCTTATACCTTATTTAATGTGATATTTATGACGTGATAAAACTAACGTTAATCAGGTCAGTAAACTCGAATTGTATTAATTTTAATTCAGCGTTATTTTACTTTCTATATTTTACTCCGTTCAACCAAGTCGAAGTTTGTTCGACTAACTTCATAGTAGCCAAAAAAGTTTTGTTGTTTCGGAAAACTCATCAGACATGTACAATCGAATGCTCGTAGAGACCTGTAACGAGAAAACTACGTCAGATTGTCCTCGAATTTGTTATTGTAAATTTTTTTTTAAGGGAATAAAACAGATAGGAATTGAAAAATTGGAAAAATCTTAACCATGTTATATAGAAATAAAACAATACATGACACGATTATGAGGTACATACATACTTAATTCAAAACAACATAATTTAGATTTTTTTACGAAAAAACGTAAGTTAAAAAGTTATTACGAAAAAAAAAACACGAACGTTGTGGACAATATTCTACATGCACATTGTAATAACAAAAATTGTTTATTTCATTTAATATGTACGAGCTCACTGTGTTGGGGCTGAGGGGGGATCGCCGAAGGGTGGAGGCGACGGCTCGTCACGCCAACCACTGGTTTGATTCGCCGCACATAAATAATTTAAATTCCCATAAAATATAAATGGTCGATGTTTATACAATACATTGAAGATATTTAAGAAAAATGAATATCAGGGGTCTTGACAGGAGAATTTCAGTAGAAAGCAAATGTGTCATTTTTAAAGTCTTGTCTGTCTCTATGTTTGCTCCCGCACCACGCAAAAACTACTGTCATCTCGGCCTGACCTGTCATGGACGAAAAACTCTGGCTTTCTATGTAGGAAGTTACACTTAAAAACCTCAGAGTGGTTCGGCTTTCAGATTCAATTCACATAAGTAGTGTAGAACTGTCAGTAACTGTGAGAAGGAAAATTATTACTTGGTCAAATAGAAAAACATAAATATAAGGCACTGTAAGTCCTGTAAGTCCAAAAGTATTTATCATAACAGGAATAAGCCCAACATTGCTAATTGAAAATTTTATTTAATCGAGTAATATCAGGCCTGGAGCTTTCCACACTTTTGGTATGATGTTACAACTTACAAGTACGTGCCGCCGTTCGACACGGCGACGTGTCGGGCTTTCAGAAAGGCTGCCACGCGCCGCCGCACCCCTCCGGCCGTGTCATACATTTGTAATCTATAACACATGTCATCACAAAAAAGCAGACAACCCTGACATTATTAGAAAGTATAAGAGTTATAATTAGAAAGAGAGGCAACGTCTAGATGTTAACGTCTGTTGACGATTAGCGCTGTGCGACCTGAATTATACTTTATTGTGTCGAAGCAAGAGTCGCTATTTATTTAAATGATTTTACGAAGTGAGTGTTCTGTACCAATAGGTACTATTAAGTATTCTGTGGTAATATTAAGTGTTTAGGAAAAACGTAAGGAATTCGTTCCTGTCATGCGTACCCCGCGACCCTACCAGTTTTATTTTTAAATAGGCAACATTGACAGTTTTTGCTTGTGTAATATCCACAGGCCACCTCTAAAACACCTTGACTAAAAAAGACGTGATTTGTCAAGCAGGTTGGAGGCCATATTTTTACAATTCAATTCGTATAGAATGCTAAATGAATTTGGAAATGTGAAATATTGTGGTTTTATCTTTAACCTACTGGCGACCGCATTCAGATATACTTCACTGACATTTACAATTCGCATTTTCGCTATCAATTAAAGTAGGTTATTCATAGGTAAAGCAGTTATGTGTTATTGTTTGCGCTAGTATTGGGGTTTCTAATATTATTTATTTTATGCAGGCACTATATGCAGAAATGCATTTCTAGTAGGACGCAGATGTTGTCAAACGCGAGGCTGGACAAGCGAGCCATCGTCGTAATTAGTAAAAATAATTAGGAGGCTGCACTTTGAAATGACGAATGAGTTTAATAACTCTGATTTTATTTTCTTATTTTATACAATTTTGTATGACACTGATCAAGAAAACTCTACGCCAGGAAGAATTACCCTGTTTTATTCCAGATTATGGTCTACTTTTGTGCTAAATTCCATGAAAATCCATTCAGTAACAAACATCCTCACAAACTTACACATTTATAATATCAGTAGGACGTAATACACATACAAATATAAAATACTAGGAAATCGCCCTCGCTTCGATTCGGGACAAATAGTACAAAAAATAATATAGCCTATGTCACCCGGGGATAGTGTAGCTTCTCAACAGTGAAAGAATTTTTCAAATCGGTTCAGTAGTTTCGGAGCCTATTCAATGCAAACAACCAAATCTTTCCTCTTTATAATATTAGTATAGATGTACGTTAAATTGAAGCTAATATACAACTGTAAAAGTTAACCGAGAACACTTACTTAATCCTCCGATGTGAGGTCATTAACTACTAATGAATGAATCTCCGTCGACAGCTTAGGGATCGCTTTAGCGAAGTAGATAATATATATTAAGTTAGTGAGTTATCTCTTATTGGCTTTTGTTATAAAAACGATAAAAATGTATGGTATGTAATCATTATTAGGTACCTCCACATTTGTTCGAAACATGCTGAAACTGTGGTGGTAAATTTTCATTGTTATTGAAATATTGTTGAACAATTATTAAAGGGAGTGGTTGTAACGCCATTTTCACTAGTCCTAGACAATCAACTTATAACTGCTTTTTTCTTTTTGTCGACAACACTTTACCACGAAAATGGCAGCAATATCTAATATTGCTTAATGTTTGCGCATCCTTTTACAGAGATTGTTGAATCTGACTTCCATTATTTGATCAACTGTGAAGGGCCTCTCCGTTCCTATCTTAGTAAGGAAATGCATTTACAGTAGCTGGAACACTGAATATTAAAGGCTTGCAAATTAAAGGAGATACCAGTCACACTCTATCGATCTTAATCTGAATATCTATTGTCTGGCTTCAACCCGATTACGGCCCACTACTGAGCACGAGACCCCTGTGGAGGAGAGCCTCTTGAGGAAGCCTATAAGAGTGTTTACCGTATCCTTCAAGGCTTGCAAAGCACTTGCAGCTGCCTTGATGCTGCACGTGTCCATAGGCTACGGTGACCACTTACCATCAGGTGGCCGTAGGTATACCTGTTTGCTCGTCATTAACATAAAAATATATATTAATCACAATAAAATATAACCTACGTCACTATAATAAGGAATAATTTAGCTTTTTATTGGAGAAAAGTTTTTTGAAATCGGTCCAACAGTTTCTGAGTTATTCCGTTACAAATAAATAAATAAAATATCAATAGTTTGCTCTTAATAATATTAAGTATAGTTAATCATAATTAGGTACTACCTGACTTGACCCATGCGAGTATTTATTACTGTTCGGTTGCTTTCACTTTGTTTTAACGCATTTGCGCTCTTTGATAATCCTAAAAAAATTTACGTCAAAGGCAGTCCATATTGGATACGAGGAGGAAAAATTCTGATCACGTGATCAATCCGATCGAATCCGGCCGGATTGGTGGAAATCCGTTAAAATCCCACCAGATTGAAAATGACACCGGATCGCAATCCCTAACTGCAATGTTATGATAAAAACTGGGACCGACGGTTTTATGTGCCTTCCGAAGCACCGATAAGGCCTCAAGAAATTTCTGCCAATAGCGGTTCAACTACCGACCGCGCCTCTGTTGCTATTCTCGTTTGATCGCTAGCATCGAGCTAGCATCGCTAGCATCGCACGAGCCTCTAGGCTATGAGCGCCTCAAATAAACAAATAAAAATATCTGTTTTCTATTTCTCCAGTATTAACGAAATTCTCCCTTAGTATTACAGAACAGTCAATGTGCCGCAAGTCAATGGGTTCTCCCTCGTAGCGTCTTCGCCATTAATTCAATCTATTAATACATGCCATAATTGATAAACTAATTATTAGTATTCCAGATAAACATAGAATAGAGCTATCATTTCTTCAATGCAGGTAATAATGTCTAATGCCAATGTCAGTTATAATTGTTTAATTGCCTAATTAACGAAACTTAAGTAATAAAATATGTTTTTATAAAGATGGGAACTGCATACGGCAATGACATTAGGTGTAGTACCTACGAGCAATTTGCTACGTGTAGAAAATTCAAGTAGAAAAATTGAAAACAGATTTCATTAAGTGGCTATCTTTAACCTATTAGTGAGATCAAAGTCTTATCTCATAATTGAAAAAGACTCGAGTGTACTCACTCGGTTCCGTTGCTGATTAGTACAGGTAACTTAGGGATTAGTACTAACCTAACCTAACTACCGCAGTCTGCAAAAATTAGGATTAAAATATTTGGATGTTTCCACTTCCGAGCATACGTCCTCCTACCTTAGCTCGATCGATCATTACAATTGACACAGTTCGCCGGGCTTAATGTGGTTCTACGAGTACGTTACTTCGTGCACGTCGACGTAATGAATTAACGATCACGCATTAACACCCTGAACTAGAGTTCTTTACATCGTGCGAAGCATGGACAGGAATAAGGGTAGTAACTTGCAAATTATTTATTTATCCAATTACCTAATAGGGTTAAAGTAAAAACGTAATGAACTTTATTCCTGTTGGGGGTACCCTGCGACCCCGTCCACTTTTTTTATTACTGACTCTGACGTGTATTCGGTTACAGGTAAATATATTAAAAAACAGCCCCTTCTACAGTCCTGGATTTGTCAATAGGCCGTATAGACCGCGGCCTAGGGGCGGCAGCGTCCTAGGGGCGACAGATTTCAGAAGATGAATATTATATATGATTTTGCTATTAAAAAGTGTCGCAAAAATTTTTAATTCTTGTCTTTTTCGCACTTTCTTAGTGACTAATTCAGTGCCTTCCTTACTATGAATGGAAAATTATTATTTTAGAAAGGTACATGGGGCGGCGAAAATTAATTGGCCTACACTCATAAAAAATCCGGCACTGCCCTTCTACAGTTATATTCGAGGGTTGTCACATAATATGTCATTATATGGCGGTAGAGGATGGTGGCACTGCAAGGGGCAATGTCTATTGCTATTCTTATCACGTAAAAATAACAACAGGAGACTCGTGTTAAGCAGTAGGTTAATTGACTGAAGAAAATACAAACATTCAAGTGGAAATCCCCAAATATTCCACGTCAGTGGTTTCAGACGACACGGTCGTTTGAGCTTGTATATGTTACCGGCAATCTATATAGTCCGATATTATACACAATACCTAGGCAATGTATAAAATACCCAAGTGATGGAATATTATTTATATTTTCATACTTCGCCTAGGCATTCTGTACAATTCCTAATGCGTAGCCGGTGTGTAAAGACAAAAACAAAGAAGGGCGAGAAGGGCGAGACGTACTAACTGGCAGTTAAAGTTTGCTTGCTAGATTTAAATTTTCATAGATTTGGCACGCTTATATTTTAAGCAAGCTTCCAGCTCACGGCATAAGGCCAGAGGACCTAATCGGATAGGTAAAGAACTTAATAAGAGATCCACATTTCCTAGGGATTGTACTGAATACCTAATTTACACGGATTTCTAGTAACATAATATACACTTCATCGACTGACGCCCATGATCGCAGTTTGCGGAGTTTACCTACCTGCGTAAAAGATTCCCTTGGCAAAATATTTAAGTAACCGATTGAGAACAAGTGGTTAATTTATTCATTTTATAATACATTTAATTTAAAAAAAAAAACATGTTATATTCAATAAACCATATTTAATAAAACATAGCACAATCGAATTCGATTAAACAAAAATTATATAACTTTTCAATATTCTATCGATACATAATCTGTAGATATCTTAAACTCGCCATAACGTATATTTTGGATATTTGATGAGTTCCCGCGATTATTCATAGATCTCCTCATCAGAACTGACGTTAAATAAATCTGGGACCAGTCTGGTGGTTAAAAATAAATAATCAAATCGACCAAATTGAGAACCTTCTCCTTTTTTTGAGGTCGTTTAAAAACTTTTTCATAATTTACATTTATGTCTGGAAGCAGCAGCAGAAATTAAAATTATGTAGCCACTATTTTCATCCACTCGGGAATACATTTAAAATTTGAATAACTACACAAATATTGCTTATTGCATTAGTTAATTACGTTGCTACATTTCTAAACGGAACAGGACCCCAGAATCGAAAAATGGTCTTTGCAGACCCATCATATTTTTGAAAGACCTTTTCAACGATAATTCCACACTAGTAGACGAGGAAAAATGGTATCGGCGTAAGGACGGACGCACGGGCACGATGAAATTATCTGTATAAGTATTAATTATCGTACGGAACCCTGAAACTTATTGTTTCAAAGTTATAGTTAGTTACATTTATTTATTTTAGACACTAAATGACTATTAAGTACAGTAAAGAGCCCATAGAGAAGAATTTTATAATTTTAAATATAATATTTTTCACATTTTACCAATGCGGTCAAGATAATTGGTACCGTCGACTTTATTCACTTGAGTTAATTCACCCAGGTGTCATACATCCATAGAATAGAGATAGAAATGATGGAATATTTGACCAAACTTTGTCCAAATTATATTTTATTTACACACATCTGTGTAGGAGTAGATTTATACTAAGTAGCCTAAAAGTTCCTTTAAATGATTAAAAAAATATAATAAATGCTTTTTAATACTACAATATGTTAGTGAGGCTATTGTGCAGTTGTCATTTCTCCCTTGCTCCCATGACCTACTTTCTTGAACCGCCATCGGTTGTGAATAATTCACAGGAAAACAAAACAGATCTCAACGCTGCTTGCTTCCAATGCGCTTCTTGTTTATAATATTAGAACGGAACTATTCAAAGAAATACCTGACGTTAGCTTTGAAAATGAAGCTTTATTATTACAGTTATAACTTTCAATTAATTTATTTATTGTACAAGTACCAAAGGAATATGTGCTTTCGTGCTTCAAATGGCACATACAGCAATCGATCCCAGTTTTTATCGTACAGTCGTTAAGGCATTCGATATCGACTACCTCATTGGAGCAGGGTGTCTTAATAATTTACATGACAGAATTTTTACATTAATATGTTTGTTGCAGAGTCAAGGCACCCACATCCTGCCGCCAAGCCAGCGAGTGATGGTCCGCCGCGTGACTCGAAGGTAACCCTCGGCTACGTAACACTGCGTATACCCCGAACGGCTGGGTCAGCGATTTAACCCATTACCGCTATAGCGACTGACCGGCCGGTCTTCTTGTATGCGTGCGTTGCTAAGCGATACAGCGTTTCCACAGCTCCCCGGACTCTGACGACTCCCTGCCTGGAGACGAGAGCGAGGAATTCGGCCGAGACGACACGTTCCTCATGAACCCCACCAATGAAAATAAGTTTTACGGTAAGGTTGCTCTCAGTTACTCGTGATTGTTGTCTGAAGCGATGTTTATCTCAAATAGATATACGTATAAGTAGGTAACTCCTATATTAATCAAATTCAGGTTCCTCAGATTCTTCCTGTTCCGGTTCCTATGCCTTTTTTGTTTGTCAACGTAATCCCTAGTAGGTACCTACCCATGCGAGCGATTTAGTCATTAATGATGACTTCATGGTTACTGCTTTCTCGGTTCTCTGCTTTCGGTGTAATCTGGTAGTTGCTTTATTTGATACCTTTTATTGTTAATTGTTCTCAAGGTTTTCTTCAATTTCGTAATGTTTGCGTTTTCGTAATAATATATTCAAGGAAGCATCCGTAGCGAATGTTATGGAGGCCATACACGATCAAGTGTACTTGATCAAGCGTCAAGCGGACTTGACGCGGCATCCATACTTGATCGTGTATGGCCATTGTATAGCTACATGTCTGACCATATAGCTATCTCATACAGACTGGATGCCGAGTCAAGTCAAACTGCAAAGACAAGTCAAACTGCAAACTTGACAAGTACACTTGATCGTATATGGCCTCCTTTATATAGGTATACTTATTTAGTGACGCACAGCAATACGATACAGTAATACGAAGTTGACTTGATTATTTTGCTTCATTTACTAGAATCCTAAACCAAGTTAGTATTTGAACTGCGGTGGTCGGTAGTTGGCTGGGTGATCGGTTGAGGCGCAATTTTATTAGTAGGACCACGAGAGTATACTATCCCTCGTGGTCCTACCAGTAGGATAAATTAGTAGAACCACGAGAAAACACCCAAATTTTATTGAGTACTTCCGTGCTTTAGAGTACACGAAATACTGTCGATCCGGGTAGTTATCATTAGATTCCAGTCGTTAAGCCACCAATCCACACTGGAAAGGCGTGATGGAAAAGACCTCCCTCTAGGCCTCAAAGCTCAAAGCTGCCGGGTGAGGAGCGACGTAAATTGAGTCGAGTAGACAGGTAAATAGAATATTCTTAGAAATTATTGGACGATCCCACATATCTCTGAAATGTTGTGCTGTGCGAGTTAAGTTAATATAACATCCAACTGCTCAGACACCTTTTAACTAACTACATTTCGTTTGTGTTTTGTTTTAATATTACGAGTATAGTGTATTTTGTTTTATAATGTTATTAATAAGATATTTTTACATCCTTATTACCTTCACATTGCTATAATAAATTTTATACGAAGATTTTCTCTCTTACCGCGATTTTAATAATAGCGCAATCCATTTATTACACCCGCGCTGCAAAATAAAAATGAAGTCAAACATGCTTCAATGCACTATTGGGCAGCCCAGTCTGTATATTTTGAGATTTTGAATAATCGAATTATATAAATCGATCGTGAAAATTGTATGAATACACAATCTCCGGTGAGTGAAATTCAGAGTAATTTCGAAGTTTGCCTTTGTGGAATTTGTAAAAGGCGGTCTTAATGTGAAACATTCATTCATTCAGATACTAGTTAATAGATAGGAGTCCTTTAATTTTATAGAGTGGCTTTGAGTGCATTAAAACCGAAAAACCTGTCGGTAAAGAGTTGAGCTATTTACACTCGAATGTGGATTTAACTATAAGTAGATAACATAGTTATGATATAGGCGGGTTCATATATTCATTTTTTATCGAAACAGCTGATAAACGTAACGACTAGCTGGATCAAAAACTCTTAACCCATCAGACGCAACAACAGAGGATGTCAAAATAGAGAACAAGGATTATGCATGTATTCGAATATTATCCACACTGTCTAGAAATTATTTATGAGGTTTTCAATACAAAATCTTGCATGTTGCAACAATACACAGCTAGTGATAGAGTATCTAAAACTATGCTGACAATTGTTACTTATCACTTTTAATTTAATTTATTTTTCCTTTAGGTGTTGTCCCCGGAAGTTGCGCTGGCAACAGTACTTTTTGTGGACGTCTGCTGGATAGCCTGTACCGCCGCCTGCAGGTCCTGTCCTACCTTTGCCCTGGCCTCTTCCCCTGGGTGCACCCTGGTCCTGCTACTGAGGAAACTGGTACGTATTTATGAACTAGTAAAGCTCTCGCGTTCGTAGTTTATTTATTTATTCTTTATTGACCACAGTATTATATTACGGTACAATTGGCGAGCTTAATGCTGAATTCTCTACCAGCTAACCAAGTACAACCAGGCCAAACAGAGAAACACGAAGGGCGGTTTAAATACGGTTTATCTAGGATCACGGAAAAAATGGGCTTAATAAATAAATATCCCTTTTTCAAGACAATTGATCATGTGCATCATGCGTTTTGTAAGCCTAATGTTTATGAATGTATTCATTTAAATTTTATGTATTACCATCGCCTATGGACGTCTACAATACCATAATCGCTTACGCGTTGACGGTAATAAGGAAACAGCCGACCCGCGTTAGGTTATTACTGACTCTAAAACGCTGCGACAGAAACACGTCAAAAAGTTTCACGGTGATTTTGCCTCCCTCCTGGGTGGCAACTAGCGAGGCAGGCAAAACCCTACCTCACTTTGTTTTTATTTGCAAAAGCAAATACGGATTTTTATTTTAAATGAACCAATTATAAGTAGACTTCTATTTTTAATCCATTAAATGCCTAAAATGTTTTTCAAATCTTCTCCATTGAGATTATGTACAGGCAAAGTACTTAAGAAAGAAAGAAAGAAAAGATTTATTACTGACACACACAACGTAATTAAGGTAACATATTTAACATAATTATAAACTATGATACAAGTGATTTTACCTTATTTGTATTTCTTACTTATAATATTTAATAATTCATGTACTGAAACCCACGATACGATCACAAAGGATTCCTTTAGGAGCGGGTTTTGAAAAATAAGCAATATTCACATTAATTTGTATTTTTGAAATGAAAAAAAATGAAATGAAAATACTTTATTGCACTCAAAAAAATATGGTACAAATGGCGGGCTTAATGCTAACACAGCATTTTCTTCCAACCAACCAGCGGCGATGAGGAAACATGGGGGTAGTGCTAGGTTTATGATTATGAAATGAGTTTAATTTATTAAGATACAAAAAGTTTCATTAAATAATGATTTAATATTATCCAAAAACTATGATGTAACATATTATATATTATTATATATACACATATACATATACATATATATATACACATACATTCCATATATACATAATATAGATATTATATATATATATATATATAAAATACATACCATATATATGTATATATAATATATAACACAAATAAATAAAGTAACTATATATACATTATTATATCTTATACCAAAGAATACCAATATAAAAATTAATTGTGTAAAATTCCACTAACTTTGCATTTTCAAGAAATGTTCATATATTCTATGTTTGAAACTAACTATACTTGCGGATTCCTGCAGGTTTACAGGTAGGCTATTCCATAGACGTATTGCCGTAGAAGTAAATGACTGCGCATAAAAAGTGGTGTTGCGTTGAGGTACTTCTAGCTGCATGCTATAGCGATGTCTAGGTTGATGCATTGGGAAAGATTTATGTGAGAAATGTTCCCGAAGGTACTGTGGTGCATGGGGGTCGTTTAGCACACGATACAATGCGGCAAGGATATGCGTATTACGTCGGTTTCGAATATTTCTATTTATTTTTATTTCTTTTTGTTGAAATATTTTGATAAACTGAAAAATACATGTTCCATCAATTTAAGCAAGGAACATTTGTTGATGAAGAAAATCGATTGATATTTTAAAAATTTCCATACAAACTTTCATCGCGTTTCCCAGGGAAACCTTTTAATTTTCTTTTAAAGTATCCTAAAGTGTGACCCAGAGTATTAGTAACAATTTAACCAATTTTCATCGAAATCCGTTCAAGGATTTTTATGTGATGCCCGGACAGACGAACAGACGGACAGACAGACAATAATTCTAAAAAAAATATTTTGTGCTCTAAAATGTTATTGAAATTTTTAAAAAATATTCAATGTACAGGAAACCCTTCGAGTTTTATTATAGTTTAAAGATAGACTAGTAGATACCCAGCGTGTTCCACTACGCTAAAAAAATCTCATGACAATGACAGATCGGTGTTTTTTGTTGACAGTCTGTTCATGCGCCATCTTAAATAATGATTATCTTCAAATTGTTGTATGGGAATAGTGGAAAATCGACTTTATCAATGGACTGAATGTGCCTAACGCATTGTTTTAGTGATCTCAAACCACCTTCGGATTATTGCCTTTCAAATTTCATTTTGAGGCATATCGATTGGATGGTATCAGTGTCTATAAAGGACATCCGTGCAAACATTGTTTATGTTTTATACATATTATGTTTATAGATAGACAGATAAAATATAATCGTTGAGGAAATTTCTATGAAACAAAAAATCGTTGTAGAAGCCAGGCAAATCGTCTATATATAAATTGTCTTCAAATAAGGAGTTTATCAATTCGACATGTACGTATGTACGTAATATAGAAATATGTTGCTTAATGAGGTTTGAAAAGACTTCATCGATATCAAACACCAAATAGGTACTTATGATCATACTCATTACCTGTTCGTAGTCTGGTAAAAATCTTAACATTTAGTATTTTTAGGATTACTTAATTTTAACATAATATTTTAAGTGCTGTCCTTTACGCTTGTGCGTAAACAGCTTTTAACAGCAACATCGTATCATAAGCCTCTTATCGTTATCCCAGAAAAAACCTGTCAAGGGTAAAGTAATATTCATTTTTCTAACGAGTAAGCCGTTTTTCTTTCAAAAAATCTAGAATAAAAGTCCGCCTGTACAATCTAGAGATAGTTATACTTGTTTTAAAAATATTTTACTTTTTAATAGTTTAAGTGTCGTGTAACATAATATTGCTTTTAGTGTCAGACAAAAAGGGCTATAGAATATTTGTAAAATGTGTTGCTACTTGACATCAACGTAGGTGGGGCTTTTGTTAGTATACTCAACTCTATCCTTAAGTACTTGCCTTTATTTACCTACTGCGAGGGTGTGATTATGTAAGCGTTTATTTATTAGATTATTTATTCATTGACTATACATATAACCTTAAATAAATACAACGTGACTTTATCACTATTATCATTCTTGTTGTGTTTCACCTTTACCATGAGCGAATGTGGATATTCAGAATAAAACCATAGCTTTGCCTTACAACGTATAATATAATTTCTTATCTTTTTACAACACTCACAATAATAAATGTGCGATTAATGACACTTGATATAAGCGTGAAGCAAATGAGAGTATGTTCTGAGCTTATTTTACGCATACTCAAAAAATACGCTCTTTTGGCCTCATTTTTAACCGACTTCAAAAAAAGGAGGAGGTTCTCCATTCGACTGTATTTTTTTATGTTTGTTACACCGTTGAACCGATTTTGATAATTCTTTTTTTAATCGAAAGCTGGTGCTTGTCATGTGGTCCTACTTTTTGAACGAGATCTAACAATGGCATCCATGGGAAAAGCATGTAAGTCTTAAAGCATTAAGTAAAGACTTATCGAGGATCGATGACAATTCAATATTTAAAGAAAAAAAGAAAGAAAGAAAGAAAGAAAAACCTAATTACACGCTTGGATTAGCTTTAAACGGTCAGATTTCTTTCAAACTTCGTAGACTTATCGAGAACCGATTATAATTCAATATTTAAAGAAAAAATGAAAGAAAGAAAGAAAAACCTAATTACACGCTTTAATTAGCTTTAAATTGTCAGATTTCTTTCAAACTTCGTAGGCTTATCGAGGACCGATGACAATTCAATATTTAAAGAAAAAAAGAAAAAAAACCTAAATTTCATTTCATAAAATCAAACTAAAAAATTAAAAAATAAATAATAGTTTAAAAAAACGCTTTTATAGAAAATCCAACTAAAAAAATAGAAAATAAATTTGAATTAAGAATCATGTAACTAATAATTGTAATAAAAGCGTGGGGTGCTTTTAAGATATTATCAAAATGATAATCCTTCTACTCATTGACACCATGCACCCCACGCTTTACATGATTCTTACACCACAATTACATGATTCTTAGTTCAAATTTATTTTCTATTTTTTTTTTGTTGGATTTTCTATAAAAGCGTTTTTTAAACTATTATTTATTTTTTAATTTTTTAGTTTGATTTTATGAAATGAAATTTAGGTTTTTTTTTCTTTGTTTTTTTCTTAAATAATTTGGTTTACAGTAAGGCATTTACGTAAAACCCTACAATAATCAAATAATAAAGATATTATCTTCCGTTTGTACTCTGTTTATCAAGGATCGATATTTTTCATTCAAAACAAGGTTAAATAGGTCGGTTGGTTTTTTAAATCACATGATTGGCTAGGTCACGTTGTCACTATGTAGATTATGGAATACATTATGCCTATATTGGTAAGCTACGGAGTTTTCATTCAGTTTGGTTGCCGCAGTGGTTCCAGGTGGTTTGATCATCTTGGCATCAGCTTACTTCACGAAAATATACCGTGTGAAAGAATAGACAAGTTGACGGTTACCAGATTTATATCTACTGATCTCAAATATGAGCCATAAACGTATGTATTTTAAAGTTCCATCCATTCATCCATCCATTCATATCAGCCTTTAGAGGTCCACTGCTGGATAAGCGTCCCCTAACATACACCACTCAGGCCGGTCCTAAGCCATCTGAATCCTGCAGATACCCGGTCTTCTTCAGGTCGTAGGTCCACCTGGTTGAGGGACGTCCTGTGCTCCTTTTATCGGGGCGTCGTCTCCGTTCGAGCACCTTTCTTCCCCAACGGTTATCGGTCCTTCGAACTATGTGGCCAGCTCATTGCCACTTCATCTGGCTAATTCTCTGAGCTATGTTGGTCACTCTCGTTCGTCTACGGATTTCATCATTTCTTATTCGATCGCGTAGAGTAATACCGTATAGCTCGTTCCATAGCTCCCTAGGGGACTTTAAGCTTATGCATTAGGACAACAGTGAAGCACCACGTCTCGGATTCGTATGACATCATTGGCAACATACACTGCTCGAATAACTTCGACCTTTTTGGATGACAAGATATGACGTAATTTGCCTTTCTGAAATATTCCCGAAATGAAGTTAAGATCTTGTATAGATTTATAGAAAGTTCCGTGACCGTAGTCTATTAATGTTATTTAATATTTTCTTTAAATATTGAAGGAAAAATTTCTTCCTTAACATTTATTTTATTCTGATCAACGTTTTATGGTGTTACTTCTATCATAAGAATTTTTTACAAAGCTGCTACGTATTTTTATTTTATATTCGTTGTTCGTTAAAAAGAAATGAAATTTAAGTAAGAAAACAAAAAATCCCAAGAGTTACTCATTAATATACTCATATATTTATATTACTCATCATCTATAAAACATATTTACGTTAAGACAGGTGTACAGTACACCCATGCGTCGGTCTCAGCAAAATATTGAAGATTCTTGAATGAAGACTCGGAATTCCGATGACGCGAATATTTTATATATCGGCATTCTCCTGAATGTGTAACCAAATCGCCTAGTTGACACAAACGACGTTGTAACTCAATCTTCATTATATCCGCATATCCGCTCTATAGTTTTCGTTAAAAATATTCCATTGTTTTACTTCTCTTAATTATTTCTGGTTAAAAATATGTTCAGTAGCTCAAGTGTGAGTTTTCGCAAGCATTTACTTCACCAACGCGTTTGCGTCTATGCAATCAAAATGTATGGAGTTATTGTCAGCGCCTCTAGCGGACAGTTAAAACAACTACACTGCGAGTGTGAGTTTCAAAATATCGTTTACGTGAACTTTTTAGTCAACATTGAATGTAACCATTCGAGTGGAGGTATTTTGACGTGTGCGATGTTTGACAAGTGAAACGCATTGTTTGGTAATAGGTCGTCATAGTAACAAAACATAATAGTAGTCATAGTAACAGATGCTATGCTATTGTTTTATCTAATTTGTTCTTTATGCTTAAAGCGAAACAGCTATAGCTCATTGATAAAAAAACATAATGCGCCTAAAATAAGTTTCACTTGACTGCCTTTGTAAGCTTAGGAATAGTGTACTTTTAAAATAAGTAGCTCGAGTGTAAGTTTCTAAAAAAAACTAAAAACTCAACTATCACGGGAATCGAGATGACTCAAACATTTTAGTACACGTATTTTATGCGAGTGTGAGTTCCTTAAACATCAACGAAAAGTTATTCGTTTGCTCACTTCGTTATTAGCATAGTTGCACTTACAACTCATCTAATTTTAAAAGTACACTATTACTAAGCTTACAGAGGCAGTCAAGTGAAACTTATTTTAGGCGCATTATGTTTTTTTATGAATGAGCTATAGGTGTTCCGCTTTAAACTTAAAGAAGAAATGAGATAAAACAATAGCATCGTGATGCTATGATATCAAACATTTGACGTTTTTGTTACGCACATTACATGAAAATAAAAAAGTTTCATACCTTATGAATATTACTTTAATTACGAAGATGCATATATAGCACGAGTTGAGTTGGCGTAGCGTCTAAGAGCTCGGACTCGAAATTCGATGGTCGTGGGTATTCCCCGTATGGTAGATTTTTCAATTTCTCAATTTTTATATAATTCACTGGCCAATTATGCAAAGAAGTTAATAATTAATTTTATTAATTTATTTATATGCAAAGATAGAAAAGGTAAAAATTAGGATTTTCGAAATAAAGAGCATACGAAAAAACTTTGTACATGAAAATTCAAAACTTTATTCATTGACATTCGATTATTTACATGTGTCGGGAATCGGGATGATATAATGGGATGCTTTAAAAGAGGCTCGGAATATAGGCCGTTGTTTTCGCTGATGATTGCGCTTATCTTGAGCCTGGGCTTCCGCCAACATCTTCCAAGCAAAGTAGGTAATTACGCGCTGCTCCATTCAACATATTGCTTAATCAATTTTGACTTCATACTGTAAGCCTATTTTAATAAATGAATGTTTAGCGACCCTACATTTGTACATTGTAGATGAGCAACCCTGTTTTGGTTACCATAGTATTTGAGAATAACACTATTGTCATTTCATTGTCAAGTTAAAAATAGCAAAATAGTATTGTATTATTGGAAATATTGAAAATATAAATATGCAAAGAGAAGGAAAAATTTATGTGTAATTTTATTGTAAATAATCCCTGAGGCTGTCCATAATAAAATCAAATAAACTATTACCAAAAAATGCGTTTCACTTGTCAAACATCAAGTGAGTAACTCTACTACTATGGTTGCGTATTTTTTCAATAGTTAACTACAAAATAGTAACTTACACTCGCGCACACGTCAAAATGCCTCCACTCGTATGTTAAGTTACATTCAACGTTGACGATGTATAAGGAACACACTCGCATAAAATATGTTTACTAAAATGTTTGAGTCATCTCGATTAACGCGATAGTTGCGTTTAGCCGTTTTATGTTAGAAACTCACACTCGAGCTACAGGAGTGGGTTGTTGTTTCCATTTTACGTCCATTTTACAATTAGATTTGTGGATAAAATCCAAATTCTAAATATGTAGGTACTTCGTAAAGATTGTTTTTTTAATTACCATTATGGACCCTGAAGTTTACTTTGATGCCTTTTAGTTAACCGCTGATGGTCTGTATGGGGCCTCCGTGTGGCCTCTCGTCTATTCTTGTCCCATTATACGAGAATGTTAGATACTAATAATCTATTCGTAACATCCTTTTATCCCTGTTGTTGATTGGCCAATTTCATTAATCTATATATTCTATATAACAGTCATTTTGTCAGTTGAAGTTTTTACGCTTCAATAAACTTATTGGAATTCATTGTTACCTAACAAAGTGATAAAGGTCTTTGTTTTGTAAAGTAAGGCACTATTCTTAGTGACTAGATCGTTCTGTTACCGCCCAACACAGTCACGTGCCATGCACCGAGCATTAATTATAAATAACTAGCAAATCGCCCTCTATATATAATATAGCCTATGTCACCCGGGGATAGTGTAGCTTCCCAACAGTGAAATAATTTTTCAAATCGGTTCGGTAGTTTCGGAGCCTATTCAATGCAAAGAAACAATCAAATCTTTGCTCTTTATAATATTAGTATAGATTAATTAACTAATAAAAATTTATAAAACCTCATCATTTACGAGTTTCAGTGTCCATAGTAGGGCGTATCGTTTTGTTATCTGTACCTGATAGCATGGTTATGGTATGCTGGTAGTAGATAGACTCCTTATATATAAACTATGAGTAGAATGACGAAACCACAGATTACCCCCAATAGATACCGCATAAGTGAAATTTTCTTAGAGTTTGAACTCACAAAATTTGGCGGAAGGTGCGGCTTGCGAGGGACATCAAAATGCGCTGTAATTGGCTATTTCTAATTCATACTTGGACTTGACGGGTCAGTATTGGTCAACACTAATGTCGTGAACATGCAAATGCACGTACGTGTTGGCGCGCGTCAGTTGCCTTGTATGCGGTATCTATTGGAAGTAATCTGTGGACGAAACGAACCTCCCTTCATCTATGTATGTATTTTCCAGGCATGTACGTGATCCGTTGCTTCGGCGTGATGTTTTGTCTGATGGTGGTGTTCAACCTGCTGGCTGCTTACGGCGACCCTGTGAACTCCACCTTCACCCTCATAGTGATGGTCATTCTCCTGGTGGCAATTTTCATCATCCTGTTGCTTATCTCCCGTCAACCGCAAAACCGGTGAGACCTGTTATCATTAGGCGTCATCCTAATTGGCAGCGATCGTACGAGCAATCGATGCGTTCATCGTCGTGCGATGAAAATGGTTATGATTATTTATTATGCTCGTGCGATGACTAATTAGGACACACTTATTTAGTGTGTGTGTCTAATTTCGTCGTGCGACTAAATCGCATCGTTTGCTCGTACGATCGCTGCCAATTAGGACGACGCCTCAAGCTTGGCCTCTTTTTACTCAAAACTTTTAGCTGTCCTTCTGTTATCTTTAAGGATTATTCCTTAGTACCCCGTTACTCTATTAATCCCTTCCTGAGGGCCCTGATTTTGAAAATTTTATAATTTATTTCTGCTATTTTTATCTATTGTTTTCAACTTGTATTAGGTGCTTCAACATAAACAGTTGAAAATAAAAATAACATATTACACTTTCTACACCGTTTTACATCTTCAAGTATACTTACTTCATTGTTGCGACAAAGTTTTATTGGAAAATTTATCATAATTTATTTACAAGAACGCTACCAGGATAACTATAGGGGAGGTATATTGCATATACATACTGGAGAGCAACTTAAGTTTTTTTCAAACAGTAACTCAATAAAAAAGTTATCGTTTCCATGTGTTTTACTCGTATTTCCCGATAGCTAGTATTTTATTTTAAACCTTTTCTTTAAATGTACGGTATTGCTTTCAGCGTGGGTCTGGTGTATGCTACTCCTGGACTGCCCTTCGTGCCAGCCACCGCGATTATGATTAACATGTATCTGATCTTCAAACTCTCCGTTCTGACTCTGGCGCGCTTTACCTTCTGGATGTCCGTCGGTGAGTTTTACTACATAATCATTATTAATAAGTATAGGTCGATTAACGAAAGTAAATTACGCTTGTGTATCCTAGAGTTTTAATAAATATTTATATCCATGCCAAATAACAGTTTTCTAGTACTAAAAATCTCGGCGCTTTGCTACAGACAGACGGACGGACAGATGGACGGACACAGACGGACGGACATGACGAAACTATAAGAGGTCCGATTTTATGTCGGAACCTTTTAGGGTTGCGCCGAATACGCCAAATACGCACCAAATGCAAATCTCGGAATGGGAAATGCTTATATCCTAAAAGGAATACATACGCCTACTCTTTTCACGTAGGTACCTACTACTACATATATGTAAAATAGCTATTCAATTGTTTCAGGACTGGTCATGTACTTCAAGTATGGCATCAAGAACTCGACCCTGGAGACGAACCCCCCGCAGCCCCGCCCGCCGACCCCCGCGCAGCCCAACCCCCTCGATCGCACCATTATCCCCCCCGCCCCGACCACCCAGCCTCGTCCCGACCGCAACATCTTCCAAGGAGATTTGCAGATGGAAGGGCAACATGACCCGTAAGTCATCTCAGTATGATTATAGATACATGGACACATATAAAATATATGTAGGCAAATATGACTAATTGGGTGGTCCGGGAATTAATAACAGTGGGCGTTTACATCACTTTAGTCAGAAACTCATTTTAACACAGGTTTTATACTAGTTATAATTAAATACGCGTTTAGAACTGATTGTCTCGCAAAGTCATCTGATACTCGGTAACAAAACTACTCGGTAACTACGTAACGTGTGCACTGGGCCACGGTCGATGAACGAATGACCCGAGTTGTTTTTTTTTTTGTTTTTTTGTTTCGAATGAGTAGTTGCTGTTGGCCCTACTGGCCTTTACAGCTTAACGCGGACGTTGGGGCGGGTCCTGGAGGGACCCAGCCTCTGAAGTTGGGACCAAGTCAGCGGGGGTTGGACCGGTGAAGCCGGTACAACAAGCCACTGACACAACACGAGGAGGGACTCCGTAGTCCCCCCCCGCTATGATTTTACAGTTTTTGGACTTAGACACACAGCCATCGGGGGTGGACCGGTTAATTCCGCTGAATCCGGTACACATACCTTTGACCCTTCACGGGGGAGGACTGGGAGCCTTGAAAAAGGCTGGTCCAGCCCTAACCCCCCCGCTGACTTAGACTATGACGACGTGCTAAGGGCACCCCCTGTGGAGTTCGAACCACGGCTTAGCCGCCGGTTGTAGGAGGACATAGGGTTGAAGCTACGACCGCCGGTCACCAAGAAGCGAGGTCCTCGTCGCAGCCGGCTGCGACGGTGTGAGTGTGGTGTGAATGTGGACTGTGATGGGGATTGTGACGAGCGGTCTTGGATGTTAGCGACCGTTGTCTCGTCATCAGGGTCGGTCAGGACGTGACGAGGACGTCTGAACGTGACCGAAGCACCTGGGTCTGGGTCATAATTGACCGCCTGGGCTATTAATGGGTTGGGATGGACTGCGGCGGAGCAAATTTAAAGTAACTCGTAGCGAGTTGCTTTATGTATTGCGCTATAGTAGGCAATTCTATTATTAATACTATTCTATCGGGTGACACATCACTCGATCGCTCAAATTGCACATTGAACGCTGTTTTTTACAAAACATTGATGGTGGCGCCGTCTTAAATAATAATAAACTTGACAAGTGTGAGTTAAACTCGCTTGGAGAGGGTTCCGAACATTGATTATGTATTTACCGTTATTTTTCTATTTTATTCATTTTTGGCGTTTTCTAAGACCATAGGCTTCTCATAGGTTTTCCTGTAATATTTAAGTAAAGAACTATTCTCTGTAATTTTTTTTATTCTAGCGTCAGTAGTTTCAGAGACAATGGGGGGGGAATGGTTAAGAGAGTGGAATAATTCTTCATTCTGATTTAGTTAAAAAAAATTAACGTGATTACGTCTTATAAATCGATGAACACCGGCTGCACAGATATGATCAGGAATCTGAAATAAGACAGGTTATGAGACATTAATCCTGGAAAACGTGGCCAAAGCTGCGGGGGCAGTGCTAATAAGACAGGTTATAAGACATTATCCTGGAAAACGCTGGCAAAGACACGGGGGCAGTGCTAATAAGACAGGTTATAGGACATTATCCTGGAAAATGCAGGCAAATATTTAAATAAGAGAAATTATTAAAATGTTGCAATCCTTCCAGATTCTCCGATCCTCTGCTGGCCTGGCATGTCGCTGACCTACAGCCTGTGCAATCGACCTCTTATGGCTCTCACTCTGGATTTATGCAAGTGGAATCCCGGTAAGTCACTGAAATGTAAGTGTGAGAGAGAAGTGGAATTATGCGCAAGTACCGATGCGAAGAATGTTTATGTCATAATAAGAGTTGTCTATTGAAGTAGATTAACAATTAAATACTTTATTTTGGTCTCCTACTTAATCCAGAAACTCTTTTAATGTCAAATGAAGTTTTTCAATTTTCGTTTACCTATCTGTATTTCAGTCATGTAAATATAGGTATAAACACCAGTTAATATTTGTGTAGGAACTTTGCTGCGTATTTCCATTCTAGGTACAAGGCTAGTATAAGGCTCGTGTATATTTTGGAAGAACATTCCAATGCCAATAAAATTATATCTGATAACAATACTCATATACAGGTACGAATTTTATGTTCGAAACGTAAACTTCCCATTTTTTCCTATGCAGTACATAATGTAACTGAATGTCGCGTTTATTTGTTGCCAGCTACGACGCTCGTACCAACAGCACCACTTCGCATGCCTCCAGCCGCCCGCCATGGGCCTATCCCGACAGCACCTATGACAACTGGGACGATTAAGCTAAACAACCACAACGGAAAGTCTACCCACAAAGTCTACGCAACAACGGCAACAAAGGCAACCTCATTCATTTCAGTCGCATAACTCTAATCATTCATTTCATTCGCATAACTCTAATCATTCATTTCAGTCACATAAGTCTAATCATTCATTTCAGTCTCATAAATCTAATCATTCATTTCATCTCATTCTCATAATAATTATTGGTTATAAAAACTATTGATTTCCATAATGTTATAATTACGATGGGCTTTTCCCATGCTAATTTACAATTTGTTATTCAAAATTCTAAATTCAAAAAATATTGTATTGATTATATTATGAAGGAGTTTTAACAAGTCGCAAGGTCCCCTGTAGTATGTTGGCAACCCTAGTTACTGTTATGTCTATTTGATACGAAAAGGAAATAACATTATCTAGCGAAGATATGGATATGAAGATATCTCACTACTCTCATCGAGCGCAACTCAAATAGGTACTATGTAGGTAATCTTTGCCTATCGAATGTATTTATATTATAGAAATCAGTCCTCAGCTCATAGGATTAATTTAAGCGCAATAGTTTTAATTGGTGTCTGTAATCGAAAAATATTTAACCATATGAAATAAGTATAGTTCATAGTTTTAACCAATATAATATGTGTTAGAAATATTAAAACTTGTTCGGGTATCACTTAACTGTGACAACTCAAAGTTGGTTAGGAAGAAGTTGTAAAGAACTTTCTGAGAGCAGCATTTTTAATCTGCGGTTAATTTTAAGGTTCCGAAAGACGTAAATGGTGCCAAATTAATATGAGCTCGTGGAAATTTATCTTATACGCATTCTCAGAAAGTCTTGACAAACTGGAAGCCTTCCGACATCAACCCACAAAGAGTTTGGGGCAAACTTTATAACGTCGCAGGATTTGTTGGTTAATGGAGTTGTAAGCATTCAAGTATTATTACTAGCGTATAGAACCGACACCGCGAACACCAAGCATGGCCCAATTATGGCATTGGCGCCACGTGACTTCAATTTTCAATGGATTCGTTCGATTTTGAAAGGAGAACGGGGGCTCGATTTTGAAAATAGAACCTCCCGGGCGGGGCACACATTTTGTTCGAGATGTCTGTTCTATGACATTATACTTCAATGGTTGTAAGTTGTAATCTGCATCGCAGTCCATAGACGGAATAAAGATTGGTACAAACTCTAATATTTCGGATTTGGTATAAGATCACCATCATACTTATATAAAGTGAATAACAATACATTACTATCATTCCTAGTTAATCCGATAACTTTGAAGTTATTAAGTTTAAAGACTTGTATCTACGTGTAACCCTCAAAAGTTGCACCCCAAAAACTCATTACAAAAAAGTTCATCATTTCTTTTCATACATTTAATCGTAAAGTGCAATGCACAGAGCCTATATTTTATTTTTATATGAATTTCAATATTTTTGATCAAATCCAAACATATCTTACGAATTTCTAAAACATTCTTATATATTTGAATTATCTACTATCTCCCTATTGAAAATAGTTTTGATAAAGAACATGGACTGTATAAATAGTATTTTTATGTATGCAATTTAAAATTATTTATTTATTTATATTGTTGACTCGTTACTTGTTTCAAATTATTTTTATAAACATTTACAGATTGTATATTATTATTTTATTACTGAAAAAGTTTAAATTGTACATTAGCACATTTCTGAGGGCAAAAGGAACAAATAAAAATAAAAGTTTGAATCTGGTAAGATCTCGAGTATAACAATAAAATCTTCTGAATTATGAAAACCACCTAAGTGGGATGAAGTCCAGATTTATCATGCATATTAATTGCTCATAAAAGTTGGTATATTACTTTGTTTCACAAAATTATAAATTCTAAAGTATTTTAATTCGAATAAGACATTCCTAATAAAAATTAGACTCACGAGTGCGATTCTGGGCTACAAATCGCGCATTTTGATAAAAAGATATGTTTACATTTTTACTTCATTTAATTTAGGTAGGTATATATCTTCAATCGTCCCCTGCATTATGTATATTGGCATGTCATAAAAATTTGTTATTGTATATATTATTATATAAACTATCCTATTTTTAATTTAGGCTAGGGATATTTCGCCTAATCTGCTAGTTGTAATAATTGCATAGCCAATAAGATAGTACCTAATTTTTATTTTTTGTTAGTTGAATTAATTATGACTGTTAAAGAGTTACTTAAAGTACCTAAATGTCGTAAGGAAAATCAAAGTAAAGCTAATGAATAAAATGGACGAGACACTGAAAGTATCTAAAGGTTCGCGTCGAAAAGATACGTATTCGATAGCCTTTTCGCGCTCTGACACCAAGCTAGTATGACATATAAGCGCGTTTTATAAATGCAGTGCGCTTGCGTTGAAAACGAAGAGTTACCACTAATGTCAATGAAGATTAGGATACGTCTTGACCGACCATATAATAATAATGACAGAACAATTTTGACCAAAACTGAGACAGTTTATTTTTACCAAATTTGTAGGATTCAAATCAGCTCTTTTATAGATTGCCTGTAAAAAAGTGCAAAATGTGATATTTTAGATAATATTAACTTTTGTAATTTAAAAATTACCTACTTAACTTTTACTAAAGGTCTCTAAAGTCTGTTCTAAAGATTCCGATTAGATCACATTTCGTAACACCAAAAATTTTGATAAAATATTTTCAAAAATGTAGCATTCTCGCAAAAAAATGCTTACCAATATTATATTTGCTTTGACTTTGTATAAGCCAGATTAAAATTTATTTTATGACTTGGTATTTTTAATATAACCTATGCGGATTGTGTCGTATATAGACATTACTTTATACTTGTATAGAAATAGGCTAAAAGCCTAGTTATCTAACTACTTTCATTATTTTTGATGCAAAAAAATTAAACCACAAAATTAACTACCATTTTAAAGTCCTGACCTTATACATATCTCCGAGCTTTTCCATTATTACATTTCAACTGTTATTTAAATACGTTAAAAAAATTAACAAGTAAATGCAGACGTAACTTGTGAGACGATGTTACCGATTGGGTGAAATGTTGGTTAATCGGATAATATCTAGGCCTTATTCGTCGAATATGTTGTTGTTTAATACTAACGAGTAGGATAAAATTGTTGGCTTCTCTATGAGAGCGGCGAGTAGATAGGTTGGCCTCTTCGCGGGGTAAAATAATTGTTTATACGCGTACACAGACTTCAAATAAGAACCAGACGTCACTTTGTGTTATCGAGAGTGACGCCGCCCGCTTAACATGTGTGCGTAATTTTTAGTGCGGTCCGACCAATCCGACGCGGTAATGGCGGCCGATTAAGGGCGCATGGTGTCAATGTGTGCGTGTGATACTTTTACGAATAGAGGAGTTCACTGAATTTGTTGCTGACAATCCGTCTGTTCATTTTTCAAGTCTGTATACGCGTATTAAGTGTTAATATCAGAGTGGTTGCTAACAAACTTTTCGAATTGAAAATGCTTAATGTGATCACTCGCGAACGACTCGCGAGTGTCGGACGAAAGACGATTTTTCACCGGACTGATACTAGAAACCCGAATAATAAGTTAGGTTATATTCTTGTAGCAGATAAGTGTTGCATGTTGTCGAGTAGATAAGTGTTAGGGTGTTATATTTGAAGTAGATAATAATTTTTGTTTTTATTATTATTCGTTTTGTACTATTTTATGAAAGATACAACGCAACAAACCTCATTAATTTACTTATTAGAAACAAGCAGCTCAACAGCTGTTTTGTAATATATTGCTGTGTATTTATTAGTCAGGTTTATTGAACATTAAGTTCGAAAACCATAGGTTAATTCCACGCAGACCATTATTTGAACTAGATAATGTAAGGAATGCATGATTGATTGTCATCGACATCTGTGTCATATGTTGTCATTGTTGTTAGGTATAGCTGGCATGCCCCTGATCGCTACACCGTGTTTTGAGCTATTTAATTGCATTTTCTGGTTCAATTAATTGTATGTGTTAATGTACTAATATCTACTAATCTAAATAATATTTTAGAATATTAAGTTATTAATATATATAATCTTGCCATAAATACTGTTACAGACTCAGATTATTGTTCTTTAATTTCAGGTTATAGGCTTGTTTAATTTAGAATATGCTGATGTTTGCTATTCAGACATCAATGAGGACCTTCTCAATAAACTAGATCGTCTCATTAATTATTATAGGTATACGTTACATCTTCTGTCTTTGGAAATTTGACCACATTTCATCATACCGTTGTCAAATTAATTGGCTTCCGATTCATCATCATCATCATCATCATCCTGCCCATTGGCTTCCGATTCGTGAGCCTAGAAATCTTCATGTTCTTAATTCTCTTTTCTCGATTTTATTCAATCCTTTTCTCCAGACTACTTGAAACTTAAATTTCAATTTCTTAGCGATTGCCCCGATAGACCGTTATGTTCTGTCGATTCCCGTACCTTAACTTTCTCAATTCACCATTCTGGTGTTGTTTCTCAATCTTTCACACTCTGGAATGCCTTACCCAGTGACTTTAGAATTATCAAAATATTCTTTCAAAAAAAAAGAGTTTCCGAGTTCTTGTCCGGAAACAAATCGTTTAGCTTTTCAGGTAGGGATAAGCAAAACTACCATCAAATGAATGTTAAATGAAGACCTTGGATCCCTAGCTTATCGACGACATACCTACAGGTATTTCCGTAATGAACTTCTAAAAAAATTAAGGCTTGATGGATGACCGGCTTTGTTAAGAAGGTACGCGGGAAGAAAATACCGCCAAATCCTTTTTTTAAACGAAAAACTTTTTGACATTGAAGAAAGTTATAAATAACAAAGTGATAAAATATTATTTCTATGTCAATAAAGAAGCAAGAATGCGTATTACGATAATTCAGCGTTGAAATCATCCTACATTAATTATGGTTTGACTCTCTTATGCCACTCTCATATTCGAGCTCATTTGTGATGTTTCGTTGTGAAAAAGAAGTAAAAACCAGTGTTTTTGCGTATTAAAATAAAATATTTTGTGAATTGTTTGTAACAGTATTTATGGCCAGGCTAGGTTTTCTAGTCTGGTAAGATGGAATTTGATCTCTGTCTGTGTTTCAACACACAATAGCGTAGAATGCTTATAAATATCAGCTTTTAAACCTTTAAGTTGCTTGGTAACAAAGCTTTATTATTTTATGAGTGATTCAATTCAATTATTTTTTAATTTCTTTCATAGTTTTTTACGTATGGATGGTTTACCCTTGACACTTGTAAGTACCTATGGTTTTAATAAAAATAATGTTATTTACTATCTACATAGATTTAAGGATATTATACATAGATATATCTAAATAACCAATATGATATAATAAACTTCTGTAGAATAGGTAATTTTATGATAACATTGTTACTAATAAATAAGTATTTCGTAGGTTTAATAATGTGATTTAATTTAATTGCACACAAATATGCAATCCTGCTTACTGGCCGTAAATAGCATTTTTAGTTATACCTAAATAATATAATACATACCTATACGTTCCTATGGTTTTAATTTAAGAATAGAAAACTGCGCTACAGCTGTTATTCTTTTATTATTTTTTGTAAATATTCTTCAATTTACTTGTATAGGGTAATTTTTATGACATTACTTAACTTTTGAGGGCTCTTTCTGGTCCCCATATTTAACAATAGGTACTTTAAATGGAACCAACATCTTAAACTCAAAAAATACGTTTTCCCCACAGACTTGAAAAAAAGAACCAGACGTCACCTTGTCTTATCGAGAGGGACGCCGCCCGTTTACCATGTGGGCGTAATTTTTAGTGCGGTCCGACCAATCCGACGCGGTAATGGCGGCCGTTTAATAACATCATTGTGTCAATGTGTGCGTATCACACTTGTACCTACGAATAGAGGAGTTGGTATTAATAAGGCTGCTTCACTGAATTTGTTGCTGACAATCCGTCTGGTTCTTTTTTCAAGTCTGTAGTTTTCCCATAAAACGTTGTATCACCAGATTGATAATTTTGTATGAGTAGACTAAGCCCTTGAAATATAAAATTAATGTTTACAAAATGATCAATTTGTTTTACATCGAAAACCTTTTAAGATATTTGTTCCTACTAAAATATTATAGTTTGAGTATCTATATGACTATACCCAGACCTCGACTTAGTTATTGAATATTATCCTACTATTCGTTATAAATTTATAATGTGTTAAAGATATAATTTAATTAAAATACATTAATCGAAATTATGTAATAATTATGATTAGATGTTTCTTTGTTTTTTAATGTGAGGCCCGAGAGAAGTTTCTTTGCATGGTATTGGATTCGCTTATGTTTATATCAGCAAATAAACAGTCTACAGCAGCGATAATTAAGCAGATAAAATCGCAATCGGTAAAATCTATTGACCAAACGCACATAGGTATTTCTGTAAATTCGTACTTTCCGATGTAATTTTTTTTAAATTATTAAACTGATATTTTTTTACTCGCTACGGCTACGGAAAAGCCAAATAATGGTGTGGTGTACCATATCTGTCTAATCCATCCAGACCACGATTGTGACTTGAACTGTATTATGTCGTAATGAGTAGATAATTTTTTATGGCAATTTACGCAATAAATTTCAATTTATTATTTCTGTATTCGAGTTCACTGTTACCTACTGGTTACGAAACAAAGTGGATTATTTCCCATTAGTCAATAACAACAGACAGACAAAAAATTTTACATGACGTACCTATTCGTAATTCATGTAAAAAATTTTGTCTGTCTATTGACATCATCAGTCATTGTTTGTTAAAGGTCAAGTTAATGTGGAAAAACGCTCCAAAGATGGAAGTTCCACAGGCGAAATTTAATATTATATCTAAACTGATTTAAAAATATACATTTTACACCACTTTGGAATCAGTATTTCGACTAGTACCTACCTACTTACAACTATTCTGATCTGCAGTTGTATCACGGCTAAAATTATGTCAGTGTTATTAGATAAGACATGTGTAATCCCTGAATTAATCTTCTTAGTGTAAGACATCCTACGCACATAGGGCGCATCGAAAGTACCTATAGTACTCAGAAAAATACCTAGTTTGAATTCAGCGAATAAATTAAAACTTAATGTTAAAAGAATCACAAACATCGAACTTATTGATAAAAAATCATCCAGATTTTTCACTCGTGTTTCTTCACTCATATCAGAAGTGAATTTTCACGAACGCCATATCAACTGATAAGGAATAAGACATATCAATTTTGCAAAGGTTCCATTACATAACTACTATAGAGATGTACTAACAAGAATAGCAAAATGTACTTTAAAAAAATTTGCCTCCTCTCTGGGTCATAAAATAGAAGGAAAAAAATATGTTTCGCCTAAAAATTTTTAATTTTTTTTTGTTAGAAATCTCTCGATTTGACCTTCAAATGATCTTTAAATGGCCTCTGGAAAATGGCGCAAGGTCAAAAAAACTACGAATTTGGACTCGGAGCCCTCGAAAACATAAGCATGAATTTTTTCAGATTTTTTGGTAGAAATCTGACCAAATCTGAATCTGAAATTTGACCTTCAAATGCCCTTGACCCTGACGTGATGGAGGTCAACAGACCCTTTCATCGTGATCAGCGACCCAAAAAACCCCTAGTACCATATACCTATGGCATGCCGTGTATTCGCTTACTTATATCAAATGTTGACCTGTGTCACAAAAAAAAACACTGTGACACTGTGTGTGAAAAATAACACTGACACAGGACACTTCAAGTAGGTATCTCCATAATAGGGATGTTGACACTAATTATAAATTAACATAAATTTATGTCTAAAATATTAGTGGTAACATTTAAAAGCGTAAAACATGATTCTTTTATTGAAATCAATCACAATAAATTAAATATCATTAATTTAAAATGTTAAAAATTGTACTCACTGACACGTGACCTCAATCGCCATTTTGAGAATATGACGTCATTGGAACAATTTTATATGGAAATTCAACAAACTTAGCAGACAGATAGTATTGAATATCGTTTAGTGACGTCACGTGACGTTTTTGGTGGGAAATTTGATAATGATTTTTATTTATCAATTTTTGTTTTTAAATTGAAGATTATTATTTTTATAATATTTTTTTCGTGAATATTAAGGTCATATCTATAAAATAAAATTGAATCCTAAAATTAGTCAACATCCCTATTATTTTTGATGACATGTCCCAAATAAGTTTATCCCAAATTAGGTAGGTACGTATCTATACGTCCCTAAATAAATATTTCATGCTGCGCTGTGTGTAGTGAATGCTGTGAATTTGTATTGGCTTAATTTTTTATTAACGTTATAAGCTTTGCTAAGGAAAAAAGGATGTTTCATTTAAATCAATTCACTACATAATTTCTGTGTATTTTGTACGGTCTACTAGTTTCCCGTTTTGTGCTGTGCATTCTGCAATTTAAAAAATATGTCTGTTTCATTTCAAATACTAATAATTTTTTTTTAATTTTCACAAATTTTGTCCGACATAACGCTCAATTAAAATATTTCTTTTATTGTGTAATATTCAGAACTTACGATGCGCCCTAGTTGTTAGTAGAACATTTATATACTTAGTTAAGTGTCGCGTCTTTGACGCCTGTTAGGTATGTAAGTAATCAACTTTACTATTCATGTAACCTATCTATGTAACCTATTTTTAGCGACTATACAGTCTGTATGTAGAGATCTTTTACTTTAAAAATTAACGTGCCTTCTCTAAACGTTATTGTTACCACCAGTAGGTAACTGATCTCGATTTGTTTCGGTGTTCATTCATCCATATATTTTTTAAATAAATAAAACCCATATTCAATTTCTATTGGTGAAAGAATTTTTGAAATTAGTCCAGTAGTTTTCGAGTTTATTACAAACAATAAGAAAACAAAAAAATTAACAAAAATTAAACATTCCTCATTATAATATTGGTTTAGACAACATTGAAGTAGAAATGTTTATTTATATTTATTTAATAAAAATGTTTCCAAAGTAGGTACACATTGTAACAATACGTGCCCCTGCGTTAATTTTTAAAGTAGAGGATCTCTAACATCTTCAGAACTGTCCCCTATCGTTCGCTGTTGTAGTTCCGAATCACAGCAACTTGTTTTGCAGTTGGAGTTTCGGCGTACCTTTAACGTGCACTATAAATAATTGGGGATAAGTATAGAAAATGTTTCCGAAGTCCAACGTGAACTAAGCTATTTTTAGCGGGCGAAAGTCGAACAAAAATTTGAATGCATTACCGATCTCTGATTTGACGTAGCATTGTTTCGTGTTTCAAAAATCGTTCATGTACAACTAACTATCAACATTAAACAAGTACAGGGTCCGTTTAGGACTAGTTACGCCAGCGGTTAGTACATTACGTTCACCGAAGAACGGACATTTTGTATACTACCCACCTTCCGTTCCGGTGGGCAGCTGGGCAGTTTTCAATTGTTACCAGTAGATGTCGCCACAGTCATAAATTATAGTCTCTAGAACAACTTGTCAAGTATATCACTATATCATATAATAAAATTGTGTTTGCTATCTTTAAAGGCACTAATTTTTAAAAATATATAATCAAAAAATAAGCATCTTTAGGTATGTGTGTGTGAAAATTTAAACAAATTGAAACAATCAAAATAAATGTGCTCTTGGCGTAATTAATAGGTACTATGACAATAAATGATATTACCTACAATGTCATTAATGACAATGTATGGAAGACGCACACAGAATTTAAGCGTACACGCTACGCACTCTGTTTACTTGGCCTTAATACATGTATTTTAAAGTAAGCTCTATTTTCCAAATAATAACATAAATATTAGTAAAATTTAAAGCGGATTTTGTTATGTAAGTTTTCCCGACATTTCCAGTTGTATTGTTAAAGAACCCAGTTCCAAATTTAGTACCTACAAAATTTTTAAGCCATTTTATTAATAACATTCGTGTAAAAGCAGAAAAATAGAAATACTATCATATAAACTACTTAGTCACTATCAACTTTATTAATATGAATAACTTATGATACATGTTGGGTATTAGAAATGTTTCCATTGAATTTTAAAATTAGGTGCACCTGGAAAAACCATGTTGTTGTAAATAATTAAACTTGAATCTTCCGTGCACAAAACCTACGCCGAAAGGGGTATTAGAAATAACAGATGTGGACCAATAACGACTTTTGAACCTGCTGTGATTCGAAATTACATTATAATATGATCTGTAAGCGATTAGTCCAAAGTTTGGAACTGTAATAGAATGTTTATTAAATGAATTTGTGTTTTATTTAAACTTTACCCATACATATTGAAACCATTTCAGGCCAGTGGTAACTTACAGAATACAAAGTTTAAAAATACCTCACATAATACTTGAAACGTGAAAGCTTGCAATATAGGTACATAATTATATCAGCCGACCCGTAAGAAGCACGAAAAACGAAAGCATTTTGATAGTTCGCTCTTATAGAACACAATTTAATTCGTTTTGTTGTAAAATACAAGAAAAATCAGTAAAAAATAAATAAAAGACAGTTTGATTACCATAATTTTATTTCAAGTCTTCATCATACCATATTAATTCTATCTCACTTTCTCTCCCTCTAACATTGAAGTACACATCGAAAACAAGTATTAATCCGATATGTACCTACATTTTTTCAAAATGTAGTACGAAGAGCATGCGTCTATTATGATCAAATCGACACGATATATAGTTTACAACATACATGGTGTTCACTACAAATACATTGATTTTAATATTTAATTAAGGGCCGGTTTTTCAACATTCAGAATAACAGTTATGATTTTGTTATAAAGATTAAAGTTACCTATAAGCCTATTCCCTATGTAAAAAAAAATAATAAGAAGAAAGACAACTCCTAGCAAAAGAACGTAAAATATCTGTTCATTAATACATACATTTGTATAATATAATATGAACGATTATACATATAAATATACCAATGCATGCCAATGACTTAAAATAAAATTGTTATACGTAGGTATATGACAAAAAGTATCAAGTCGCACGACACAATGTCAACACATAAATAAAGCTAGTTTCCCACATAACAGTTTTCAATGAAACTATGTCAAACAAAACAAAAAAAAAATTGCTTCATATATCCAGCAGCAGAACAAACTCATCGCTTAATCGACCATTGAAAAACCTGCCCTCGTATATTTTATAACTGATATTTTATCATTACTACTAATAGTTAATCTAATCATAAATTAATAACACATTTTAATACTTTTAGCACACGTGGGCGTCGAATGTGTTCAAGAGTTAATATGCCGATTGTGAGATAAAACTTTACTAAATACATTACATTATAACACAGAAATTTCGCTCTACTGACAAGCAACTGCAACCTTCAATAGGAAATCATTTACGATAAATTGTTCTTCGTTAATAATTAATTTGTATAAATTCACAAATTATCCATTAATTCATTATACAGTACTGTCTTTCTTTGAGATACAACAATGAATTAGTAAAATATATAATTACAATCAATAAAAGTTGAAAAATGTAATATTTTGTCCTTGATTGTAATATTAAACATAACCAGATATCGTAAAGTGGTTTAAACATTTTTGTATGGAGCCCGGATACGTCCCGCCACTTTAAAAAACCTCGTTTCGGCAGCCAGTGATGACACAATGTTTCATCACTGGCTGCCGAAACGAAGTTTTTTCAAAATGGCGGTACTTGTAGGTATGCCAACTAAGTTCAATACCCTTACAATTACATAACAAGATCATAATAACCAAGCCGGTATGTGTAATATAATCGTTGGTTCTTCTGTTAGTAAAAATCTAACTTTTGAACGAGCTAACCAGTTCAGGTTTACATAATGTTTGTTTGTTAGGATGTTAGTTCATAGTTATGCTAGGATTCGATAAATGATGGCATTGTCAAGTAATATATAAATGCTATATTTATAAACCATACGTGTCTGTTCACACGTTCGACAGCGACTTGAGAAAATGTTGCACAACGAAATAGGGGAGCGTAAATTTGTAAAATATAGTAAAGATATGTAAGATATAATATCTGTATAGTTGCACTCACCCGTGTGTCATAATGGGACATTTATGAATAACAATATTTATACGAAATCCATCTCATTGTCGCTCGTGGGATTAGACACTTAGGATGAGGCTAAATGAGAGTATTTTTGGAGCTGTGCGTCGCGTGAAATGAGTCGGTTCCATACTAAATTCGAAACTCATTTTGTGTCGCCGTGTGGTACAAACAGGACTTTAGTATGAAACCGAATGCACGCGACTCATTTTTAAACTCGACTCAGAGTTCGAAAAGATACGTTCGTTTGGCCTCACCCTTTAGGGCCAGCAGCATCGAAGCTGAAACAAAATTATCTCTGTCCTGCAAATGTCAGCATCGAGCGTTAAAACAAACGAATGCATTCTACCGTATTTGACCACGAAATTGCGCAGAAAATGTAACGATATTATATGAAGTTTTAGCGAAATATAAATGCCTCTAGCAGCGCGTCTGTTTGGTACACAGACATAATAGTTCATATATTAATGTGTTTAATAAAATGGCAGGCTGCCGAAAAGCAAATTATAAAAAAAAAACTTGTGCTATAACTTTTATTCAAGCTGTATTATACAGCGGTCATTTAATCAGTGAATATAAAAACATTAACTCTCCATCACCATAAAAAATTTGAATGATTTCATTCAAAAATTATTCGTCAGTGAATGGTATATTTCATTAGACAGGTTGATTACATATTCGTGTGTCAAAATTGGATTCAGTCGTGGAATGTATCTCGCTTCTCACTGAAGATTACAGGCTCACGTTCGTTCATTTTGATTGTGCGTAGTGTACAATATTTGCGCGTGTGTATTTGTGTGTACTCTATTATATAGCATATAATATTTCAACGCCACGTGTGTCTAGTAATAAATAGTAAGATTACCATACAAATCACGTTTGCCATTTCAATTTAACCACCTACTAGTACGCATAATAATCATAAGAGACATCTATTATACACACATATAGAATACTCCTAATAAACATCATACTAATTAATTTATTATTGAGGATAATGAATTAATACATTAAATTTTAAACGCAGCTCAAAACCTGTCTAAAAATATAGGATTAGTAGATATTAAGACGCCCATGGGGTTCTGATTTATTATTTATTTGATAAGTAGTCTCGAAGTTGAAATGCGATATGTAATAATTTTATGGTATGGCGTCTACCAAGAAATATTATTGTCTTAAAGATCATTCGTTTGTATAAAGACATATAAAAAATAGAAGTTGACTGAGAGATATCGGGTAGGAGGCCTAGGAACGATAAAAAAAACCTTCTTTAAAAAGTACTATTCCTGCATCTTCAAAATTGTAGTGTTACAAGCCAATTGGAACATTTCTACTTTAAAACAATTTTTCGATAAGATATTATATCGGATGCAAACCTGAAATTATTAAAGAAAGTTCTTTAAAAACTAAATAATTTAATATTCAATTAAACTGAAATACATTTTGCGATTACACTACGAAGAGATTAATCAAAAATAGCGGCTAATACATAATGTGACAATAAAAAATTTCAATCTGAAATATATATTTCCTATTAACAGAGTCCCTTGGTCAGTAATCATCGCTACAATAAAGATTTATTCAGTAATTACAGGTATGAGTTAAACATCTTAAAAAAGAAGATACAAGTAGGAAGTGAGCCACGCCGTTATATATGAATCATACACGCATTACAACACAATAGTATTAAACATTAAAAGTGGAATCGAAACATTAAAAATCTGCAAAAAACAACTAGTGAGCGATCATTACATCTCAATCATAAAATATTACAACGCTCTTAATTCACAACCGTCCCGTAAGTTCAACTCAATCACGCTTGAAGCGTCTACAATCTACGAGTAAGTATGTTTTATAAATATACTGAATCAAATCATTTGTGCCTATTTGGTTTACGTTAGTCCCCGCAGACTGCAGACTTTAAATCGGCCGATAATTTGATCGTTGTCGTAATCAGTATAGGGAGGTATGTAACTGCGCTACGATTCGCTCCCTATACTGATTATGAAGCCGATCAAACTATCGGACGATTTAAATTCTGCAGTCTGCGGGGACTCTTAATCGATATATTGGCGCTGATAGCATCGTAAGTTGGTTGTGAATTGTGATCTCTCCCAAGGCAGGGTACCCTACAGTAAAGTGAGAATGTAGAGGAATTGGTAATATTTATAGATTTGTATTTAAGCTCTGTAACTTGCTTGGCAGACAGAAGCACTTTTTGTCGCTACCTACGAGACGCTTATAAAGTCTGTAATGTTTTTAAGATGACATTTTATGTAAATAATTCAAAAGCAAAATTAATTCATACATTAGGTTTTCCGTTAAAACCGAATAATGTTCTCTAGCTTATATCTCAACGATCAAGCAGTAATCTAAATGTACGAAACCAACAGCTTATTGTTCCCGAAAAATAATTCAACAAGATTTTTTCCTCTCCCTGCCGCCACGTGGTATCGGTGGGGTCGGCCAATCTCAATATTATAAGAATGTCACCCTATAGTTCAATTCAGTGTATTTATACAGCATATATAAATCAGTTACATAACACACTACTAAAATGATAACGCTTAATTAAAATGACCCGATACACCTCATTGCGCGATTGACAATAACTTGTGAGTTATTAACTCTTCAACATCAAACATCAATTTTCTAGCAGACAGGGGCTTATGTGATGCCTCAATACATGAGTTCGTTCACCTTTCCCCATCAAGGCATATAGCAATGGGTGCGTACTTCATCAATCATACTAACTTTACCCGTAGTAATCCAACGACAATTTTGATTATTATTCATTAGAAGGTCGGAAAAAAAGTATTTTCGTAGTTAACAAAAAAGTGAAAGACAGTTTCTATTTATCTATTGTTTTTCAGTCCACCATAATGGATTATAAACTCCGTACACTTTGAATTGTCTGCCACCAACAGCTAAAAAAAAATTAAGAAAAAGCGGCCGGAGTTAGATCAACTGAATATACCAATAATCACTTTCATCATCAGATTTTCATCGGTTTCGGTCTTTTCAGATTTTCTTAAAAGTATAAATATCATGACAAGTGACAAAAATACTAGTATTTTTTATCAAAAATCTTGCAATTTTATGATCTTTTTATTGTACATTCCTCAAATACGAAAAAACTTTTTCCCCAAACCAAAATGTATCCTAATTAATGTTTTCATCCCACACATTAGGCAACGAAACAAGTATTTTGCTTAGTTACATACACAGTGTATCATCGTCTTTCTGTACGTACATTGTTAACTAAACTGTAGTGTAAATAAGAGTATAACGCGTGGAGAAAAATGAACGAACGGATAAAGTACGAGTATTGGCAATTCAGTTAATGTACAAACCAACGCGGTAACTTCATCGCGTTTATCAGTTCTCAGAACCAATCACAGAACTCTCGGCAATCGAACGAAATAACTGTCACTAATGAACGAACGGATAAAGTACGAATATATACTTTTGGCAGTTAATGTACAAACCAACGCGGTAACTTTATCGCGTTTATCGATTCTCAGAATCAGTCACAAAACTCTTGGCAATCGAACGAAAGAATTGTCACTAATGAACGAACGGATAAAGTACGAATATATACTTTTGGCAGTTAATGTACAAACCAACGCGGTAACTTCATCGCGTTTATCAGTTCTCAGAACCAGTCACAAAACTCTCGGCGATCAAACGAAAGAATTGTCACTATGAACGATCGGATAAAGTACGAATATATACTTTTGGCAATTCAGTTAATGTACAAACTAACGCGGTAACTTTATCGCGTTTATCAATTCTCAGAATCAATCACAGAATTTTCAGCAATCGAACAAAAAAATTGTCGCAAAGTATCAACACTGCGGAAATGGAAACAATTAAAAATCGCGATCAGATAGATTGAACGCACAGCTTGATCTCTAAAAACTGAGCAATTTAATGTTGGTATGGTTTCAAATTATATTTAGTTGGTTTCACTTGTATTCACTCTTCTTCACTGAATTTGTAAGAATTAAAACGTATTTTCATCCTTTCGTTCTTTACAGGGGTGAAACATATTATTGAATGGAATAGGAGAAAAACAGACGACTTTTCATCTACAATAAAATTAACTTATATAACTTCCGCGGCTTAACAACTTAAACAACAACATCGCTTTTGCTAAACGTACAATTTGGTCGCAAAGGTATCATTGACAAATTTATTACTGGCATTCGGTGGTATCCGGGTTGTTGATAGGATCGATATGGGGATCACCTGTGCCTGTTGATGTGTCTGTCTGTTCGTCCGCGAGGGCCTCAGGGGTTACAGAGTCCACATTGTCAGAGGGTTCAGGGGCCTCTGTGTCAGGAGCCTCATCCTTCTCCTCTATAGGGCCGTGTTCGTTGCGCAGACTGGCCCCCTCGCATTCTCCCGTGGGTCTCAACACCAGGTACATCAAGAGATCCGATAGCGATATTATGCCGATCACCTTGTCATCACCGTCCACTACGACTAGACGATGCACCTGCGGATGTAATACAGATTATATTTATAGATTTATTATAACTGCAAATAAAAGTAGGAATAGGAGTTGAGCCGTGGTTGAATCTAGCACCAAGAAATTTTCAGTTATGTACGCAATAGGAATAAATTGTTTCGGTGAAGGAAACATTGTCTCCATAATATTGTGCAAAGGTTTCTCAACACTGCTAATTTGCACTTTTGTATGTTTCTTGTATACTTCTTTATTTAAAAATTTAAGGGGAAAGGAAAAAATTAAATTTTTTTAATACGTTTTTATTCCTTTTTATGCATACCTACTAAAATAAAAATAAAGTTAAAGTCAAAACTTTAAACATTAAAGTTCTCCCACAACTTAGCACGAGTGCAATGGTATGATACTCCAGTGCGGAGGGGTTAGTGAACAACCAGAGTGTCAGAAGTTTTCATGCCACCCGAGGGCCTCCAACATGACTTAACGACTGTTATCTTACGATAACAACCGGGACCGATGGCTTTACGTGCCCTCCGAAGCACGGAAACGCTCAAAAGTTTTTGTTACTAGCGGTCACACATGTAACTAACTAACTACCGACCGCCTGACACAAGCCGCCAAGCTATAACGCTATATTTGTTATTATTTTTTGGAGTTCTCCTTTAGAATTATTCATAGATTTTCATATTTAAGCCTGGGGTATGAAAAATTTATGACTTTCTCCGTTACGTTATGCGTTATATTTGTAATTCATTACCACATAATCTAGATGGCGTTGTTACTGATCAGTAACATCTAGATTCTGATTTGACAATCGCAAACTAGATGGCGTTGTAATCATCTTGTAACTAAATGGCGTTGTTACTGATTTGACGATTGCAAACTATAATAGATGGCGTTAAACTTCAATCGGGCGTCGGAGTTGACACACACAATATTTTACATATCCGTTTATACCTCAGCGCGTACGATCCTCTCCATAACTTCATACAGAGTCTCATCTAGGTTGCATTTCTGGACACCTTCGAACCACTCGTTGCGATGCTCGTTGGCTTTCTTCAGCGATACATCCAGGTTGTTGTAAGTCTTCTCCGCCGCCAAGTTCTGCGAATAATTGAATGTAAAATTTAAAAATAAAAATAGATTTAGTCAAGTCAGTTGAGTTATTTTTTATGAAGAATTCTGTTTTATTTTTCTCACTATTTGTACTTTATTAATTAGCTCACAGCCAGTTTAAGTAAATTTTAAAGAACCTTTCTGCAACTGGCTGTCAGAGGCTGTCAATTACCGGTTAACGATCTGTTTATTTACAAGGTTTTTACTGAATGGTACATTCGACCTAGATAAAGCAATAAATTTATAGAATGGCGTCACTACTAACAAGCATAATAAACTTGCAAGACTTGTCTCTCATAAAAAATAAACATTTTACAGTCGTGGGTTCGATAATAATAAATTCGACAATAATAGCGTAGTTGTCACGTTCGTCAAAAGTATCCAATAAAAATACATAAATCGGGCTAATATATACATTTTGGTAACACTTCATGCGACCAATACAATAGCGAAATGCAAACTTATGTAAAACGCATCATACAAGTGGAACACGCTCGATACTCACGATAACATCAAACTTGGCATAGATGTCCTTGAGGCGGCCCTCCGAGTCTATGAGCGGCAACGCGGAGACGCGCCGGTTGACGAACTTCCTCAGCGCGTCTATGATGAGGGTGTCTTCCGTAGCTGTCTCTATGTCGTTCAGTGTGCCTATGCGAAGGTCGCGCAGCTTGTTTTGCAAGTACGCTGGCTTCGGTAGCTCGTTTATCTGTGAAATATTACGATACCCTTACCACTGCCGTAAGGTTGACTGGCAGAGAATTCTTTTAGCATTAAGTCCGTCTTTTGTATCTTTTAATTTTAAGGTGCAATAAAGAATAAATAAATAAGGCAAGATATACACCTAGAAACTAGTTAGGATACATAGTAACATCAAATCATCTGAAACCCGTACTCTATTTATTAAAAATTAACGGAATCGCACATATTTTGTCAACTTTATATTGTTTTAAGTTCACATGTTACGATAGCCATAATGTTATAGGTCTAACCAAACTAAAAAAACCAAATATGTACATAAGATTTGAAACACCGAGGTAATCGACTTTCGAGTAGGTCCGTAAAGACATCCCCATTTATTAATTATTGAAAACGGTGGCTGTCTGACTGACACATAGTTACGCACGACGTGTACCAGTAAACATAGAAGCATAAAACTCTGCACAATAATTATGTCTTGGAAGTAATAAGATAATAAGGATTTTATCAAATTTCCCCTCAAAAGAATAAAAGGTATAAATAATAATATGAAATTCATCCAATTTACTTGAAACTTGAAATTCTACATCTTAACTGAACGAAGAACACTTCCCTTTTGAACGTTCAATATTTCTGCCAGCACCTATCATTACAAATTGAAAAATAAAAAACAATAGCGGGTGGAACTATTCAATCGCAGTAACACAGATGGCATCTATCCGTGAGCGGTCTAGCGCCGAGCGTTACGCGTTTCGACAGGTCGTTTATCTTTGATTAAAATAACAATAGCATTACTGAACGATAATTCAAGTGTCCGATCCGCTCCGACTGGCCACTAAATCAAACCGAAACACGGTTTTCTGAGATCCAAAATAGTTGTTACAATTAGCTACTTCAAATCTGGCGTTTATAAATTAGTGTATCTACAAACTGCAATTACAATTATGTAGCCTGAAAATCGGTAAGCATTGAATTATCATTATTATACTAGCTTACTAGCGTATAGAACCGACACCGTGAACCCTATGTTTGCGCAATGTACTGTAGCCAACTGAAAGAAAGAAAGAAGAAAGAAAGAAACATTTAATCCGACATAGGCACTGCAACAATGTTAAAAAACGGTGGTATATCTATTACTTAATTGGCTACATTCTTCAGTGGTTTCAGTCGATTTTGAAAAGAAAACGGGGGATCGATTTTGAGAATAGAACTTCGTACTCGTAATTAATCTACGGCTTTCACTTACGTATAGGAACAGGAAGCGTAATATCCTTTTGTGTGTGAGTATGTAGAGCACGTTCCCGGTGTCCGGATCAATGACGGGCAGCCGATGGATCCGGTTGGTGATCAGTATCCGGATCGCTTCGTACAGCGACGAGTCCGGTCCAATCGACACCAGGGGCATCACCGAGCCTTTTAACACCTCTGAAATTATATAATTGTTTTTATTAATTATTATTAAAATTAACTAGTAGTCTACTCGCGGCTATGCCCGCATTTTCCGGGAGAATATACCCTATGTGCTATTCCATTTCATGAAATTTTGTACTTTCATGAAAACCCGTTCAGAAGTTCTTATGTCAAAGAGTGATAAACATTCATACAACTTTCACATTTATAATATAAGCGTTTTTGATTAGCGCTGTGCGACCTGAATTACACTTTATTACGTCGGAGCTAAAGTCACTATTTATTTAAATGATATTGCGGAGTGCGACTTCTGTACTATTATAATATGTACTTTTATTTATTCTGTGATATTAGTAGGATTTTCTCTATTATCACCTTTTTCGTCCAATTGGTACTTATACAGCTGCTATACCAGATCAACAAAAATATGCACCAAACATAAAATCTAACTTTATTGAGGTATCAATAACGAATTATATATTTCTTTTTATTATTTCTTTCTATTACAATGTAATCAGTTGCACACATTCGCATCTTTGTAGCACTGTTAATTGACGTATGCTGAAACAGTGGAACGTTGTAGGAATAGAGAAAAGCAACGAGAGAGGACTAGATGGCGCGAGGGGAAGAAAGAGACGAGAAAGTAATAAGAAGACGTAGGTAATGAGAACGGTAGAGGACAAAAGAAAATACATAAGTACCTAATGCCAGTAATATTTCAGTACGAATATGACTTGAAACGCAATCATTACAGTAGTCTAGAAACTTTAGCTGAGTAATGAGTAAACGTTGCCTTGCTAAATAATTCTGACGTTTAAAAGACTGACCGCCGGTTTATGAAAGTCTGATCAAAATCAAAAACAAATAACACGTATGTCAACTTAACAGCTCTGTCAAAATAATTAGTTTCTAAAACATTGATTAAAAAAAACTCAACAATAGCACATATAAGACATAATAGTACATAAGAAAAATAGGTACAGTAGCCGCGCGAGTTGACTGCAGAGCTTAAGAATTCGGCCAGTGTTGTGGACCTAATTGGTTATTAATTAGTGATATGTCAATGTATTGGAATTAAAAATTTATAAATTTAACACAATTATAATAAAAATACTGTAGATGGTACTGTACATTAAATAATACTGTACATGGAGTTTGTTTTTGTCATGCGATTTTGACGTATAATTTGACAGCTCTATCCGTTGACATGTTCTTCGAATAATAATGATTTCAGCAACCCGATTGATATTAATTGACAAATTGACAGTTGATTAGCAAATTTTTAGTAGATCATCCTTTCAAAAACCGGCGGAGAGATTTCATGAGAAACCTAAATTAGTCTTAATTACCTACAGTTATCAAAAGAATATAATTTTTTAACGCTTGAATTTATTTTATTGATAATGGATGTATGGATGATACTTACGTCGCCAAGTCTCGAGTCGGTGCTCTTCTAATTCTTCCATAGTAACGTTGGGGCTCGTGTAGTACATCTGTAGGATCTTGATGAAATCGGTGATCGTCAGCATCCCGATGAACCTCTGCCGCTGCGAGTCCCATAGTGGCGCGGCGCGAACTCCTGTTGACAATTATTTGGCTCTTATGCTACATGAAATAGGGTTTAATTTAGCGTGACGACATACTACGGGCTATATTACGTTATATTACATATCAAGCACAACTGTGCTTCTAAAAAACGTAAAATTATTTATACAAAGAATAAGTTATCCACATATCGTAGTTAAGAATTGATTTATTATTTCTAAATAATAGCTACTGTTGATCGTGCTAAAAAATAGTGTGAATGAAACTGATCTCCTATGAAAAGAAAAACAATACATGATTTTATTGACCATTAATATAATGATCGATATAATGGATATCATTATTAAATCGAAGATTATACGATAATAGACATTTGTGAATCTTAATGAAGAACAATGGTTACATAAAATTTGTATAGGGTGTTGTGGCTCAAGGAAAAAGCAGTATGTATTATAATATCGGTCAAGTCGTTTCAACTCACGCGCAGTTAGCGTTCCGTAGTTACAAGTTAATTTTTGACGCGATAAATATAATAATATGTTCATATAATAATATATCTATGCCAAATAATAACTTTCTAGTACTAAGATTGTCTAAGCTAAGCCGTGGACGGACGGACGGACGGACGGACTGCGCAACATGACGCCACAGTTGTGATTAGATTAAAGTTGTGCGCTTTTTCGTTTACCGTACGCGCAAATACAGTTGTACCTGATATTTTACTGTCCATTTAATCCTTGAGAAAATCACACAGACATATTGAAGAACTTAACTCCCATAAAAGTTAGATAGTAATTCTCCAAAAACAATGACAATTACAGGAATCAATGATAAATTATTCATCATAGAAAGTTCTTCAGAGAGATCATTGATAAATATCTAGTTCAATATTATCTCATATATGTTTATCACAGGTTCTGATAGATATCGAGCTGTTTTGATAGGATTAAAGCGTGTCTGAACGTAAAAATTGAAAAAAATCTTGCACTAATATACTTTATCATACTTTATTAAACACGAAATAGAACCTAATAACATCATTCATCAGAACAAAAACACATTCCAACTGTAACTGATATAAATCCCTCAACACCACATTTCGCTTAGGAGACGATTTGTTTTGTGAAAACATACTAATTAACTCTTTCATTCGACACGAAATATTGTAGGTACATCAGATTAATTAAATGGGTGCCCGGATAGACAACTCTACAGCCAATGATAACAGGGTAACGTGCCAATGAAATGCCTTTTAATTAACAAGAGATTGGCTCTCAGCCATATTCCCGTAAAGCTTGACCATTGAGTTTAACATCTCTGCGGTTTATAAGCGTATTCCCATAGACTTAACAAGTCCGCGTGCGCGATTGAGTATCCGAACTTGAAGAACACAACTAGAAGCTTTATAGTAGATTATTAAGTTACTGCTCCACTACTTTATTATAGTCAGCAGTCTTCCCATTACTAAAGCTTATGAAATGTGTCAAGTTACTGTAAGTTCATCCGGCATTGTGTTTCCTTTTCCAAGTTAATGAGATTTCGCACATAATATCGAAATATCGGATTACTCCTGAATATCTGTTACTTCTAGTTTCAAATAATAATCTGCAGAGAAAAATGCTACGTCACAAACCGCAACAACATTATTGTTGTGAAACTGATTCAACGATTTAAAGCTGTAGTAGTTTATATACGTTGCTATAAATAGAGATTGAAACACAATACAAATAAAATTGATATATCGCTCCGAGAGCCCTTTACCAGCCGTTAACGTTATAGCACATCACTTCATCAGCGGAAGGTTATTGATTCGAGATATTGGATCTGTTATTATTTTCTTGAAAATCGCTTTTACAATAATCAACCTATTCCAGTTTTACTATAATAAGGTAGATAAGGACCATAACACATTTCTTGTAGTAATGTAATTTATTAATTACAAAATATCATAGTTTTCTGCCTATTAAATGTAGAATTTTTGCGTAGCGCAGATTTTTACTAAACTTTAATGCAGCATAACATGAAAACTATAATTCATATCAAAATGAATGCTATGACATATTTGTAGGTTATTAATTAATTAATAATTTACTCCTTATATAGCTCCTGTTATAGCTTGAATCGTTTTTCTGAAAATTAAGAAAATCTATAAAATGGGACTCTTCAAGGGGGAGGGTGATGCGGACGGGAGGGTGAGGAGACTTGTTTTTTTAATGTACTCACTTAAAGGTACAACATATATCAGTTTTACAAAATTATAAATATTGCCGCCAAAAAATCTAGAATGAATAGGTTATTAAGTGGCATGTTAATTCATCCCGCCACTCGCATCCTGTCACTCGACAGAACGTGTGGCTGCACGGGCGTAGCCAGGGGTAGGGTCTTGGGGGTTCAAACCCCCCCCCCCCCCCCAATAATGTAAGATATTAACATGTACTATTCACCCCATACATTTTATCAATTTTCTTAAGAATATAAGGTTATTTTATGTACTTTCAGTCGTTCAATTTTCTTGAACCCCAGATAGTAAAACCTAACTACGCTCGAGTGTGGATATGACACAGATTGGGAGTAAGTATAAGGGATATTCAAGCTAATTGGACAGAATATTTTACAATCAAACATTGATCGTAGAAATAGTAGGAGGTACAAATCAATTTATAACAGACATCAAAAGTGTGATAAGTTAATTATCAAGAATTTTTCGCAATAAGCGATCTTCAAATCAGTAAATGTTTTTTTATATGCGTTTCTTTTATCTCTAAAGATATCACAGTTAATTACTGAGATATGTTTTCTTTCATATTGTATAGTACTCGCTAGCATATAGTGCGGAACGATATACACCTTGGGTCCTTGGGCAACCGGCGTACGAGGTAAGACTATGTTCATTACGGGAACGGCGGCTCTCAAGTCAATCGGTCAAGCTAAAGCTGTAGTAACATAAATCAAGAGTGAATGTTGCTTAGATCGAATTGTATAGATTGACATTTCGCGGCGCTACGCAGTTGCGTATAATTGTAGAATCACCTACACCAAAAAGGTCGCTTACGCAGTAAAACTTAAAGACACATTGTTCGTTTACCAACATAAACGTAAAGGTTCGAAGAATCGCTAAGCAGTAAAAATAAAAAAAATATACATAGCGCATTGATTCACACCGCAAAGCTGTTGATCTTAGTTTAATTTGAGACGCGCTGGCGGAAAGTGTATCTAATACGATTTCTTTGAATGCTATTCCTTTTTCTGATAGCTTTCGTTGTGAGTCGTATCCAGAATATTACGATTCGAAATAAAAATCCAAGTTACTTCACAAACAATCGCTAGGCACACAACATGCATTGCAAATTTCATACTATATGAATCAAATACCTAGTTATCTACAATGGCGCCTATATAATGTACATACAAGCAAGATGAAAGTACGACCGGGCTCGGCAGCAGCAAGCAGTCTTTATAATTAGCCGCAGAATTTTCTATATGTCTCGAGATGAAAATGGCGGATTATTCAGACATATACATTGTACAACTCGCCATGCATAGCTCATTTAAATACGTGCTTATGAATGTATGTCAGTTTTGTTGTGGTTTCTTCTCATAAAAGGAATTTTATTACAATCATATCATAACAATAATGATACCCAACCGAAAGCCGACACCTGAGGCATCAATTTAAACCCCTCTTGCGTAATTGTAACCACATGCTTCCGACTGCAAATCATGAGGTAGCATGGGAAAGATAGCAGTAGATATAGCTTGTAAGTTGTACCTTCACACAATACTTTACATAATACTGTCACTTAAAAATAGAAGCCTCATAACTTAGATCATTTTTATTGCAGCCATTATCGCCTGTTTCATGTCACAGTAAAAATTTTTATGTCGTAATTATATTAATTTTGTAGTTACATCTACAACACCAGCTCAACACTTATAACAGCGTATATTTTTTGAAAAGAATACGATATAAAATCTTTATATATCATCTCTTTCATCATTTTAATGTCTCAAAAATACCGATTTGACAGTTACAATGTTGTTATCGATTGTCTAATCGTTTATAACCACATCGCGGTGTGCGATGTTTACGATTTGTACCAGGTGGGATGTGGTGGGATGCGTGTCCGAAAACCACGCGACAGATAACCGTGAATATGTTTATCTGTCCGTATGAAGGCAGATAGGGCCAACAGCAACTGCTCATTCGAAAAAAATTAATCATAATGTTTCGGGTAGGATGTAATGTAACAGGTAACATGCGTAAGATGCATTACTATTTTCTGTATCTTTATATATAAAACACAAAAAAACTGTACGAATGTCCATTATAGACTTTGAAACCATACAACATATATGTCCCAAAATGGTTTCATTTGAAATTCAATAATGCGAGTATGGTTTGAGACTACTAAAACAATGCATTCGGCACATTTTCGATTTTCGACTATTTCCGTAAAATTTTTTTGCGTAATTACACACGCCGGGTATCCTATTAAATATAGATGCAGGATTTTACCAACACAGGACACCTATATCTTGCTACAAGGGTGGTACATACAATAGGTGCATGGTAATCTGATTTGGTGACTGACCGTTGTAGACGAGCGCGAAGAACGCCTTCTTCACTAGAAGCTGCGTGTCGAACACCACCAACTTAGCGGAGGTGGGGATCAGATCGTAGCATTTGTGGAACTTGAAGAATTTCACGAATATTTGTGACTCATCTTCCTCTGCAACATAACAAAATTACATTTGGTTAATAAAGGTTAACAAACATGCTAGATAGTTTTGGTTTAGTGTCGTCTTATCCTATGTGACGTGTGACTGAACGATCAATCGACTGATCAAAATATTCATTCTTCATTTAATAAGAAATCAAATGATTACTAACAACCCTTATGACCTTAGTGCACGTTATTATCTGCTTTATAAAACACTAATCGCCGGTTTCAAAAGGCTGATCAACGAACAATTATTATTATAATTATAATCAACTACCAAACGTCATGTTGTTCTAAGGGGTTGAAGGGTTGTTGGAAGGATGATTTTTTGAACAACATGTCAACTAATAGGGCTGTCAAATTATACCTCCAAATCGTTACTTAAAATAAAATTCTAAATCAAAATATATTCAGTGTAATAATATAATTAATTTTACTTTAATCAACATTGGACAGACTCGATTCCGAGCTGTTAATTTAATAAATATTAAGTAAATAAACGTGTTAGTTGATTTTTTGATTTTGATCAGCATTTCAGAAATCGGCGGTTGCTAACGTTACTGATTGACAGGCTGTGTTGACAGACAACGAATAACAACCATCACTCCCGCTAAAATAAGGTTAAAATTCAAATGTTATACAGCTACTTTTAACCCGAATGCAAGGAAGGCTTATGTTTTTCCCACGGATCTTGTATGTATGTGTGTAATATTATTTATTACCTACTATGTTTCAAAGCGCTGAACGGATTTATATACGTAATTAAGATATCGTCAGATTTGTCTTGATAACCCAAGTATTCTTAGATAAGTGAAATTAAAAAAAGCAAATATGGTGGCTGTGAGATGCCATTCTTTGTAGTGTCAAAAAACAAAAATAAATCGAATAATGTAATATGGGTATCAAATTAAAGAGCTCACCATAAGGATTTCAAAAAAGTATATCATGATAGCTTTTTTTAGCAGGCGGGTTTTTTTATTTTTAAATTTATACTAGTTGGTGTGGCCAATTTCATAGGTGCTGTCGTGGTTCGAAGGAAACGTTAGGCGGTCGATATACAATTTGAAACGCAACGATGATATTATATTAATTAAAAAAGCGAATATTTAACAACGACGTACCTACTGAGGCGCAATAATAGCCAAGTACTATTTACAAAATTCAGGAAATATAAAACTAAAGCCTTGGAATCCAGAGCCGCTATCAAAAGTTGCTTATCGACACTAATAAACACGCAACAGGACAGAATCTGTTTATACGTTCTTTGTTTACGTCAGTAATTTTTTTTATAGATTTGTACCTGTTTGCAAAGGAGATTTTAGCGACAACCACGAAATGACTTCACTTGAAATCCGGCGTATTTCACAACTTAAGTTTACCTTTACCTCCATACTTAAGTTTACCCTTTTTTTGCCGCAATTATAGTTTATGTTTTACCACTGTAGGTACATTTTTATTTTTTTTAAGCATGTATAGTCGTTTAAAGTTGTTTAATTGACATATTTATTTTTTGAGACCCGATTGAAATAAAACAAATACCTACAATGAATAACAAACACGCATAGGGTAAGCAGTAGTGAAACGCTTCTTAGCGATCGCGTTTTTCGTGTGTTTCCATACATTTTCCATTGAACTTATAACTGGTGAATTTGTTGGTTTCAAGGGCGAAATAGTCTTATTTTTTGCACTCAGTAAACCTCTTGAAGGGCAACTCCCTTCAAACTTCATGGTGAATTGCTGATTTATGCATAAAAATGCATCCTTCATTACCAAAGAACCACTCCACAAACTAAGGCAGAAGGCGATTTTTACTACTCGCTTGTACTGGTCTTGTCTCGTGGGGACTCAACGTTGTATAGGCACCCCATGCCTTTCGATGAGACAAACAGACTACATCATGACACTAACAGAGAATTTTACCCACTCGTTAGACAATCAAAAACAAACGAACATGAAGAAGATGTCATTTGACCTCCAACATGACATAACAATCACATTTAATTCACTTGAAAACGCCCTACTTTTTCCCAGCACATTTACGCCCAGTGATTCTGACTCTTGTATTTATTCTGGCTTTTGTATTTTATAAAGTATAGTTACAATAGCGACGGAGACGAAACTTTACTTTTTAATAGACGTAAAAACTAAGAACTGAGCGATGCGGACGAAGTCCGCCATTTGTCTCTGCCATCATCTTCTTGATCTGCAGAAACTTTACCGAGTCAATATGAAACAGATATTTCTACTTCCAGATAAATTTAACAGAAAGAAAAATACTGTAAACTTTAGTATTATAACTAATAGTATAAAGTTAAAAATGATACAATTAAGTTATTTTTCTCACTGTCTATAATATCTCCAATAAAAATACTAAGGTAGCAGTCCAAAAACAGTAGTTTACATTTGATAGTGCATCTATTCAAAAGTCTTACTCAAAAACCAGACTGACAAAATACCTTGATTTGTGATCATACCATCGACAAGAGTGACCAAGGGTGTAACTATTTAATGAAATTTTGAAAATGACCAATAACTCGAAACCATGAAACTTTTACTGAACACAATTTTATATTTTCTGGTCAGTCATGACGCCCCCCACGCTCAGGTGGCGGCTTGGCTACTCTTTACGCCACAACCTGTGTAGTTGGTTTAGTAATATAGTTTTTTTTTCTTTTATAATACTGTTCAATATAGATTTTATTATTCAAAGGCCAAATATAATATCTGGGGCAAAAACAATGTGCGATTAATTCTGAAAATGTCATCTGAATAAAGTTGATACAACTGTATCTACATCGTTGAAACGAAACAATGCAAAGCACAATGCCAAACTGACATACATCGTTTTATTTCATTTTCAACTTTAGCGTCTTAAAATAAAATCAAAAATCAAAAAATCACCGCTTTAATTTCTGAGCTTAAATATATAAGAATTTTCAGCAGACACACCCCAGAACCAAAGTTTTTTGAGATTGAATTCTTATAACCATTGAGTCATAGAGTAGAGGAGACTTACGGCTGCCTGTAATTTTTACCATTATTTTATTTTGACTTTTTTTTGATTGACAACCGGATATTCAAATTTGACATCATTACATATGTCATACCAACATTTATAACGAAATTCTGTCTGTAATATTGGCCAGAAGTCTCCCTATATCTTGCTTGATACAAGCTATGTATTGAGGTGAGTGCCCAAATGAAAATGGACATTGTTGACATCATTGTTATTATAGTCAATTCATCACTTATTAATAAAATTATTTTACGCTGGGTAATACGGGTACAGGTATTAATTTTAAAATACGTAAAAAAATAACTAAATTGCTTCGGTATAACTGACGTTTCAAGACGCTAACAAAAATGTTATGGTTGCAATGTTAGGGTTGTCTTTTTTGAACTAAGAAACATGTAACTCATATAAAACATTTCACAATCACGAAATTAACTAGCATAAAGCAAGGATTTGTAGGGTCTTGCAAGTTTTTTAATTTCTCATTTATTAGCATAATGCTTTTAGGACCTCAAAAATGCCCATGCTTCTTTAACACGGAGCAGACGGTTCGGTAAAGTTTACATTCTGTACTAAACAGCACAGGATACGCGAGTTATGAATAGGTGCAGCAGGGTGCGAACGAAAACTAGTAATTTAACTAATTAATCAATTTAATTTCCATTTGCTTTGCTTTTGCTTTGCTTTGCTTAGAAATTACATTTTTAAATACTTATAACTAGTGATCACGGTCGATGTTTGTACCGGAATGATCCGAAAGCTTAGGTGTTTAAGTTCCCAGGCTCGCTTCCGCGAACCGTCATATGATATCTTGACTATACAAGTGATGGATGCGGCGATGTCTGCTTTATTTTCTTTTCGATTGTATCTTGTATGTACGTATATATTGTATGTACCTACTATATATCATGTTAGGTTAGGTTATATTCGTAACGTATATACGTACACGTACACATACATAACACATACGTAACACGCGACTGCTTCGATCAAGTGTTCATATTATTGTCTAGGGAAAACAGAACTTAAAATTTGTGACTAATGGAGGCCATACACAATCATGTGTACTATTATAGATCAAGCGTCAAGCGGACTTGACGCGGCATCAAGTATACTTGATTGTGTATGGCCACGGTATAGCTATATGCAAAAAAAGCAAAGCAAAGCTGTCAAGTCAAACTGCAGACTTCATCAAGTACACATGATCGAGTATGGCCTCCATAAGAATAGAACGGCCGTTTTGTTTATTATAATAATTATGACAATGACGATGACATACGTTACAATTTTTTCAGTTCTTTTTCCATACAAAAGTATAGTGTGGCCAGATATAGTATAGGAACATAATTTTTTAATTTCTGTAATATAGTATCCCACCAAAAACATTTTCAGTAAAATGTTGCCCAGACGAGACCATTATGGTTCGCACTGTCAAAAAGTTATCTAATCTCATGCAGAACTAACCTTCTAACTCTACTAAGGTGTAAAGTTTATGAAGTTAGGGCTTGTAGAGTTACGGCGTGTAGAGTTAGAAGGTTGCCTCTGCAAGAGATCTAATAACATTTTGACAGTGCGAGCCATTATGGTCTCGTATTGGCAACATTTTACATGAAAATGGGATTCGAAAATTTCGATGGGATTTCACTTTTTGTAAATTGCTAATGACAATATTGTTTTGGGGTTGAGAGGTCATTTATTATAAAAAAAAAACCAAACACGAATCTTTTTATTTGTAATAAGTAGTCTGTGTTCTTGTATAATTTTTATATGTGTAGCATGAAATTAAGCTTATGTGGGAAAATCCGTACCAACTTCCATCCCGTAATTTAAAGGTGATTTACTAAAAATCTTGAAATAAGTATTATATTATTTAAAACACGGAGTATGGAATATAACAACTGCTAAATGTCCACCTCCACGTCAGCAAAGTAAACGAGAGCTCATTTAGGACTCCTCATCATATTTTCGCACGGTTCTGGCCTTATTCCGCTGACAGCATCTCGAACATCATATAAATCTTGAGGATTGTGCGGACTTATTATCGTAGGCACGTTTCTTCAGAAACAAACAAAAAAAGACGGATGCTAACAACTCTAGTGATCTCACCATCTAACATCACCATTGAAAATTGGGCACAATTTTCTTAACGTTTCCGCAATTCAAGATTGGTTTGAGTATAGGTCGTGTTGTTCAAGCGAAAACACTCCATACTGAATTTGTCATTTGTGCAGAAAATAATTAATTAATATTTACCGTACACAACTATCTGCCGCAGATATAAAATGCCAGGAATAAAAATTGTATAGTTAGCCAACCGTAATTAATATTATAGAATATTTCCTATTCCGAACCACACTGAATTATTGTTTATGAATAATTCGATTCCGTTTAAATTACACGGCGCGGATTGGTCTGAGAACTTTTCCATAAACCACAAAAATGAACGGTTTCTGTATCGCTTCATTCTTACGTTATTAAGGAAGTACGTCCATGTTCGTTATGGACTTTAAAAATAATTACCGTTTATATGCTAAAGTGGTCTATGAACCATTTCTGCTTAAATGTAACCTAATCTCCAAATCAACACTAGAATTCCATAACTATTTTTTAAACTTCTAAATTCATCTTAAAGTTAATATCACTCATTTTTACACATTGTAACATAGTCCACTCCAGTCCCAGAAGAACTCACTATGGTTAATATTTTATAACATGTCACCGTTGCACTATTTTCCGGAGTCAGTCAGCAAACAGATTAATAGTTTTCTTTTGAACGGTAACGCATCGGTGCTCCACCTAGTGCTACTGATATCCATAATCGGAAAATACCAATAACCAGCTCGTAGCTTATTTTCTCTTACGACGCCATTAAGAAATAAACTTGACAAGTGTGAGTTAAATTCGCTTGGAGAGGGTTCGTACCCTTACTAGTATAGTACTATACTATACTGTACTATAATATAAAGCTATTTTCTATATTTTTCTCAAAATTCTAGCCTCAATAGTTAAGGAGATAAGGGGGGGGGGGGAATGGTCAATTTTCGTTCTTTCTTGATTAATTTTTAAACTGTCTATATATACAGTGTGTCCGGTCACGACCTAGCGATAATTTAAGGTTACAAAATATACCTAATTTCATCGACAAAAACACCCATATATGGGGGTCTACCCCCCCTCCTGTCGGAATGGCCGCCATTTAAATTTTTTTTTATTCTTGTAGATACCTCTGCCGAAAGATGCCGATTTCTCTGGACAGAAAGGTCCTACAGATGTAAAAAAAATGTTATTTAAAAGGTAGAAATAGCATCTATCAAATAAAAAAAAACATTATGGAAAATTTTCCCTACAAAATATCTTAAAACATTTACAATGCTAATTTAAGTGAAAAAAATTGACTGTTTTTTTTATTTTTCTTAACATATTTCAAAAACTAGCACATTGATACTAAATTTTTTATTACTTTCCTAATACTTAAGGATATTAGTTACAAATTGACGTTAAAATTATTGTTCTTAATTGCGTAACTCGAGAGTTAGGGCTGTTTGAATATGACCCTTTTGCGAGGATCATGAATGTAGAGCGCTATTAATTTTCGATAATGGATTAAATAAAAATACACAATAACTTTTAAAAAACTTTTAGTGGCATTACATATTATTATTAATTTAAAAATTGTTCAAAATGTCCACCTCTATTTTGTAGACAGGTCACTACATTCATGATCCTCGCAAAAGGGTCATATTCAAACAGCCCTAACTCTCGAGTTATGCAATTAAGAACAATAATTTTAACGTCATTTTGTAACTAATATCCTTAAGTATTAGGAAAGTAATAAAAAATTTAGTATCAATGTGCTAGTTTTTGAAATATGTTAAGAAAAATAAAAATAAGTTGAATCCTAAAAAAATTTTTTTTTTTAAACGCTTTTATTTTTTCAATAATGTTTAGTTTATAAAATTAGCTACAAGTTGTGAAAATTTCAAGTCTCTACGTAAAATAGAACATAGAGAATTATGCGTCTAAAGTCTGAAAATCGTTTTTTTTAATTTAACAACAAATAAACAATGAAAATTAGTTTAAAATATGATTTTCGTGTATTGTCATCGGAAATACACATGTCTGCCAAATTTCATCAATTTTCATTAAAGGGAAGTCATTCAAATTAACGTTACAAGATTTGATCCTTTGATGCTTTGATGCTCCGAAGTGAAGCTAAATAAAAGCGTTTAAAAACAGTCAATTTTTTTCACTTAAATTAGCATTGTAAATGTTTTAAGATATTTTGTAGGGAAAATTTTCCATAATGTTTATTTTTATTTGATAGATGCTATTTCTACCTTTTAAATAACATTTTTTTTACATCTGTTGGACCTTTCTGTCCAGAGAAATCGGCATCTTTCGGCAGAGGTATCTACAAGAATAAAAAAAAATTTAAATGGCGGCCATTCCGACAGGAGGGGGGGTAGACCCCCATATATGGGTGTTTTTGTCGATGAAATTAGGTATATTTTGTAACCTTAAATTATCGCTAGGTCGTGACCGGACACACTGTATATTTCTGAGTCAAAAGGTGTAAAAAAGTGCTTTGACTCCATAAATTTAGTTAGTCGGCTTATAGCTTTAATACGGCGATATTACATCTACTATATACTTAATTGTTTCACCCCCACCTCAGCTCTTAGAACGTAATATTCGTTTAAAACCTGTATTGGAAACAAAAAGCATCAGTACTCGTAGAAGGCAACTAATAGAAGAAGTAGACACTTTTAAGGGACACAAAGCCTATCCTATCTCCCCTGCTTTTTAATTTATACTCGGAAGTCATTTTTCGGGATGCACTGAAAGAACATGACGTGGATTTCAAAGTTAATGGAAAAACCACCAGCATCGCATACGCAGATGACACTGTTTTACTTGCTCCCACTATCGAAGAGTTACATATGTTATTAAACAGAGTACAGTCTGTTAAAACAAATAATGATCAACATCAAAGTAAAGAAAACCAAATACATGACTGTCACAAGACGCTCAATATCCATCAAATACTTAATGTGCGACATCAAGATGCTAGACAGAGTCCATAAATACAAGTACTTGGGATGTTGCGTGGATGATAGGGGTGAGCACAGTATAGAGATAAGGTGTCAAATTGAGCAGGCCTAAAGTGCTTTCTTTAATATGAAGACAATGCTTTGCGACAGACATCTCAATCATAAAATTAGCACTCACTTTAAAAGCCGTTACATATTCTCCAATACTTTGTACGGACTAGAAGCAGGGAGACACTCTTTGATTCAATCTATAAGAAAGTTGAAGCGTTCGAAATGTGGGCGTACAGAAAAATGTTGAGAATATCCTGGAGAGATAAAACCCAAAACGGGACAGTTAGGGAAAGAGCCTGATGTACTTAAAACCATTAAGGCAAGAAAGTTGAAATTCTTGGACCACAATAATAGGAAACAGCGATAAGTAAGAATTGCTACAGTTCATTCTTCAAGGCAAGATACACGGTAAAAGAAGTGTCGGTCAAAGAAGAGCATCCTGGCTTAAAAATCTCCGCCAATAGTATAAGAAAAATAAATAATAACGATCGGGTCCGTTATTAATAGAGCTGCGGTGTCCAAGTTTCAGGTCGCCTTAATATTCGCCGACTTTCGTTAGAAGATGACACCTTGAAGAACAATTCTACTAAATGGGACATGAAAGCGGAAAATTCACCTAGTGTGTACAAAAATTTCATTGTACCGTTTGAATACGACGGAGCAACTGTTCAAATAAACAAATAAGATCTTATATGTATACGAGCGCACGCGCTATCCGTTTATGTTTGTTTGTTTGTGTTTGTAGTGGCCTACCGGATCGCTATGCAAACGATGCTAAGGTCATAAGATTACGTCACGACTCACGAGTCACGATAAACCTCGCATAGATTGTGTTCGAATCTAGGTGATACACATAACGAGCAGATGAAGTCGTGCTACGCGCACGTTTACTTTCTGTAATTTAAGGCCATAGATTATATTATTATTATTTTTCATGGAAAACGAGGTGACGATCCACCTGATGTTAAGTGACTATCGTCGCCCATGAACATCATCGACACCAAAGGCATCGATGATGTGTTACCGGCCAAGAAGAAAAAGGAAGACAGAACTGGCTCTCAAGCCTCCAGCCGGAACACGACGAGTCGTTTGGCTGACTCATGCTCAAGCTATCCAGGTGAACCCCAAGGAGAAATAGTAATAGTAATAATGGCACTAATTAACAAATAAAATCAATATTACCAATATAACCCCTCTGAGGGGCCCTACCACCAGTGAGCCGGATTTAATCGCCTCTTACGACACCTATCTAGCGTGAGATTGGGGTTAGTATTCTAAGCCGCCCCAATATGGCTAAAATATTCTGGGATTTTGGGATACAACGAAAAACCCCCGATCATCGAAACATAAACAAATTGGCGTGCCGTGGCGTACAATGTATATGCGGCGCGCACGCAGCGTGGGTGATATAAACAAGCCGGCACCTTTCAGAAGCCAGTCGGCGAGGAACGCCTTCCATGCGCGGCCAACCGCTTCGAACTCCTTGATGAGCTCGATCGAGTACACAGACTCGTCGTCGTCGGCGACGACGAGGGCGGGGTTGTCCGAGAAGTAGTGTAAGCGGAGCATGCACGGGGCCCGCGCGGCGCATCGCCGGCCGCCACTCGGTGCGGCCCGCCGCGCCTCCCACGGCTCACTGCTAATTATACCCGCGGCACCGCGCGACGAACACGACACCGCACCGCACTCTCGCACTCCCACACTCCCGCACTCCTGAGCACTCCACCGAGCTGCCGACCTGGCGCTCTGCCCCGGCTCGACCCACACCCACCCCACGCCACCGGGGAGTCGCGACTACATCGCACCCGACGGCGATACCGCCCGAACGGCCCGACGCGCCGACCACCACTTCATTATATGATTCACGTTCACACTAAATATAATCTGTACCCGATCTAAATATACCGCAAATATAAACTGTACACTCTTTAAAATACAAACATCGCTCGGACGCGACCACAGTGACCTATAAAATGCAAATCGCGTTATGAACTAAATTATCATCGAGTAGGTACGGTGATTCAGTTCATTATTTCTGTGTCGATTCAACTACATAGGTAGGGAACTATACAATACTTAATTCTATAATAACTGGAGTAGAAATAATTTGTTGTTTTAAAACAATAATCTATAAAAAATAATTGTACGGATGTCCTCTATAGATTTTGAAACCATCCAACCGACATGCCCCAAAAAGGTTTCATTTGAAAGGTAATAAAGCGAAAATGGTTTGAGACCACTAAAGCAATGTTTTTCCATACAAAAATGTTTGCGAAAACAAGCCGGTTATCTACAAGATCTTCATAATTATAGATGATAATAAACAATACACAATTTATTTTCAATCTAGTAATATTTTGTGTAGTTAATGTATTAGTTACTTCACTCATAAAATATTTAATTTGTGCGTCACAAATTTTAAATTTGGACGACTAAAATTGATTCAACATAAAGCGGAAGTACGATCTCTGTCCGTTGATTTTCTGTATTCCAAGGTCTAGCAGAACGTACGAATACAAACATGTTGAACAACAGTGTACTAAAGTAAAAACTACAGAACAGAAATCACGAACAAAATTTGTGTCATGCCGCGCGCCGGCAGGTTCAATTTTCATAATTGAGCCCCCGTTCTCGTTTCAAAATCGAACGAATCCGTAGAAAACTAACTGAAGCCCATTGGCGCCAATTCATTGGGAAAAACTTTGTGTTCGCGGTGTCGCGGTCGCTTCTATATTCTAGTAATAATACTTCAATGTTGAACATCTACATTTTATTAAATGGATGTTGTGCAGTATATCACAAGGCTTTATATCTTCTGCTGTTTACAGTTATTCACATATAGATCTCCATGGTATCATGAATGTATACTGGTTTATAACTTTCTGTTGAGTTTATAAAACTTTCGATCACTAAAGAAAAACCAATAATAATCACTTTCCCAACGTGACTGTTGTGTCAAAATGTAACAGGTAAAAAGAAAAACTTCTACTATGTAATGCAGATGGTGAAAATGGTTTCCTTTTAGTAATTACTGCCAATTTGGTAAATTTCACTCCTATTATTCTGTACTACTTCTCCGTGTATACTTATTTACAGTTTCAAATTAAAGTAAGGTGCAAAGTATCTCTTGAATTCAATTAAGTATGACATTTATATCTTGGCATTAGCCTCCAGCTCCGGGTTCAAGGAAATCTGTATTGATCCAAGAAACTGTAAGGCTAGGGGCACGAGATCTGCGACGGGCGGAGCGATGGCGGTTACGGGGCGGCGGCGATATGGACCGATGCAAACAATAGTATAGAATACTATGGGACCGCGCACGAAAAGAGCGAGAATGAAGCGGGGCGATGAGCGATGCACGGGCGGGGCGGGGCGACGCGGAAGCGACAGGAACAAACTAGTTTGATGTCGACGCTTTTGGGAGTAAAGTCGGCAAAAAAATTAGGTATTTAGGGCTTGATTCCAAAACCCCCTATAATGTTTAATATAATATTGTTTTAAGTTATTATCAAGTACTTAGCTGTTTCCCGCAGCTTCGTATACGGAAATCATGTTTTACCTTATTTGTACCTCTTACAGAATAAAATTAAAAAACGGTGAATTTATATTGAAGTACTTATATTTAGTAATTTATATACTGAAACCCACGATACAATCACAAAGGATTTCTCTAGGAGCGGGGTTTGAAAAATATAACAAAATTTAGAAAAACTGAAAAACACATATTTCGTCAATTTAAGCAAGGAATATTTGTTGCAAATTTGAAGCAAATCGGTTGATGTTTAAAAAAATTTCCATACAAACTTTCATCGTGTTTCCCAGGGAAACCTTTTAATTTTCTGCGATAAAAAGTATCCTAAAATATGACCCGGAGTATAAGTATCTAACAATTTTACTAATTTTCATCGAAATATGTTCAAGGGTTTTCATGTGATGCCCGGACAGACAAACAGACAATAATTCTAAAAAAATATTTTTGTGCTCTAACACGTTATTGAAGTGTCCCTTATCGAATTTTTAAAAAAATATTCAATGTACAGAAAATTTGCTCTTTCAGTTTTATTATAGTATAGAATTAGATGTTAAATGATAGCTGTATACGTAAGGTATGATTTTACATTGATAATAACGTAAGCAATCTGTAACATCAATAATTAATTACACAAGGTTTTAGAATCATACCCTGCATATCTAATTATTTTGCTGACTGTACATAGTGTTGTATTGAATTATAATTTTAAAGTTATGGTTTATAACGAAGAATTTATTTCGTGTATTTTATCAAATGCTGCTATATGGGACAATAAAGTAACGTACACCATAAAATATTCTCCAAAAATTCTCAAAATGTTTCATACTCATTCTCGTATAGTTATAATTTGTTTTGAATGACTCCTTAGTTACAAATAGTAGAAAATTCGCCCAACCTACTTCTTCCTTGATTTATTAGATGGAACACCATTTCTTGGTAATAATAATTCAAATTTCATTTGAAAGTCCCCTTACGTCATCTAGTTTGTTGTATCATAATCATAATGGAATCAATGCAACCTATTAGCTCGAAGGATCTTAAAAGATTTCTGATTGGCCCTTATCCAAACATAAATGGGCCAATGGTTTTCTTTTGTAAAACGGAAGTAAAGTTATTTATTAATTTCAGAAAATTATTCCCAAAGAGGATTTTTTAGGAAATAGGGTAAAATATATACATACTTATATAGGGTATAAAGTATATACATACTTGAAATATTTTAGTTAAATTTTTTGTCTAAAAATCATTATGACACAATAATTTTTTTGAGAGTACTGGCTATGGGCATTCTCCTTTAATATCGTCATCACATAATACAATATTATCATTCTTAACAACACTACTGTAGCGCGAATGACTGACAATTTTTTTTCCCACGCAAAATACCGCTGCTTATCGCCACGTGCTGCCCCGCGACCGCCATTGCTCCGCCCGTCGCAGATCTCGTGCCCCCAGCCTAAGAATATTTGCTACATCTTTTTTAAACTTCACATAGGTTGCATTACTTTGCGAAAGTTATATCTGCCTTTCTTTCATCTGAGGTATATAATTTTAAACTAATAATTTGTATAGTAGCATTTTAGGCTCTCGATTGATTCGTTAACGTATTGTGTAATTATTAATCCAAGCATTTGGAAGCAATTGCAAGTGCACTTCAATAAGGCTACAGATCATTATTTTTATTATTATGATGTAGTTACATATGTGGATTTATTATTATTAGGTACATACAAATTATAATCATACATCGATATTAATTCTATTCAATTTTCCGAGATGTAGAACAGGTAGTTCCACACATGCCAATCCGATAAAGACGGTATTGTTTTGACTTGACTGTTTTACATAGGTAACATTCTCGAGATATCATGTCTTTGTTGCACCTTTAGTCAGCTCTCGACAACCCACGTGTGAATAGAAGTATATACCTAGGTATATGAGATTGATTCTACAACGTAACGTATACATGTTACTGGCAATCTATACAGATTATATATTTTTATTCCTTTCAATTAACTCGCTTTTGCTTCGCTTCAGGAAGTAGCTGGTAGGAAACTGTGTAGCATGTGAAATAAGTATTTATTGTTTCTTTTAATTGATCTCATTGCCATAGGGTTTAGTTAATCTAGATCTACGAAATAAATACTGACAAACAGGAGATGAGATTTTAAATGTATGTATTTAAAATATAGCAACTCTTATTCCTTAGTTCCGTCATGCTCACAAGAGGTATGGTATAATTATAAACAAACCGTGGAAGACGATTCAGCCTAAGCAAACAGCCTAAGCAGTGAGGCAAAATGGTGATGCTAATAATGATGATGAACATCATATACATAATGCTGTTAGAAGTACTTTCCGCAGCGTGATTTTAAGTATATGAACTCATAGTAACACACTACACTTTACTCCAGATATCAACACATAAATCGTCAATCACTTCATATCTGTGCTATGAAATATTTATAACACGAAGCATAATCACTTCAAAATAAATTTTAAAAAATAAATTACACTAATAAGTTGCGTGGCCTGAGAAAAACAGAAATACGAAACCCATTTACTTTCATGTAGGCAGCAATTTACAAAGATTTCAGATATTCAAAGATGTACTCCGCCTCGAGTGAAATAATACACGGTAACGAGCTCTACGTTTCGCGTTGTTTACAAATTACACGTCATAGTACAAAAAAATCTAACCTTTGTTACGAGTATGATCAAATTTTCTATACAACGATTTGTCCAGTAGATTCATTTTAGTACACCACACGTTTGAGAAAAGCAACATGTATCGGTGCATGCAACGCACTGTTTTGACTAAAAAGAAGTCAATGGCAAACAGAGATAAAAGTTATCGCTATCGTTAGCGCGAGCAATCGTAAATTTTTTACGAGCCAAATCGACAATATTATTCTGCACTTCTTGATAAATTGCTATAGAGGAAAATAATATGACCCATTTTTTTATTATCCTGTCGGGTCAACGTTAATTTACGAGAGCCAATTTATTTTGTTGGTCAGGTTATGAACTATGACGTAAGAGCGAGTAACGAAACATGCAGTTATGAATTAAAGAATCGTTTTATTATCATAGTTTACCCATTTATCGTTCTGAGTGTGAAAATTAATTTTGAAACAGTAAGTATTTTCTTTACTAAAACGTGTTCCTAAGGTTCAGACAATAAAATTGGACATTTTTCACTATGGATTATTTACTGATTTTTTTAACTGTCATTTTCATACAAACTAAATACTTGAATGTAAATTACCTAATGTGTTAATCTCTTTATGGAAGCTGGCAATGTCGAATTATGATTGAATTATGAAACTTTGACATTGAGTAAACTTTTATTGAAGTTAAAAATTATTTCTCAACGATTTTACTGTATCTGTGACCAGTGACAATAAAAAACCCAAATAGGTTGTAAATACTGGTTCAAAAAGTTTTACGATGTTTGTATACTTTAAGACCAATTTATACGGAGTTTCTATGACCTATCGATTCGAGAAATCGTATGCTACTATCACAAGCAATAATCACCTTAACATTATCGAATCAAAATGTTTACATACAGGAAAGAAATAAATTCTCACCTACGATTATGTCAGACGAGATTCGCCAGTAACTTATTGGTGATAATTTCCTACGTCTATCTACACAGCAAAATTACAGTGAGAAGATTCTTACTTACGACAATCTCAACTTGTATTCGACTGACATTTTTTAAATTCATACAAGTATCGTACGTTTTGAGTGCGAGATTTACAATGTAAAAACAAATGAAATGGAATTAAATCATATTACGAATAACTTCGTCTACTAATATCTACGCAGAAACACCATTCTTCGTCCTTTTTTGGAGTAATGACAAGACAAATATTGATCCATAACTAAGGCAAAATTTTTTTCACTACACGGAATGGTAACACCGCCTAAACTGATGGTACATTTGCCAGAACCACTTTAGTCAAAAGCCTCGAGCTACCTTTTATAATCACCTGTGTTTTAGATGGATTTATAGTGAAGCCATGTGATTCGCTCCAGTCTAAGATGCAGTTCAGATCCCTATTAATTAAATCAAAAGCTTTAGGTGTACCTAAAGCTACCTAAAGCTAGATGTGTAGGTCGTCTGCATACAGGTGGTAGGGAGAAGGAAGATTATAACATATAGAATTAATAATAATCGAAATTCAGAGAGTGGACCAGACGCCACCTTGCGGAAGGCCAGAACTTACTTATGACCAGTCAGAGAAAACACCATTGACGTGTATACGGTGCCGACGTCCACACAAGTAACTATACAGTCGATTGCATTTGAAGATATATTGAGGGAATGCAATGTGCCCAGAAGGATATAACAGTCCTAATAAATAAAATAACTATTACAAAATAAATGCTATAAATTTTGTACGAAGAGTATTAAATAACTACAAGTGTTAACTGTCTTTGTTTACTTTAAATTATAGACTTGGCTTACAGAAGCAACGTCCATTACTGTAGCCACAAGGAACAAAACAATATCCCGTCAGAACAATAAATAGATAACAATAACTTGAAACAGAACTTACCTAAATCTGAGAGGCTAACTTTTTCCAAGAACGGGTCTGCTACTGGCAACTGAAACAAAAGAGGAGTACAATTAGCTATTGTGATAATTATACACACTTTATACGTTTCATAGTTCGCAGCCGTTATCAATATCGAATATTTAAAAGAAAGAAAAGCAAAATACGTTTGAATAAAAGATGCATTAAACGAAATGAAAGAACCCAGTTCAATGAAAGTTCTGATAAGACTTTATTGAAACCCTGATTTTGAACAAAAATAATGTGGATGCAAATTTGAAAATAACATCTAACAGTTACAAATACCGACGTAAAAGGAATCCTAAGATTTGGTATAGTCAAACATTTCACGGCGAAGAAATTTAGAATATGATTGTTACAATAAAATATTTTGCGAAAACAAAACATGAGATGGTGTCAGTATGAAGTACTATGACAAATTGTGTTCACAACTAAAGCATACTTTTTAATCGAATATCGAACTAAGATTTTATATTATGGACCATGTTAGCCTCGTTGTACAGTCGGCCGCAAAAGTCGCTTAACAGAATCAAAAGTGCAAAACAACTGAACACCCAACGAACCATAAGTCTTTGTCGTGACACCGACGCAAATTAAACTTAACTTACAAACGTTCATAATAAGCATAACACAACTGTTTCATAAGTTGCTAAACGCTTTCATTCCAAAAGTCGCTGAACATCATCAATGTCAAAAGTAGAATAACAAATTATATTGTGTTACTGCGTGGTAATCTGCTGTGTCTGTACTGTGCAGTACTTTAAAAAAAAAGTTATAAAAGTAGGTAGTTGTTTTTATGATTTACCCTAGGTTTATGAGGTATCTCCGATATGCATGTTTGATGACATTATTAGTTAGGCAATTTATCACTTCTTGAACTTGGTAAATTGTGTGTAAAACGAGTGTTAAACGACTTTTTTCAATTTGCAGATAGCGGGCTGTCACTTTTTTTTTATTGACATTGACAGGCATCGGGCGCTTTCGGGCCAATATTCGGGAAAAATTCGGGTCTATTCAGCCAATTATATATTTGTTTTTAAATAAATTCAATATTTTTATGCATTATAATTGCAAAAAGTTTTAATATGTCTGTAGCGAAGTTATTTTGTATTTTTTATATTATACTATTTATTTTATATCTTTGTAAAAATCTGTTAGCTAAATTCTTTTGTATAAATTTAAAATATATGTTCGGTCGGACAAACGGATCGCTTATATTGTAATGTGACATCCGATGCGCTTTTCGCTCAGCTCCGCGAATCCGCCCGATCACTGCCGAATAAGATCTTGCGTGCTCGCTTTGTTCGAGAGCGGTCGGGCACGCTCGAGCTCTATCGGCCTGCTGGAACACGGTCGTCTTGATTACGGCAGAAACAGTTATGGCACAGGGTACTTAATGAGTTATGTTTTGTGGTGCAATTGAATTTTCACATTATTTTTTCTTTTATTATCGCTCATTGTTATTTCATTTTTTCACTCCTTTTTTTAACAGACTGTATTTTTTTTATGTTTGTTACCTCAGAACTTTGGATTGAGTGAACTGATTTGGATGATTCTTTTTTTAATCGAAAGTTGGTGCTTGTCTTGTGGTCCCACATAAATTTGAGCGAGATCTGACAATGGCATCCATGTCAAAAGCATATAAGTCTTAAATTTGCATTAAGTATGTGCGTGATAAATGGACGAATAACTCAATATCGCGCCAACCGATTTCGATGATTCTTCTTTTATTGGATGTACTTCATTTGAAGTCGGTTATTTTTTTGATAAAATGTTAGATTATTACTTGTTTATATTATTTGATTTGGTTTGTCTGTAAATAAACTCTTAACATTACCGACTATCTTACTGCTCCACCACCTACATGTCCATTATAAATATATTATAATATATCATAAATATATTTGATATTTTAAAATGTTTTTGAAGATAGTCACTTATGGTACAAAAAGTTTAAGACTTTTAGATATAAAATCTCTTTGGTTGCTTACAACTATTTTCATATGAATCAAAGCGTGCGTTTTGATTACGAAACCGTGCTTTTTGATTACCAAATCTTATGGTTATATGAAATATTCGCAACAGGTTGCTTTTTGTAGGTAATAAGGCTCATAGTATAAAAAAAATCGATATAGTTACATACAAATTATAAGCAACGGTGTTGAAAAAATAATTTAACAATAATACAAATTGATACCTGAGAACATCAGAATAACCATCAGAATATTAATAAACCGAGGGTAAAACCTAAAAACAACTATCTACTTTTATTACTTTTTTTACGCAGTAATATTTAAAAATTTGTTAATCTACTTTTGACATTGATGATATTCAGCGACTTTTGAAATGAAAGCGTTTAGCAACTTATGAAACAGTTGTGTTATGCTTATTATGAACGTTTGTAAGTTAAGTTTAATTTGCGTCGGTGTCACGACAAAGACTTATGGTTCGTTGAGTGTTCAGTTGTTTTGCACTTTTGATTCTGTTAAGCGACTTTTGCGGCCGACTGTACCGCACACAATTTATGATTAAAAAAACACCGGTAAAGTGCGTGTCAGGTCACGCGCAATACAGGGTTCTATAGTTCATCGACTATTGGGTACACAATACTACTTAAGCTGCGCTAGCCGTGATAGTTTTCCTTTTAAATTCATCATATTTTTACTACTGCTGTGATTTTTTTCACGTGTCCACCACCAACTATTTAGCTTACCGGTGGGGGGGGGACACTTGTACCTGACTAAAATTAGCACATTAAACCAGGACATTTCTCAAAATAACCCCAGGTGTTACTTTTTTCACTTTTTCAAGTTTAAAGGCGACTCGACTTTACATTTTTCAATTTTTAGTTTTTCTCAAAATTCGAACCTTGAAGTTGTCCATGATATACGAACATCAAATATCTGTAAACATGATTTAATTACTCCTAACCGTTGAGGAGTTCCACTCTATATCTCCGGAACCCACCATCAGATCCTCACCATGGTAAATGTTAATGAGACCACCCTGAAGCAATCCCCTATGTATTCAATACCGTTTAAATCATCCAAATTAGTCGAACCTTTTTGGATTAATCGCTGTTATAAAATCGTTGAGGAATTGTACCTTTCATCATCAGCTCATCCACATGAGGTGATGATTATCAGACGCAAATACTTGAATAGATCTAGAAAATATATGAAAAACGTAATATTTAAGTACCCATAAAATTTGCTATAAAATTTGCCCTTGATTTTCTTGGGATCATATCATCAGATCCTGACTTGATGACAGTGGGAACAAATAGAAAGAACATCCTACAGAACAAACGAAATCGGTTAAAATCGGTTGAAATGGTGTTGCAGTGATATCTTCTTCTTAGTCGGTGTCTTCATTGCTGAAGATCGTGTCTAGCTTGAAGTATTGGTCACTCGGTGCACTATGCTTTTCCACGACGTTCTGTCCTCGGCGGTCTTCAGAGCTTGGGTTATCGGCAGGCCTGTGAGGGTCTTTACTAGGTCGGACCAGCGGGTAGGTGAGCGACCGCGTGGTCTTTTCCCATCGACCTTGCCAACTACCATCAGCTTTTCTAAGTTGTCAGGGTCCCTTCGAGCAATATGTCCAAAATATTTGAGAATCCTTTGAGAACAAATAGTGGACAATCTTGTGGTTATTTTAAGCTCCTTTAGTATAGACACGTTGGTCCGGCGCCTCCAACACCACATCTCAAACGCATCTATTTTGTCTCTTTCTTTCTTTCTAATTGTCCAGGATTCGACGCCGTAAAAGAAGATTGAGAATACCAACGTACGTACCAGCCTCACTTTGGTTTTGCGGGATATGTTGCGGTCTTTCCATATCCTAGTGAGCTTAGTCATAGCTGATTTGGACATTTGGATCCTTCTGGCTACTTCTTTCTCGGTGCCACCCTCGTTGGTAAGAAGAGAACCCAGGTAGACAAACTGGTCAACGAATTCCAGGTCCCTGAGTTCATTGGAACGAATTAGCAAGCCGGGTCTATCTACCATCAAGATTTTGGTCTTCGCCTTGTTGATGGTGAGGCCGACTAACTCACTTTCTTTCTCTACCCTGGACAGTAGTTGTGCCAGTTCTTCCTCAGACGATGCAAACAATGTAGTGTCATCTGCGTATCTCAAGTTGCTGATCTTTCTGCCGCCAGTGGATATACCACCATCCCAATCCTCTAGGGCACGTCGCATTATATATTCCCCGTAGATATTAAAGAGGATCGGTGATAGGATGCATCCTTGTCTTACACCCTTCTGTGGTTTAAAGGACTTCGACAGGACATTGTTCACTTTTACAACTGTGCTTCCATTCTGGTAGAGGTTTGCAATAAGTACGACGAGGTGCTCTGGTACTCCCATTTCTGACAGAATGTTCCACAAACATTCCCATCTAACACAGTCGAACGCTTTAGAGTAATCGACGAAACACATCAGCATTGGAATGTTGAACTCCCGGCAATTTTCTATGATCTGCCTGACATTCACAATCTGGTCCCTTGTGCCCCGCCCTTTAACAAATCCCGTTTGCTCTACTGGAATCTGCCACTGCAAGAATGCTTTGAGGCGTTCGTTGATAACGTACAGTAGAACTTTACTAGTCAAAACAAAACTCAGGCAAACTCAGACTGCAGGGATATAGTATTTATTTTATGAAAGACCTTTTAGACTATACCCCACACAAAAGACAAAAATATCAATTATTAAAACTTTATATACTTTATAAATCCGCTATTGGCATCATATCCCGCAAATTTTCTTTATCTGGTATAATCCAAACCCAATTTATGAGGGTTCAATAAAACGACGAAGCACTTCAAGAAAAGATACGTAGTGCCCTTACGCTTCGTTTGGGTGGGTGGTCTTGGTGGGGGCACAAGCGTACCCTCAGATTTTTACAAGTTTTAAAGTTTTTATTCTACGACTTTGTAGTTTTAATAATCATGAATACATGCCAAATTACAGCTAAGCATTCCTACGCTACTCTGTGGAGGGATATGATGAAACCAAGAGTTTTGTTTTGACTACGGAACCGAAAAACAACTGTACGAGTAACACAATACTATCGCTGTAGCAAATTTATGAATATTTGATCTGGCCATGTGTCAGAGTCTATTTATAGAACTTTCATCAAAGATCCACTTTGAAACTTTTCCAACGGCAATATTATCATATTTTATTGGATTGATATAGTTCAATAACGTTCGATTTATACTTTATACCTCGGAATCCAATTACAACCTTTCAATGTATGACAATGAAATCTTGCTTATCAAGATTTAAAGTCAAAATATAAAAAAGTTTTAAAAGCTAAAAATTAAAAGCACAATTATTATTTACAAACATAAAAATATTAATATGTATCATCATCATGGATATTCCTGTCATCGTTGCTGTCTCCGTTTAGTTTTAGGTGTCACATTGTAAAATATTATTTTGTTGATTTAGCATGTTATATATCTACTCGTAATACATATACTCGTATAAAAATCCCACCAAAAACATTTTCATGTAAAATGTTGCCAAGACAAGAACAAATGGCTCTATGTCCTAACTATAAAAGTCCTATGTTCACAAAATCTAAACATTAGTCAAAATATGTGGCTTAGCCGTTTCGTTACGAAAAGAACTATTGTATAACCGAAAAGTAATACACAGTGAATAAATTTTTCTCCTTTATGCCCATGTGACAGTAGCGAATCGGCAAAAACGACGAAGCGCTTGCCCTTTAACCGTGCCCCTAGATCTCATGTCACACTCATCCGAAACGGCTCAATCGATTTTTATAAAATT